>OX103974.1:25594628-26194600 GCA_944470395.2 Schistosoma turkestanicum
CATGAGTTTATTTCGACTATCACTTATCACTCCACCAGCCTCTATACTAAATAGTCCTTCAGTATCTATAGATCTTCTAGCAAGTTTTTTTACAGACCGCGGTTTGTCTGTCTTCGATTTGGGATAACAGTTCCGCTGGTGGTCTCTGTATTTGTCACTAAGATTTCACTCCCAGTCTGTACTCTAAATGCGTGAAGTTTACCTTTTGCAATATGTTGACGCTTATACAGGCAGCACTTATTTTCTATAGCGGTACTCATTCCAAACTGAGTCCAATAAATAAACTCACGATCTGATCTTCTTTCCGCTTTATGTTGCATCAAACTGAGCGTTCACTGTAATACGAACACAAGAAAAAAATGCGTGAAGCACGAAAAGACTAATTTATGTAAAGAAAAATTAGGATATTTATGGTCGCTGATGACCTGAAGCTTCAAGATCATCCGAAATATCTAGGCGATATGACTTAATATCCAGTAAGAAACTTGGTACAAAATGAGAAAATTGACAAAAGAAACGAATGCAACACAAGGTGAGAAACTGATGGACGCCTGAAATCGCAATGTCAACTTTGATCATCCTACAAATCAAATTTGCTTGGATTCCGTATTTTCGCCATAATTCCGATGTAAAGAAATTGCTGTTAAAGCCACTGGAAAGAGAACAATTGATTGAGACAGCTTGGCCTATTTCACATCGGTAAAACCTTGACACTATTGAGGAATCCATTTTGAAGGCTTTGTTTTGTATATTTGTACTATGTTCTTACTGACTCTGTGCCACATCTTGGTACTCTGTTTAATCCCATTTTGTGATGTTAATATTTATATTTTGTCACAGTTTCTATTTTTTGTACCTTTATTGGAGTTTCTATGTTTTCTACCGAACTGTATTATGTTGTTTAAATTGATACTTAATTATGGTGTCAGCCATATTGGATTGGATAACTTGGTTGGCGAAACGTACATCTGGACTGGAAGGGTGCGATTTTGGACTTATACAGGAGCATTCTTCCAGAATCGGAAACAAATTGTGTTGAACTGTGTTAAAGAACAGTGTGATATTGTTTAGGTAATTATTTATATTAAGTAATTAATAATATAACCGTTTTTTACCGAGATAAATTGCTTTTTTATCGGGTTGATTGGGAAAGGCGCGTATCTAAACTTCTAAAACTGTTCTTCCGAATTCAGAATTCACTCTGAAACCTTATATTATTGTGCTTTTCCGATCTGTATTTATACCAGTGAATGGAGCTTGTTTGCTTAAAATCATTGAATTGTTCTACTCTCCGTGGAAACTATGTATCGAAAGTGTAAACCCTTTCTAGGCGTGGGCTGCTGTAGTGGAACGATTCTATGAAGAGAATACGATTTGTGAAAAATAAACATTATCGTACTCGTTTCGTTTAACTGTACCAAAAACACTTCTTCTACTTCTTGCGCGCGACGTTCACTTCGCGTTGCTGCCATTTTTCTAAATGCCCTGCTCCCGATGTAATGCCTACTGTCTCCTTCAATAAAATCTTGGTACATGGATTTATTCTGATATATCTGGCGGGACCGTACGGAACATTTAGTGGTGATCATAGTCAATCTGGTGTCTTGACTCGCTCACCAAACATTAAACAGCCTCCAAGAATTCGCTTCTGTAAATGATACAGTATTAACGTTTTAAGTTAACCAATAGCATGTTCGTTAATGCGGTTAAAAGCAGAGTTCAATAGGGAAAAATAGTACTTAAAGGGATATTCAAGGGAATACGAGAGTGGATTTCAGACCCTTAGCACGTAGATGTTAAGAAACTTTTGACTTTGTATACAGTAATTGTTCTACCTTAACCCCTAAATAAAACAGGCAATAATCTGTTACAAAAGTTCCAAAAAAACCATGGTTAGGTTGATCCAGGAGCTGCTGTATAACGACAGGCTACTACTTCATTTATAGAGGTGAACTGGAGGAGACTTTACACTTGATAAACTACTTTGAAATGATATAAAATTTACCAAATTCTCATTTTCTCTTGCTTAAAAGTGAAGGATTCTGTGTAAAATGGTTACAGTCTGGAAAGAAATTCCTTGTCAAACGATTGTGAACTTTCCTATCAAGTCATTAAAGCGTGAAACTCGTTGGCAGAACATCTCATTGAGCATATATCAGCGGATCCCAAAAACGGTTATCTAGGAAACTGCCAAAACATTTATAGTGGAATGCTTTTACAAAGAGAACGCAGGTTTTGAAATGAAAACATCCATTATTATAACCAATTGTGTTTTTTAAACTATACAGTTTTTATAACATGTCTTACCGTGCAACTTTCTGCTTGTGTTGCTGCCATCTTTGATTTGGCTGCTCTTTATTTCGCCTATTTTCTTGGTGTAATTTTGGTGTTCTTTCGAAACCACGAAATCATCAGTGAATATATTCTTTACCTTGGATTTATTTATCTTCCCAGTGACGGTTAATCACACCAAAATTGGTGAGCTGTCGTCTCACCCAAAGAAGTCCTTTACGGTGAGTCTATTATTCATCTCTCCGAATTTTCATCAAGTTGCAATACTATGAATTATATCTTTTAATATATATTGTAATTGCAAAGACATTTCGAAATGGTTGATAGCTATAATAATAGACTCCAAGGTGCAGGACATTGCATTCTCCTCCCCGTCACTTCAGCTTCTTAGTTTATTTTAAGTGCACGGTTTTTGCAATAACGCTAGGTACTTGGTGGCCCAAATTTCTGTCGTATCGTTTGGTAGCAGCAAGTCAAAAGCCACGATGCTTCGATCACGAGCTGCGAATGGCTCTATCATTCCTACCTACGATACACGACAGCTAACGATCAACCTGGACAATCGACGACAGTACCTGTGGACGTTCATCACTTCTGATGTTCCCATAGCCGTACTCGGTTTCGATTCCCTACAGCTCTATAAATTGCTATTTGACCCAAGCAGGCTGAGGTTACTCGATACTTCGTCGAATATCAAATCCATGGGTTCTAACGCACAAACAGATATGTACTGAATCACTGATACATATTTCGCATTAGTATTTACTTCATGTTGTCTGATAAATTCCTCAAAGTAACGAAACCGAGGAGGTTCTGTCGGTGATTAATTATGTGGTCGGTCACATCTTTACATGCAGACCCCCCAGTTACGGCAAAACCTCGTCCACTGGCAATGGACAAACTAGTTTTCGCTAAGAGTGAGTTTGACAGTTTACTTGCTGTATGTTTGACTTCGACTTTCTCACAGTCCTCAAGACTCCTCTCTCCACTCGGTTCGCAGAAACATGGCATTTGTTGGAGACGACACGGCGATTACGAAGCAACAACGGCAGATGTTCCGCCTCCGAACTTGTATACGGCATGACACTGGGTCTGCTTGAGGAATATTTTCACACTACGGAACAGCGATTTTAATGTATATCAGATAACGTCTAACAACTATCTGCGTAGATGCGAATACTGCCTCCGGTGTGAACTCGAATATAACGTCGACAGATCGCTTTCGCGACGAATATCCCAGTTAACGACGGATACAGCGTAGGACATTATCCTCATACTACATGCACCCTACACCATTCCCTTCGTCTTTCATTTCATATCCTGAGCCCATGTCTACGACCATCGTCCTGTTGGTACCATCCCTCCTGCACGAGGCCCCTGCGAATCGAAGGTGTAAACCCTTTCTAGGAGGGCTGCTGCGGTTGAAAACCTCTACTAAGAAAAAACGACTGGTAAAAAATTAACATTTATTATTGCACCCGTATTGTTTAACTGTACCGAAAACACTTACGCGCAACCTTCCTTTTTGCGTTGCTGCGATCATTCCTAACTTGCTGCTCACTGTATCGCCCTCTTTCTCCTTCTAATATACTCTCTACCCTAGATTTACTTCTGCTTTTCGTGACAGGATAGTAATTAGTATTTAGCGGTCATCATAGTCAATCTCGAATCGGTCATAAAATTACTTGGCACATATTCTATCCTAGTTGATCAACAAAAATGTAGTTCAGTTGAATTACTTGCACGTTACGCCACTGATGAACGCACTGGGCTAAATTCACAGACAGAGTGAGTACTTTTACTGAGCTCCTAATGGTCTGAATCTGTTGCCTAGAAAGAAAAGATTGAAAGTTTTGAGGCCATCTAGCAGTAAAATCTGTGAATTCATTTCGATAATCTTTCTACAACATCAAAGAAACGAATTGTTTTGGTTCTATGTCTAATACCACTAGTAGGTAAAATGATCCAAGTAATTCTCCAAGCACCATATGACAGTTCGCTATCCAACCTCGGAAGACATTTTATAAGTTTTCAGTAAAGAGAATGATTGAAGTTCTCTCTACCACTAACTACTGATTCAATGCAAAACAGACTAAGATAACTGACCTGGAGTTTATCACCGTTATGCAAGCTTTCATAATGAGCCGTCAACATTACCAAGTTCAAGATTTTTGATTACAATGCTTTGACATTACTAGATAGGCAGTGAACAGAGACTGCATGAAATCATCCAGCAATTTGGGGTACACGTCAGTCGTTTAAAGAGGATCACCCAGTGCAAAATAGCTCTGGAAGTAATGAGTCCCCCAGATTTTCAGGTTATGCAAGCGTTCTTTTATGATTAAGTTGCTCCATTTCAACTTTTCAAAATGAATTATCATCAAAACGATTCTCAGAGTCTGAAAGAAAATATTACTGCAGTCAATTCAAGCTCAACTTTTCAAGTCATTTACCACATAGATTAGGACACAGTTTTGGTTCTTACTTGGTTATCCTACACTTTCCAGTGTGTTTTCACTTACTTTCATCCTTTCAATGTAATATTCGATGTTTAATGATTTTACCTGCAGTAACCCTTTTTGATATACGTGAAGGTCTACGGAGTCATGTAACATGGCCAAGTTACGAGTATCAGCTCTAATTGTCTAACGCCATTCAGTGTGATTGGCGGTAATCCTAACGACTTATCAGCAGACAATTCGATTCCAGACACCCAACCTTCCTTGACGTCAAACAAGATTGTCGACCTTAGACTGATTATAAAGGTAGCATAAATTACCCCAACTTATTTTTCAAGATTTTGTACATCGGCCACCCAAGTTGAGGTATTTCCAGTCCTAAAGCAGTGGTGACCCGAATGTTAGAACATAGTGAAGATTAGGGACTAAACAAAGGATCAAGGTTGATCTACTTCTGCTTAACACTGGTGGACTTGAATATCTGATCGCTGCCTGCAGGAAGCCTCGCCTCAATGAGGTTAACCGCAGCAACAACAGAATTTCATTTTCCCAAACGTTTAATGAGTTCTAAGTGCAAATTATGTATTCGACCACCTTACTTGCAGTGGAAGTATATCTCGGATTATCGGTGCGACAAAATTTACTCTATATCACTCAACATCCTGCAGCAGGAAAAATGTTTTAATCCTTTTGGAAGGATTATCTGAAGTCATATTGTACAAACAGTTAGCTGGATTACACAATAGCAGTGATCACTGAAGATGGTGCTGGGATCACTGAGAATTTTACATTCATATCGGAGTCGGATTTGCATTTGGTTCACCATCTTTTCAGGTCGATCGCTTATCAAGGTTAAAGTACGACAAAAATAAGACGATAGGAAATGTAGTCACTTACCAATAACAGTTATCGACAGGCTTCATAATCCTTTTGTTTAACGGGCAGTTTAGAATAGTGACTACTAAAAGAATATATATTAGATCTCGTGTATCCTAGGACAATCAAGTGATCGATGCCGTTCTTAGGAAACGGGTACTACATAAGGTTGGAAGTTCAATAGATGACGTATTGAAATTGCATCAGTTGAGGTGGTTAAGACATGTGTTACGAATGCCTAACCACTGACTGCCTCGACGTGCTATGTTTTGTGGTGTAGGAGAAGGTTGGAAGAAAGCTAGGGTCGACCAAACAAAAACGTGACACAAACCCATGAAGTCACTGACTAGTGGACTGAGTCATGTTGCTAGATGTAGACTACCTGGTTGTGGTCCGCAAGACAATAGTCACCGATGGTTAGGGACCCTGAATGCATCCGTTTTCTGGGTTCTGTCAAATACTGACCTTCTGAATTCCTCATCACCTTTAACCTTCCAAGTTTGTCTACTAGATTCTACTTGTTGAATAAATTCCAACCCTAATCTCTCTGATTACTGCTAACACTTCTACTACCTCTACTGCTATGGGATTTGAATTGACAATTACGTATTTGTGCTAATGTGGTATGGCAACCGGAACTGATGTACGTACGTACGAGGTTCAACGTTGCAACTGACTGACTGAGTGGATCCCTGACATTTGGTTTTACAAAGTAATAGTGTGACCATCTCTACGACATGCTAGTAAGTTCAGCTCTAAAAAGTAATAAACATCATGTTACATCAGAATAGTTTCTTTTTCCCACACATCAAACAGACATTAATTACACTATAAATAAAACTATGAAATCATTAGCATTTATTCAGTTAACATGCAATTTATCTATATCTGTTAATTGTTCTATCACAAACGCTTGGGGAATAGATTGACGAGTCCGTCAATATTGTGAAAATGATTCTAATTTTCTGGTAGCAATCCAGCTAAGTCAAGAATAGTACGACATAAGCTAGTGTACATGAATGAGTCACCACGAATACGTTTCATCTTTATTCCAAGCATTCGATCGTGCTGGTCACGAGAATTCGAAGGTAAACGGGAGGAACCTTTAGAAGAAGTTGATGTATTGGTAGCCATCGCGGGATGGTTTGAACTTTCACTTGACTGGGTAGAAACTATAGGGGCTGCGGGCGACGTTGACCTTAAAGTCATTCGACGACGAACTGAAGCTTCGAATGCTCTGGATGATACATAAACCAGTTCCAGTTCAAATGACAATACAGTTTTCCCCCAATCATTGGCGAAAACACATAGGAAACCAGACCTATTTAAAATAGAAATTTATTATATTTTTATTATTTGAGATTCATGAGTAAATATTTTTGCGAAATTGGCTACGGCAGAAAATATGTTATTTAAATGTGCACGTAAAATTCTAATAGGTAAAGGAAAAATTTTATATGTTCGCCAGTACCAAAGTTATGCTGAAAGACAAGTATAACAGTGATGTAATGCAGTCACGAAAACACTATAATACCACCATATTTTTGCATTATTATACTATTCTTTTTTTTCAAATTTTATCAATAGCCTAAATTTGATAGTCTGCAATTAGTAACGGCAACTCTTAATAATGTCAGGTGTTAAAAACAGAAAGCAAACTAATAATTGAACTTAGAGATTTCAGGCTTAGTAACCTTGCCAAAAAACATTCAGCTTCATTTTACAGATGGTTATAAATATTAATGACTCAACATGGGATTTTTCAGACTGCATTGGTTAGTCAAACTGGAAAAGTTCAAATAACTGACTGCGCTAGCAGCAACAAGTGACAAACCTGAGCGAGCATGATATTTATTATCGCGAACTAGCTTTCTAAAATATAATATAATTTCTTCCTCAAGCAACAAAACAACTAACACAAAAATGTAACAAATAGGCAGCAACAAACCCTTTGAGAGTAAAGCGTATGGACTGTTGCTTCAACGCAGCAGTTATTTGATCAAACACTTGGCCGGGACTCATATCGCTTCGTACAATTAATACATTGTTTAAATGACGTGTTTTTCGTAACCGATCTACAACAAGTCGACCATCAGGTACAACGTTCTTTGGAGTAAGAGCTTTTCGTAAACGCCCGAAATTACGCCAGTTACTAACTTCAGGAACACGACTTGAACTAGTCCCACCTTCGTCAGCTGAGCTTTGGGATTGTGAGAAATCATCCCCGACGCCTCCAGGACTTGAATGGAGAGATGCTACTTCATGCTGTAATTGGGATGACAATGATGAGTAAGCAGCAGATAAATTATCCTCACTAGTAGCCTCAGTTACCGAAATAGGACGTCTCCTATATAAATACAAACAAGATGCGTTTAAAACGTAAATGTGATGGGATCATTGGGATTTTATTCTCTTGAGAAAATGTACAATCATATTTAAGAAGAACAAGAAATATATCAATGAATAACTGATAAGAAACGGTAATTTGTGTTTTTGTTTTAGCTGGATCAAGATCACTTTCAATAATCACAAAAAAATGAACCACTTAATAATAATACATTGGAATTATGAAGGAATTTAATGCAACTGGAAAAAATATGTTCGAGATTTCCGAATACAATTGAGTCAGGCTGAGGGTAGTAGGATTAGCATAAAAAATTAGACATAATTATGCCATAGATAGGTAAAATTGTACTACAGTTAGCCAGTAAGAAATCGCCTAACGATAAGTGCACGCAATTGGTCAGGAAATGGTTTTCATTCGCAAAAGATAAAAAATAAACAAAAACGCTGAAGCTACTGTTACATATAAGGTTATGGGTTCAATTACAAAACATGTATGCCATTTCCAAACTTACAATTCAACAAAATTTGTACGTAAAATTTGCAATAAGATGAGTGATAAAAACACGTAGAGGCTTGAGGTGAGTAAAAATTTCAGATCAAGTATTCGAATACCAAAGAAGTTAAGCCCATCATATTAATCCATTATTAGCAAGTTTATAATCTTAGATTACAAAAGTCAGTTTTAGATATCCATTTTAATGAACATAACTTTAAAAATTCTAACATACTTTTCAGTTAGTTGTGCGTTGTGAAAATCATGCGTCAAATTTATGAGCTGAGAATCCACAGAACGACTAGGAGATAAACCAGGATGATCTGTTACTTTACCTAAAATATTGATAAATTTTTATCCAAATGAAATTGAAATTTAAGGGCAAAAATGTATATCGTTTTATCGTGTTAAATAAATGGGATGTACGTTTAAAATCAAATTAATAGTTTACGAAACGGTAATTGATTAGAAACATATAAGCTACCCGACCTTAGGATGATTATAATGAAAAATAATTTCCAGTTAGTGAAGAAAATAATTTATTTGTAGACCCCAAACAGTTCTTGTAGGACTTTCGGAATTTGCAAATATATATAGTTTTTTCATATACATCATGTTTATTTTGACGTTGATAGAGTATTCGCTTGTCCTAACAATTCAATTACATGTTATTAACATGAGCTGAATACATGTCTCTTAGTGTGTAGAATACAGATCAAGACCATTAGAACTGATTCAAATGAGAGCATATTTCACTGAATATTTAGATTTTAATACCTTTCCCTGTAGAGCAGTATGTTCAAAACAGGCTGCTCATTGATAGACCTCATTCAAAAACGTGCTGACAAGTGCTAACAACACATGATAATTAACAAAAAAATGAAACTACCTCGAGATTGGGGAATCATTTTGTTTATTGGAACCATATCAGGGAAAGAGAACTGAGGGGGACAATTTTCGATTTCACTTTTAGTGTGACCAGTCCTGTGTTTATTTTGCGTTGGAAAAATATCATGCTTAGATGGAGAAAAAGATGAATTGAGCTTGGTATTTTGATCAACCTGAATGGTATCGAATAGAAACAACATTTTCAATGTAGTGGTGCAGGGTAGAAAATAAAACAGATTTATAGCTATAATCTATACAGCCGACAACAGTAATCAATCATGACGCAAGTTGCCAAAAAATGGCCTCGTACGGCTGAGAGAGAGAACAGTTTGCTCTCCTTCGCATATCGTTGTCATATGGTCACGAGCTTAAAGCCACAGACAGGAAAGTCCTACTCATTGTATTCTCGTGGAAAAGGTGTTGTCTAAGAAGTTGAGCAGAAAAGCGGATGCTCGACGCTTAAACCGGGTTGGTGAGTGTGAATCCACATAGAGGAGTTGGAGAAACTTGATTTCAAACCATTGAAGCGAATGGGCTCAAAGACCCTTGGGGAGTAAATAGAGTATGGACCTAATCTTGGTCCTAAGCTACAATGGAATCGCGTCTCCTAACATTTCTCTACTACCTGGTGGATTAGACCTACAGAACAAAGGCTAGAGGAATAGCCTCCCATGAGAATCACCTGCTCCAGTTTGCGCACCCGGGTAGTATACCATTTCGTCCACAAATCCGATGATTTGTGAGGCGCATATACATTTTAGTGCCCCTTTGTACCGATAAATATAATAAGGTGAAGCGAATCCTGTAATCGTGAAACAATAATTATGAGGGTGATCACAAATTTGAAAAAAATTATTGAACCTACCATACACTAATTAGGAGGTATATACTTTTAACAAAACCAGATATATCATTCAAACAGTTAATATATGTTCAAAATTTAAGTTTATTTAGATCAGTAATACTGAGAATAAAAATTGCAATCAGTTAGTAAGCCAAACATGATCAACGTAGAGCGTAGTACAAAAGTGTGTTGAACTAAGTTGCCATGTCACATCAGTATGTATAAACCCAAAGAAATAAGTATTAGCTGGGTGAAGAAAATTATACATGAATTAATCCACTTATACAACAGCTGATCTATTACAATAACCTTAGTATGTAAATGAATCAAGACTGAGCATTAATTAATGGACAGACCCTCACATATATTCAGAAAAAGCAGATGTGGCAAGCAAAATCATTCAGGCTAGATAGGGTTACCTAAATTTAACACGATTGTTATTAATTCAAGGATGCTAAAAAATAACCTAACAATGTTATTTTTGTTTAGTAATTTGAGTCCTTGCTTCTGTGCGGCTGGAATCCCACTATGGAATGAAAGTCTACGTCATTCACAATAACTTTGCCTTTTCTTCATTAGCTCCTTTAAATGGCATTATTTTGAGTTGCTTCTCCTAACTCACGTTCGATACTTAGGCATTGCAACCAGACACACGAGGCAGTGATCCCCCGCTTGTATTTGTAAGTTACAGTCTATCGATGTTTTTGAAATCTTTCTAGAAGAACAAAGCATGTCAGGTGTAAAGAAAAATGTTCAGATATAATACGGATAAAAATTAATTTAAATAAACAAATGGTAAAAGCCAGAAAACGACTGGCGCACTGACTTCCGTTAGCAAATCATCATCATCAATAAAAGCAGCCTTCATGATGTTGCCAGACTTAACATGCAATGGAGCTCCGGATACTGATGATGGGACAGCCAGATTTCCACGGTGGAGTGGAGTGCTACTAGGAGCAGAAATTGAGAATTTCTCATCTCGAATTTGACGACAAGAGAATGTGTGAAGCTTCTTGGATGGTACTGAACTGGGGGGTAGATTACTGCGGCGTTGAAGTCGGATAAACACATCCTCCTCCTCCAAAACTGACTCCATTATCATATAAGTGGCCATAATATAATCATACGGACGCTGTTAAAAATTAAAAATAAACGCATTCTAGTAATATAAGTGAAACTGACATCATTTTTTACCACAGAACTATTGGGTAAATAAACGGAATGTGTAGATCATCAAACGTCTATATATGAATAACATTTCAGTTTGGAAACTTCTGGTACTGTCTACTTACGATTCAACACAAGGTCGAAACTATAACTTTCAGTTCTCGCACTGGGAGCCGCACTATTCAGAATATGAACTACAATTGAATTATTTTCATTTTAAAGCTTCAGTTTGTTCAAAATACAATGCGAACATTATCTACTTCCACCAGTGACACCTGTTATGAATCTAACTTGGGTTATCTCTACATATTATAACTCCCTCACTTGAATGTCCAAGAATCAACTTTGAAAACATAGCTTATGAGCATACAATTAGATGGTTTGTAGGCACAATTTCAGCTATCGTATGTAATGTGAATCAAGAACAGGTTACACAGATGAAAGCGTTAAGTTCAATTTTAAGTCTCGGAAAACTATTGGTTTCACTTGTTTGAAAATTGCTTCTTCTTTCTTAGTAATTTCGAAGTATGCAATGATCAGACTGCAAACTACTTTAAGCGGTATTAGGAAAAACAGTGACACATTGTTAGATTACAATGGTTTAATCAACTCATTTCTAGGTAAACAGATCCAGTTTGCATTCTATGGTATGGATTACGAGGCGAGGGTTAATGATTCCTCTTATAGTATATGCCTATGAATTTCGAGTTTGAATAATCTAAAGTATTGCGAACTTGCAGCTAATCATAATACATAAATTCAAACGTTTGTTAAGAGATACACACCTAAGCAATAAGACTGTTACAACATGTTTCAATACATCCAAGTAAATTCGACATATCTACTCCATTCCTTGTTTAATTATAGTCAGTCAGCTATCGACAAAGTAGATCGTAGCATGTATGTAAATCGGCTCCAGCTGTCGTATTTTACATCTTCACAGATAGAAAGTAGGGTAACAAGATAAAAATAGGAAGGGGATGATATTATTGGTATTGGAAAATCAAATAAAAGAAACATTATCTAAAAGAAACGAATAAGATCGAGAATAGAAAATATGAAATGACACAAAACCTGTGGTTGGAAAGAAAGGTAATTAGTGAATCCAAATGAGTCATAGCGAATTGTTTTTATCGTATATGCACAAAAATATCGTTGAATAATTATGCTTTGTAAGTATCTTTTGAGATACAAACAATTTGGTGCTCTTATTCTTATTAGGATGTAAATATAATATCAGAATTCATTAAGAATGTTTCAAAGAAAGTGAAATGAACGAAGGTAAATGTTTCTGAGTGGTTACATCTTTAGTCAGCTAGGCAATACAAAAGCAGGATTGAGATGAAGTAAAAAGAATATGGAATCACTTTGAAGTTATTTCGTGAAAAAAGTGCATAATGGTATTTAAAAAATTTAATTTAAGAAACAGGGATGTTTTAGGGGGATTATCGACATGAAAAGTGAATAATTATGAAGGGTAAACATGTGTTAGAAATAGTGCTTAGTGGTTAAGGTATTCGAATTCTAACCAATAAATACCAGGTGAGTCTCATTCAAATGAATTCAGCCAGGAGAACGGGGAAGTATTATTAGTCCTCATATTCAAGTAACCAATGAATAAACTAGTTTATAAATATCAAACTAGTTTTTTTTTATTTAATCGGCATATATTACAGCATTGAAGCGCAGCAACTCCTTTAGTTCTAGTCGACCGTTAATCTGAGACTACTTGTTTTTAAGCTGCTAAACTAACTAACCAAAGAAACAAAATCTCAGGGTACTTAGCGCATTGTGTTATCCTTAAAGGATGATACCAGATCATAGGATTATATCCATGAATAAACAGGCCAGTAAAGGGAGTCATCCAGAGAATATTAAACTAATATTTTCCAAATAAAAACACTAATTTGAGTGGACTACGACTAAACATATGAAGATTTTTCTCGCTGTGATGATAACAACACATTAGCGGCTGACCATAATAAATTAAATAAACAAAACAATAAACTGCCTGATTAGAACAAAACAAGTGATGACTTTGGAGTCAATAACGTAGCAAGCATACTCTGTATGCTTCTTCGCCCCGAATGATCTGTTACGACCAAGAGGAGAGTCTGCTCCCTTCGCATATTACTCTCATATGGTCACGAGCTTATAGCCACAGACAGGAAAGTCCTACTCATTGTATTCTCGTGGAAAAGGTGTTGTCTAAGAAGTTGAGCAGAAAAGCGGATGCTCGACGCTTAAACCGGGTTGGTGAGTGTGAATCCACATAGAGGAGTTGGAGAAACTTGATTTCAAACCATTGAAGCGAATGGGCTCAAAGACCCTTGGGGAGTAAATAGAGTATGGACCTAATCTTGGTCCTAAGCTACAATGGAATCGCGTCTCCTAACATTTCTCTACTACCTGGTGGATTAGACCTACAGAACAAAGGCTAGAGGAATAGCCTCCCATGAGAATCACCTGCTCCAGTTTGCGCACCCGGGTAGTATACCATTTCGTCCACAAATCCGATGATTTTTGAGGCGCATATACATTTTAGTGCCCCTTTGTAGCAATAATTATGCCTAAATAATAATAAGTTTACTTTAAATCATCTTAATAACAATCAAATGGTATTGAAAAGAAACTTCAGTATCAAACCATATTTCTCTGCAATCTAATTACAAAAATGAAACCATGGTTTGCAGTTACATGTGTAGAATTACGAGTTAAAACCTCCATAAACAGAAGTCAATTTCAGTTAAATGTATAACTCCGACAACAATAATAGGAGGATTCAATGGTTTAATATGTTTTACAACATTTAAATCCAAGAGACTGCCATATGAAACATGGGACTTGACACGTGTGTCGGTTCAAGTCCTTTTACCAAATTAGTACAGTGAGACAGAATCAAGACCAATCCTAGAGTGACGGAGGCATTAACAGAATCAGTAGTAAAGAGTTTAGGTGTAGAAAATTAAGGTATAAGGCTATTTCGCAGTTCAGGAACTAAAGTAGGCAAAATAGAAATCTAATAGAGATGAATAATCAAAACAATACTTACACTAGAGTCAATAAGTTTTATTACTCATCCTTTAAAAACAGTATCAATTAATGGTGAGGAATTTACAGAAAATTTTGAATCGACAAATCTAAAAAACGAACGATAGCATCTGCACTTATTAGTTATTTAAATGATGAAGTAACAAAAACTATAAACATGAAATATATTCCAAATATTTTTGCATCACTAATAAACTGACGACTTACTTACAAAGAAGTGAACTTAGTAGTCAAAAATACAACGAAGATTACATATAAAAATCATTTTAATGTTATTGACTTTCAACACTGATAAGTATCTCCAAATCCCATCTAGTCAAGTAGGCTTTATTTTCCGAAATGGGACTATGAATTTAAAAACTGTCACAATTAAATCCTACGAAGATATGTGGAAGCAAACAAAGACTGATATATCCAAAAATTACCTTTTGTAACATTCGAACAAGCTCCACTTTAGGAATCCGAGTGTATGCAGTGATTTCAGCAACAATTTGCATGTTGAGAGGTGACAACTACAAAAGTAAAATTAAGTTGATAACTACTGAGTATTAACCAAGACCATCGTAATAAATGGAAACATGAGTATGGAAATTATATACGGAATCGATAACAGAGTAGTGCATGGATTTTCTTGACTCTTCATTTAATAGTTTATTTGTACTTACTTAGCATGATTCAAACCATGCAAATGAATGGTGATTACACCGGTTTCTTTAAAGTTGATGTTTGACATCAAGGAGAAACCAAATTAGATGTTATTAAACGAAAAACGCGGCTAACGTCGTGCGATTCACAGTAATAGCTGGAAACAAACATTATTCATCAGCAATATCCGCATGAACTCAAAAATCTCGCTTGGTCTTTGACAACTTGCATTAGTTGTGACAAAGGCGAGATGTCTGTCTGTCAACCGAAGGAAATTATTTCCACTCTGTATTACCTTATGCTCTACAAAGGAAGAAGACATGGGTAAGCTCCAGGATTCTAATCAGTGTCTTCGAAGCGTTGCTTTCAGATAGTGTGATGACAGTGAGAAACACTGAAGTTAGACTTAAGGAACCCAGCGAAAACAGCAAAACCGGTTGATGAGGTCAGGCATCTTCATCTATTGAGGTGACAGATGTGTTGTATCACAATCCAGCGCCCACATCAATATGCAATGTGGGTTTGAGTAGAACTGAGTCAAAAGGTAAGGGTAAACAAACCAAAATGTGATATCAGACCATGAAGTGACTGATTGCTGGTTTCAAAACTTGAGTGGATCCATGCGATAACTAAGGCTAGTGATTGGAGGTTTTGGATGACATGAATCGAGATCAGTTACAGTGATGCAAATACATTTACTCCTTATCTTTCAAAGGGTATGAGTGTTACTAAGCACATATATAAACACATACATATTTTTGAACCCTATTCTCGATATTTAGTTCTCCTCAATGTTATGGCTACTATAATGATTTCCACTCTTTTACTTTTCCTCTTGTGAATTTAATCTCGTTGCGTTGGTGTGAAATGCCAACTTGGGTTAAGGTTTATGCATCAGACTCTAGGTTATAGCTGATAACTCAATAACATCCATTTGAATTATTCAGATGAAGTTATTTCGAATTGGATTATCCATACGTATTGAAATCTTAGTACATCGCTGTTGGTCGTATAGTAAAATCTATTAAAAACTGATTAGCTTTTGTTTTCTATTACTTACTAACGCCTGTTACCCTTGATTGAGCATAAGCTGCTGACCAGCATTCTTCAACCTACTCTGTCCTGAGCCTTCCTTTTCAGTTCCATCCATTTACTGTTCATTCTTTTTATGCCTGCTTCCAATTCTCAGCATAATGTGTTTTTTGGTCTTCCTTTTCTCCTTTGGCCTTGGAAACTCCAAGTGAGGGCTTGCCTCGTGATGCAGTTAGGTGCTTTCCTCAAGGCGTCTGACCCAACTCCAGTGCCTCTTCCTAATTTTTTCTTCTGTTGGAATTTGGTTTAGTCTATCCCACGGTAGGCTGTGGTGATGGCGTCTGGTCAACGGATCCTCAGTATCTTGTTTAGACGACTGTGAATAAAGACCTGTATCTCCCAGATGATGGCTTTCGTAGTTCGCCAAGTTTCTCCTCCGTACGGTAGAACTGTCAAGACATTTGGTATTTGTCGATAGTTGTTTTGAGTTCCCAATGTTCTTCAACTGTAGAAATGTTAACCTTACTCTGTCAATCCGCACCCTCACATCTGCACCAGATCCACCTTGACCACCAATGATGCTGCCCAGATAAGTAAAGGGCTCTATATCTTCTAAAGCTTTTCCGTCAAGTGTGATTTGGTTGGTGAGTGTTGTGTTGCATGGGAGGATCTTGCCTTTTCCCTTGTGTATGTTGAGACCTACAGTTGCCAAGGCTGCTGCTACTGTTTTGTATTGCACCTCGATAAATAGGTATTTGTCGAATGGACTTATTTACTAAGTACAAGTTTGGTGACTCGGTTTCGAACCATATTCTGGTTTCAAGATTAGCACTTCCACCCGAGTACTTAAAGAAGATTAGGTGGAGCAGGACTTCAACCTACAACCGAATGGCTGAAGTAAGTGGCTTCGTAGTTGGAGCACTCAGCTTTTAACTATTAGGTTACAGGTTCAAAGGTAACTAAACTAACTTCAGTTTAGATGGTCAATCCTTCCCCTTCCCATAGTGTCACTGAAAACCAAGTACATTACGCGCATTGTTGGTAATTTATTGGGAGTCCGATAAGCAATACGGTTTTCCAAATTATAAACTCTGTCTGGATGAACAGATGCTTATGAATAATATGATAACTTTGGTTTTGCTTTTGATTATTGCTGCTTGGCTCCAAAGAACTGTCTAATTAATTAGAGTTGAGTTTACTTGATAAAGAATTGAGTTTGTTTCCTCCATTAACAAACAAATTTTCTTGTATCACTGCATCAAAAACCATTATAAAGTAAGATTACGAATCTCACTTATAATCTGAATACATAATCACTCTTTATCAAATCACACAATAGCAACGAAACAGAAATTACTCAGTGTGAACTAGGAGAGAATAAATATGTCTGTTAGAACATCTCATTAGTAAAAAAAACGCGTCAGCAAGTGTTTGATTGGAAGTTAACACAACATTCCGTGTATTCGTTCGTAATATATCTTGGGAAAATACTAGTACTTGAATACAAGCATGTCTAAAGTGGGATGTATTTAAGCAAACTTGATTCACACTAACATTTACAAAATTTCTTAATATAAGCTGTGAACCATGAGTAACTTTTCCGAACCGTGCACACCGATTCGCTTTAAAGAAAAAGTTGTGGTGTTAACGACTATATCAACAAAGAACTGGGTGCGTGTTCACAAAAACTTGACAAAAACCAATATAAACTACTAAAAACAGAAAGCTAGTGAAATGAATTCATTAGAAACAACCTATTTGACTTACTGGTATCTTTTCTTCATCCAGATCCACCGGATGACCCATAAAACCTTCAACAACCCATGCATGACGTCTGAGTTCATCCATTTTTATGCGCTTTTTGGGATCGACACATATCATTTGATTGAGGAGTTGTTTACTAGTTTTGCTCAAGCCATCAGGAACTGCAAATAAACCTTTCTGTCTTTTAATGATAGTAGGAATATGTTGACTTACACCAATTATTTGTGGGAGTTCTTCCGGTTTTGTGGGGTCAAATGGTAGACGACCACAAAGTAATGCGTACAGAATAACACCCAGGGACCAGATGTCTGCCTGAGAATAAACAAAATTTAGGTCTTCATAAAGACATTTATTAAAGTAACTGTAGGTTCTCAACATGTCATTTTGGGATTACCGATTTATAAGCGGTCTAAGGTCAAGGTCTGTTGAAAGACTGATAGGTTAACTACGAAGATGGTGGGAAGGGGGGAACGTCAGTATCCTGATCGTCCTAATAAATGATGAACATAAAACACAGCTTGGTCAGTCGGTAACAACGAATGTAGAGCTTTGCACTCATTTGCATTAACCTAAGTTGGCATTTTACACCAATATTACGAGGTTAGATTGGCAAAATGAATGGTAAAAAAAAGTAGGAATCATTGTAGTAGTAAAGACAGTGAAGACTAAACATCGAAGATTCGGGAATTTGTGGATAGATTCCTGTTGTATGGAATGGAATGGAACAATAGCAGTGATATGCCTTAAACACATCAAATAAAGCAGGTGTCTCTAACTACGTTCAGGCTAGAGTAACAGTCCTGATGAAGACCCGAACTTGCCGAGCTTTACTCCAACACTAAGAATCCTAATTACCTCAGAGCATGAGGTATTTTTCAAGGAAACCGTCTATTTACAGTTTAACCTAAACTTAAGCATTGATAATGTTTATAAATAGTGTATGACAACGACTAGCGACAAACGAAACAACTTTAGGACACAACTTTAACAGTTAACTAGACCCGAAATATTTGTAGTGTAATCTTAACATGTAACGATTTAAATAGGGATAAAACCAACTCACTACTCACAGCACTTCCTGAGTACTCCTTGTTGGCTAAAACTTCTGGAGCAACGTAAGCAAACGACCCACAGAATGTGCTTAGCATCGAGAGATTATGTCCCTACAAACTGAAGAAGACATAGTTACTTACCTTTGCACATAAACCGAAGTCAATTATTCTGACGTTCTGATCATTATCCAACAAAATATTTTCCTTAAAAACTCAATAAAACTGTAAAATTTACTGGTTTTAGGTCACGATGAGCAAAACCTCTGCTATGAATATATCCTATGGCTGAAACAATCTGTCTAAATATGACACGGGCTTCAACCTCCGACAAGTGCTCCTTTTGAAGTATGTAATCAAATAACTCTCCACCAGGAAGATACTACCAAAAAGTATGTAAATTAGGGGAAAATACCTCCAAAATAAGGTAGTAATGTGTCTGAGTCTCCACAACCTGATACAACTTGTATATGTATTTGTGGTTTAGCTGTTTGAGGGCCTCTATCTCACCCTTGACTCGGTATGCGTCAGACTAGAAGTTTGAATAGATTTATTAAAAATGTTACCCCAAGCTTCCGTTTATCTAATATTTTAATTGCTACCTTCTGCCGTGTAACTGCATGAAGTGCAACATACAGTACGCCAAACGATCCTTCGGCAAGAGGTTCACAAAATAGGTATAGCCCCTGAAGAGCTTTAGGAGCTACAAGCGCCATTGACAGAAGAAACTGGCGCGCGGTAACGACCTACGTGCAGCCAGTCGAAAGTTAAGCTTACCGCTTCACACGAAGCTCTTTACCGTCGATTAAATTGAACTAAGTAGCCAGCAACTCAAAATTGATGTGACTTTTTTGACTAACAACAAATTTTATGAAGTGCATTAGTTGTTACAAATTCAGTTATGCATAACTAAATAATTCTTTTTCAAATCGTCCTTGTAATATATATTCGTTAGCTTCATGCTTGGATCACCAGTGATATAAGTCCGACGATCTGTCAAATCTAACAGGTTTCGGAACACTGTAAACTGTACTGAGTAATACTTAGATGAAATGCTGTAGTGTCATGCTAAACTTTATATATTTTCTAAACACAGAATATCCTAGTAGGATACAACAGGCTGCATCAAATGGACCTCTTCTGTTTTAAACTTCTTCTGAAAAGTTGTTGGAGAGTAGTTACTCTTCGCTGGATAAAGCATTCAGTGATGATGTTGTAGTGGTATCCTTTTACTAAGAAAACACAATTGCTGAAATATAAACATTTATAATTTTACTTAATTCTGACAATAATTGTTATGTTGTACATCTCTTGTTTATCTGTACTAAAGACTATCGCGTGCCAGGCGTGTTATTCCCATTCCGCTCCTGTATTCTGGTCTTGATATTTTTTCGATATCTCAAGGCCAGCGATAAATATACTTCTTCTTCCAGAACAGTCTTTTCTTCTACTTCTGGATTTATCAGGATTTAACTAAGTAATCCCGCGAAGAAATATATTTATACCTACTTACTATAATGACATGTTTTTTGTGTACGGTCTACAAAGTATCCAAAGTATTTGGTTTCCACACATTGCAAAAGCAACCTACTGCGTCACAAGGCAAGCCGTCACTTGGAGTTCCCATGGCCAACGGAGAAAAGAAAGACCAATGAACACAGTACGCCAAAAACTGTAAGCAGTTGGCCACGATTATCAGTACAGATCATCTAGGCTGTCGATCTACGGGTTACAGAAAATATCGTAATAGATGTCTTAATTATTTTGTTCATTACCGAAACAACACTGAAGAGGTTCGCTGGTCTATAATGAAAATGCATTTCGGGGTTGTGAATATTGTTAAGTTTTTTTGAAACCATGAATCGATCAATGTTAGACCACCATTAGAAACCTGGTAGCACTGGAAGGCCTTTTCGTCCTGGTATGGGACTCCTCAGCAGTGCGCACCCACCAGTGAAGTAGAATCTCGTGAGTTAAGTTTCTCCCAAATTACTAAGATATGGCCCCAGTCCTCTCATGGTAATCTCTCCTCTGATGTCCACCTCCTATATGGTATTCGAATCGCCTGGTGTTTTACAAGCCGCAAATAATGTACGTTACTACAGTCATTTCGAATGTTCGATTCCATTTGGTGAAAATTAATATTTGTATATCACTGTACTCCAAAGTTACAACAGGAAGAACAACTTATAGCATGTGGTGCTACTGAAATCAATCAAGATGGTCGTATGGCAGCGAATAAAAGGACCATGGTGCAACCAAATTGAATGGTGCCTATATTGCGATTCCACTGTCGAACTTGTTGTCTCAACATGGAATAGTGAACTTTATAGTCACAAAAACTATACAAATCACAGGAAACTGTGCTTTCAAATGTTGCGTACTACCTAAATAAACATGATTCAAGCTGCAACCGGACCAAGGATGTCAGGAATACAAAGGATTTTCGTAAAACTATGGCATATTTTGAAGCCATATGACTTACAACTAGTAATCCAAATATATCCAGAACTTCGACAAAACACATGCTAGAACTTAAATATGGAGCTCTCAGTACAAAACTGGAAATGTATTATTGCATCGGATCTAAATATAATATAAAATATTTGATTGCGCAGCGAATATATTTATTTTCCACATGGATTTCTGAGTGTCTACAACGTAGTACTGGTTTTTACACATTTCTCTTGGATCTTAGTTATTCAGGTTTTTTATTTTTATTTTCTTCATTATTAACTAAGGAGTCAATAGAATTGGAACTTGGATCATCTATCTGGACTTTCGAATGACCTAAACAACTAGGATTGGTTACAGAACTGTGAAAATGGAGTAAGAATCAGTTTCTTCATCAATCTTCACATAGTCTACATGCCTGCAGTGAGCCGAACGGTCAAAAATCTTTACCAAACGATTGCCTTTCCTCCAAATTATAAGTCCCGGAGATATCTGAAAGCATTTCATCGGTAAAACTGCGCTTCCGATGATGTTTTATTTACCAAACGAGTTCGAGGTGTGAGAGGTTTGAGGAGTTTGACTGGACTCTCATGAGTTTTTGGATGTTCTGCATTACAGTAGTGAAGTAAGAAATTACTGTTATTTTACTATCCCTTCTAGATTACTTCAATTTACTTATATTGTAGCACTCTTTAAGGTTTGAAAGAAATTTGTTGCTCAACCATTAGACTGAGGTCGTGGATCCGTGAATACATGACGCCATCCAATATCCGTAAACCAGTTGTAAAATTCTTTTTCTATGAAATGAGTTCTTTTCTCCGTCACTGATGTATTAGGTATCCCTTCATGACTAAATACCTTCATCTCTCTTTTAGTAACTTTCATGATACCATTATTCAACTTACGTGAAATGCTACACGGATATTTTGTTCATCCTACAAGGCTAAAGTTGTCTGGTTTGCTTGCAGCCGTGAGCTAGTAGAGAAAATTTATTCTGACAAACTGTACAAAAAACAAAGCTTAGATTAAAATATTAATAAAAACCTACTACTAAACGTAGGGTAGCTTAACATCATGAAGGAAATGAGAGTGGTGTATCTGACCAGCATTCATGACGGTAGAGCGATAACCTCACTCTACCCATGTCTGTGGGACAGAACACTTTGTTTGCTTACAGCTCCTTATGTTACAGCAGAATATAACTGATCAGCAATATTGATGTTACTTTTCCAGTTCACTACGACTGATGTTAGCATCCGTGAACTGGTTTCGCTTTCTACCAAGAAATCCTATCACAAGAAGATATAGGCAATTATGCTGTAAAATACTCACTGGCTACTTCTCGAGCTACAGCGTTAAAAAATGACATTAGACGAAATGTCACCAAAGCATTGGATTACTGGACCTTCATTATTTTATTCTGTAAATCAACACAATTTCTAACAAATTAGTTCTTTCTACCTCCTCTACTAATAAGAGTATTTTCCGATCTGTTATCTTACTAGTGACTTGTCTTCATTAACCTACGTAAGTGCAGGCCTAAAGTCAGTGTTCCAATACAGAAAAAGAAATGTCTGAGTAATCATACCTTTGTTTTATCCGAAAAGTATCTGCTGAACTTATGTTTAATCATGAATATTTTCACTTCTGCTACTCGCTTCTTCCTCTTTACTTATTTTTTTCAGCTCCATACTCTACTCCTGAAATATTGATCTCCATAACTACATAAAACTTAGTTGATTACCCCATGAACCTATCAAACTATTTTCTGGCGGATCTGAACTAGAAGATCATTACACATTTACCTCATCATTTCTGATCATATACAGAACTCGATTTAACTTGCATTGATTCTCATCCAGCAATGCTCGTCGCAATGCAACCGACGTAACTCGTACTAGCTGCCGTATTGTAAATTCCGGAGTCTGAAACATTATCTAGAATTTTATGAGAAAAATATCAGCGCTCTATAAATGGTCAATGTATCTTGTGAATCACTCATCTAATTGAACAACCTTTTACAGAAAATATGTTAGCACTTTTAATATTTTGATCTTCCCTGTAAATAACATGCGTCTGTTTTAGTACCTATTAAACATACCACTCCGCGGGATAACAAATGTTAATCCCATTACTCCAGTAATCAGATAAAAGAAGATTCTAGAGGAACAAGTTTATTTGATGCTAGCCTCGTGAAATAATCACGAGACTAGGGTACATGAGCCGAGAAGCCAAAGGCACGCTTGGCGCGCGCCAGATAGTCTTTAGTACAGACAAACAAGAGGTGTACAATATAGCAATTACTGTCAGAATCAAGTACAATAATAAATGTTTATGTTTCAGCAATTGTGTTTTCTTCGTAAAAGTATACCACTACACGTCTTGTAACATGTTGCCATTTGAGGATAATCTATTATTTTAAGGTCGTTTATGAGTACTCCTTCTAGTCGTTAGGAAGATCAGTCGGTTACAACCAGTACATAATATGAGTTTAGAAATATTCCTTAGCAACCCACATGAATACGTTGCCATGATATATAAAATGCATACCAAGAATTCTAAGTAGATTTATTGTATGGCTGATTAGGTAAGCAATAAGAACGGATTCTTGCTTTTTCACTGATGTCAGCAACAATTTCGGGCCACTACCAAGTCTGATGAACTAGTGATTTCATTTCCTCTGCTCCTTGATGGGAGGAGTGAAGATCATTCAATATTCCGAATCTTGGATTAGAGCATGAAAAGCCCCCAGAATATAATAATATATCTTCTCTCGTTTTGTAAAACTCACGAAACCTACGCTTGCACGGGACATTCCAACCTTTTTCGGTACACTTTTAACAGTTCCAAAATACTTACGATTATCTTCCACAAGTTCTGCCATATCAGCAGGCAATGACTGGACAACATAAAACCGCTTTCTTTGGGTGGTTCATTAAATACGAGTGCCGTGATGATAGGTTTGCATGTGACAAGCTTTTAGGCTCTCGGTATTCAACGGTAAAATCATAGGCACTCAATTCGAATTTCCATCTTCGGACCACGGCAGGCGATGGTCGATGAAGTGACTTAGTTGGGTTGTAAACAACTTTAATGCTTGATGATCAGTTACAATATGGACTTTTGCACCAAATAAGTATTAATGCAGTCTCTTCACTGCCTGTACCACAATTAAACCTTCTTTTTAGTTTGATAATTTCCTCGTTCGTTACTACTTAATCGTCTCGAAATGGAAGTAAAAGGCTTTCCATTCTGCTCTACAACTGTACCTAGCCGAACAGAGATGCCTCCATAGTGAGGATAAGTTTTTCAGTTAGTGAAAATGGTCAGAACGTTGCTCCATTATCTAAGAACTGTAAAACGCTTCACACCATGTCTTCGTGGCACTGCTCCCATATAAACTCTGTACTCGAAACCAATTTATAAAGTGGTGACAATATTCGTGTAAAGTTAGAAATAAACATAGAATAAAGTTGAGGAGCACCAACCCATGACCTGAGTACCGAGATATTCGTAGGTGATGCTGCTTAAATCAGTGGAGCTGGGCGATATTGTGATCACTGATTATGGATTTCCAAAAATGAAATAACTCCTAGTTGGATGTTAACAGATAATAAGGATTGACATGAAATGGTTTTATAAAACCTGGCTTCAAGTGAAATTCTAAAGGACACAGTCTAAAAGTCTCTAACATTCCTATTATACCTTAGTGACCACTGATCCCTTTCCTTTACTGGTCCCATTATGCTTCAGTTCTATCCATCTATGGGTAGTATTAGAAAACGAAGGGATAAACAGGTTTCCAAGGGATGGTTATCTGGTAAACCTGTTCCAGTATAGCATCACAGAAAGAATTTAGAGTTCTGAGTAGTAGGAAGTTGCTTATTATCCAAACACAGTGACTTAGTTTTCATCAGTCAAACCTTATGATCTATTTCTAATTGTCAAGCGGTTGTGTGCAAAAGTCTCGAAACCATTTGAGCGATACTTAGAGAGCTTATCTAACTACGTATCAATATAGTTATGTGCTGCGTTCCCCTGAAATTCCAGTACAAAATACAATAATGTACTCCTCATTGATGAGTACCAGCAAGCCTCCGTAAGAGTTCCAGAGGACTGTAATAAACCTCTTTCAGGAATCTCCAGGCTCTCTCATGATAAAATATCATCAAAAGTCAATCCACCCTACCTTGGAATTCTGATTCCAAACATGATAGCATCTCCTTCTATAGATATGCTTAGAAGAGAGTTCGGTCAAGTAAAAAACCACCACTTATACGACTTATACAGACCTTTCAGTCTTTATTACTTTTAATGTCTTCTTCAAATAGCAACTTGCCCCACGTTATTACAAACCAGTGGGTCTTGAAAAATGACTTTATTTTCAAATTTCCTAAACATAATACTAGAGAAACATATTTTACTGCAATTTTAATCTCTTTTTCATTTTTCTTATTTCTGCATGGCCTGTAACGGGTAGCAGTCTTATTGTAGTCTGTAGTTTGCATTTTCCATGCAAACTGCAGATCAATCGATGAAGTGGTGAAACTTCATCAGTTGAGGTGGTTGGGACACGTGTTGCGTATGCCTAACCACCGACTGCCTCGTCGAGCTTTGTTTTGTAGTGTAGGAATAGGTTGGAAGAAAGTTAGGGGCGGCCAGACCAAAACATGGCATAAATCCATGAAGTCATTGACGAGTGGACTGAGCCATGTCGGTAATTGTCGACTACCTGGTTGGGGTCCGCGAGATGATAATAATCGATGGTTAGAGACCTTGAATGACATGGCTCAAAATCGTTCGCAATGGCGCCGGTGCATTTATTCTTTGTGTTCTCTCAAATCCTAATCTTCTGTGTTCTTCAACACCTCTAGTTTTTACTTTCTAAACTTATCTCATTGAATCATACTTCGTGAATAATATCTTCTAATTCTAACCTCTCCGATTACTTCTAATACCTTTACTACCTCTTCTATTGGATTTGAACTGACAATTATATCTCTGTGCTGATGTGGTATGGCGACATGAACTGATGTACTTACGTACGAAGTTCTACGTTGCAACTGACTTCGTTTGCATTTTCCAGTGGACCTATCAATTTCCTAATTGTTATCGCAAAATAAATTCAAATGCTTGATCCTTAGAAATCTCTCTATTCTACAGAATTCCATTCTTTCATGTCATTTCTTTATCTTAAAGATTACAACACGGTCAGAAGAATTAGCTTATTTGCTATCTAAAATGTTGTAATAGTATAGTGTTCATCAATAAATTAAAATATTCGTTCGTCAATTCGAAAGCTGATTATACAAATTGGGAAGCTGTTAATATTGACGTGTAAAATATGTCTTTATGTGGACGTACTAAGTTTAAAGATCTCGGTAACTTTTTATGCCGAAAAATTGTGGTGGTCTGTGGCCTCTAATAATGTCAAATAATAATTAATCTGGAGTTAACTGCAACTCACCTATCTAAAAAATATTGTTCTTTGAAAAAGAATTTGTTTAGTTGGTTTTTGCAATACTTGGTGACATGGTTGCCAGTCTGACATGACTTCTTACTTATTATTACGTAGGACGTTTTCAGATGAAATTCAATGTTCTTATTCAATATGGCCAACAAACATGTGATTCACTTAAAGAATCTATAATCATAATACAATACATCAAGTTTTCCACTTGATCAAAGTTCTGACAATGTGTAATATTTAAAGCTAATAATTATTTCACTGGGCACAAATTATTCTCGTTGAGTATTAAACTGTATATGAACTTGATGTGCTCATTCTGGTTGTATTATCACATCGAGAAACGATTCTAACACGCAAATATTGTTCCGTAAACGAATATAAAGCATATCCATTCTCTTAAAAAACATCTCATCCACTCTCATCATTATTAGATTTACTTTTTTTCACACGGAAATTACATGAACGGTAAATGATATCAAAAAGCTCTATAAATTTTGGTCCTCCAGTAATACTGTTTCCACGTATAAGCAGAACATAGGTGACTAATAGGCGGCTTGAAATTCATAATTTTAGTAGCATATTCTTTGGAAGATAATCAGCATACAGTGAAATAAAAATATCTTACTGGAACTTAAATTTGCCTGGATTTCAAATGATTTAAAAGTATTTGCAGACAATGAAGTTTGTTTCATACACATGGTTACCTTTGTTAACTTGAAAAGAACAAATTCATTTTACTTCGTTTTCAACATTTTATAACCTGTAAAATTTTATTGTTAAAGTTATTGAATGTCATTCATATTACGAACCAACATAAGTTAGACATCCAATAAAAATCAAAAGCACTAAACGGCTGTTTTTCCCTAATATGGTTTTCGTCAATAGTATACATCCACAACAACATCGCGACAAACGCCTAATCTATAAACCATATATCTAACTGTATCAATCCGTTAACACAGCTAGGTCGTGGGGACTCACTACTCATGACTTCCATTCTGAGACGAAACGGTTCTTCAACGGGTATCTAACTTAGGTTGATCCGTAATATAAATAACATCTAGTGACCTTTGCAAACCATCTGTAAAGATAAGAATTATTATTAACCTGTATTCATTTAATTAATTTAGATATCATAGTGTTTTTGTAAGTATTCTCACTGGTGTTCCAGAATGTTCATTTTTACATGATGTTTGACTGTAATACGTTATTTAGTTAATTTAATTTAATTTGAATTTAAAAGTCTTTTCTACGCTATACTGACAAATTTAATCTGATTTCTCATCAACGTCAATGTTATGAACATGTTGAACTTCATTGTTTTTTGATATTTTCATAGTGAAATATTACAGGTAGTAAATAGGCACAAGAGAACCTCAAGAAATAAAATGGATTAATACTAGTTGCTTGAAATTGTTGTTATTGCTCTTTCCAAAATAAACTAGGTAATAATCGTTTAATATGTTTATTGTTACTTATCTTCATAAACGATACTACGTTAACTTACTATCAAAGTTTTTTATTACCTATTCACCCGTAGAAGGCCAAATTTATTTTAAAAATAAAATATAAATGTTTAACGACCGTTCGCGTATCATTGACTATTGATCTGTCTCATTATTAACACACTGAATATATGTTCTGAAGTAATTTACAATTTTTAATTACATATAATCCAACTGCTCGGATGTCTTGGTCTATTGCTTCAATATGAATAATCTTTGGTTGACGATTCTCTGGTCGTGTTCAGTTCGTGTAACTTATTTTCGTAATGATGTGAATAGTTCTTAGGAAAGTCTTGTAAACAATAAGAATTCAACTCGGCAAATGAATCGTTCTCCTGCTCATGTGAATAATTTGGTTGTTGATGAAAAATATGTAAATGTTTTGAATATATCAATGGATTATATGCAGTAAATTGTTCACCACAATGAATTTCTTTATTATTTTCACTAAAGTTTGTTGAATAACTATCTGTTGGCAAAAATTTATTATTAATTAGATATTTATTACATGAATCACTGCTTTCCTTCAATTGGCATTCAGTTAATGGATAATCATTACTTGTTGTAATTGTTTCTAGGTCATGCTGCATTGAAATACTTGTATCATTTAATTTATATGAGCACAGTTGTTTATCGTATTTGTCAGATATCTCAAGATTATTGCTACATTTACAAGTATCATACACAAAACTTTTAGAATGATGATTAAACCATATTGTTGGATTTTTCTCTGTTAAATGAGTTTCATCAAATGAATAATGACATCGAGTTGGAAATCCTGATCTGGTGAATTCATTTTGTGAATCCAAATCTTCATAACTTGTAGATGGAAATGAATTTTCTGCAGGTTTTTGTCGTTTAAATTTCATACGACGATTTTGAAACCATACCTAGAAAAGAGAATGCAATAAACTTTAATGATGTGTACTGTACTTCTGATTGTGATGGGATTTCGTTCTCCAGCTCGGGGAATGAAAGTCCAACGCAGTCATCCACCTGAGCTACAAATTTTCTCCACCATCTCAAAGTCATGTGAGCGTGACACTTCTGATTGATTTTAAAATTACTGATCATAATTATACATAGGATGAGCTAAAGTTAATGTGATAATTATGCTTTGGGTCACAATATTAAGCAGCTATTATCGAAATAGTTATGAGCTACGATAACTTTCAAGCTTTTCCTGTCGAGTTTTGCGCTCAAAATAGTGCTACATACTTTTGAAAGGAAATCAAAGGATTTGTAAGAGCAACATATTATTAGCATTAAAATTGCCGATCAGTGTTCTAAGAGTAAGAAAATCTTTGATATAATGAAGCTCAGCACCCAAAATTGCATTCCTTTGGTAAACAGATAAATTTCCTTTTATCAGTTAACAAACTTTTTTATATTTTACGTAACCACACTCTGATAGCAATCACCTGTAACTTGCATAAAGAAATTATAATGTAACATCTTTCAAGATCCGTTTGTTTACGAAATCTCGAAAAGTTACAAACTATTTTATTCTTAAAGGACATTGTTAGAATAACCCTACTATTATAACCGAGATGTGATCACTTTAGTGAACCCTTAGGTTCCTATAAGCAGCCGATTATCTTATAACCCTAGTAAAAGTATATTAGACAATTTATTTCTCTTTTTAGCGTGAGACGCTTTAGTCATATTTGTTTTTTTCATATGGTGAGAATTATTTCTCAACTATAGTAGTAACTACAAACATATGAATTAATATTATCTCATTTGAAATCACAAAATGATCTTAGCAAAGCCATTGGAGTTAAATCCGTGTTAGGTGTTGTTGGGGACGTTAGATCCCCAGAAATCACTTGGAAAAGGTCCTGATTTTGTAATTTATTGCTGAAATTTTGAAGTTCCATGTTTTCATGCTAGAGACGCTTGGTTGACCTTGGCCTTACATCTCCTACTCGGAAAATCCTTGGCTGTCATTGGTTGATCGATTATTTTAGTATGCTACTTTGTGGCTCTCCCACGGGCATTACTAACATCGTGTAAATAAGCTTAATTTGTGTGCTTAGCAATCTCGTATTTTCTGGATGCTTGTAGAATACATTCTCTACTCCTTATCAAGACTTCTTGCTTTTGTTAGTAGGGCCCGAGACAACGGATTAGAATAGCCTATCGTGTCATTAAGTCATTGCTTTCGTTCAGTTTAACGAGTAAGGTGAACTCGTAATAACATTCAAGTCTGTCACCAATGAATGAGGATTGCAAAATATCGTGAACTGACTAAAGTTTGCTGGTTGATTGGTCTAGAGGTTAAGTGTTGTTCTGCGAAACTTAAGATTGATTCCAGTATACCAGGTTGTAAATGCTCATCGCTGAAGAGTCCTGAACTAGGACGAAACAATCATCTAGTGTTTTCAAGTTCTCATTTGTGATTTAGCTAAGATTAGCCCCTGATTTGAACGGTGAAAATTCCATAGCCTCCATAAATTTCTTACATTTGTATCTTTTTTTTGAAAAACCCATGATAATTCTTTAAAGTTGTCCTGATGTTATAGCAGGAAAATGTAAAGTCAACTAAATCAAACCTAAAGTCTCATAAACGTGATATGATATTGCATTAATAATATACGATATCAGAAAGTAATCAAAGTCAAAAACCTGAATATTTCACATGTGGCAATGCATATGTATCTAATCCATTCTACTCAAAAGTATTTTTGGCGAGTTAATATCGATTAATACAATAAAATACTAAATAGAAATATAGAAATTTTAAGAACAACATACGCATTCACCTACTTTGATTTGTTTCTCACTTAATTGAAGTGTTGAAGCTATTTCAATTCTACGTGGTCGACATAAATATTGACTATACCAGAATTCTTTTTCTAATTCTATTAATTGTATTTGTGTATAAGCTGTTCGTGCTCTTTTAGATTTTTTAATCAAATTTTTACTATTATTACTACTGTTACTACTACATTCAGTGTGATTTAAAATATTATTATTATCATTATTATTATTCTCTTCACTATGATTATGGTTTATTTTGTAATTATCCGTAATATCAGTGTGAAGATTCATTTCATTACTGGACTCATCATATTTATGGACCATTTGATGAAATGTATAATTCGACTGAAGAGAATTGTGTAAATGATGTTGACAGTGATCATCATGTGAAATGAGACGATGATGCTGATGATGATGGTGATGATGATGATGAGGTTGATGATGATATTGGAATGATGTGAAATCATCAACAGAAAATGTTTGATAATCATGTGGTTGTAAGGTTTTGATATAATTTGTCCAATCAGCGGTAGATCTGATTCTGTCATAATTGTTCAACATTGATTTATTGCTTTGTAAATAATCCGGATCTTGATTAACATTTAACGCTGAAGATGAATGCAACACAGATTCTTTCATTTGAAAATAGTAAAATTGATTTGCATCCCCATTCTTTTCCATTTCGTATTCTACCTGATTTATTTCATCTTTGAATTCTGGCGACAATGAAGATGAGATATTTTTGTTTGATGTTGAACAAGTTGAATTTTTTAATGATAAACTAGAATCTATTCATAAAAAATAATTGAATATCATAATTGGCTATTTTTATTTAAAGGTTTTATGAATCTTTTCGTTAAACTCATGTCATCTCGGAAAAAACACCCTTTGAAATTAACAAAAATTTTCAAGAGACCTTAAATTCCAATATAAAAAATAGGCTTGTGATATGAATTGAACCAATATGAACCAATAAATTTTAATGAATATTATTTATTATAACAAATTGTTCTGAGGTTAACCAATATTGTTAACAATAATATGTCACTACGCCTTATATCGCGGAACTTAAGGTCCAGCATTAGATTCTCAATCAGAAATAGTCTTGTGAAACTTCAAAAGAAAAGAATATAACTGTCAATCATTCATCAGTATTCATTAATTTCGGTAACTTATATTCGTACTCAAAATAAAACCACACTAAATCTGGTCATCTGTCTTTAATTACAAGTCAAGCGAATTATATTGTCATAAATACTTGATGAAGATAGTGATATTTTAGACTACTATAATTTCTGTATTTACCCTAACTTTTCATACACTTTAACCAATAATCTTTGCATTTTTATCCGTAAATCACTTGGAAGTTCACTTCGTCTAGTGCAATACTTTTCTACAGTCGAATGATCACCAAGTGGTAATCGATACCATGTTTATATAGTTCATTTTAGTGTTGATGCAGTTTGATCGATTCATTTTGCAATATGGACACTAATTTAAGTGCTCTGGCAGAGGGTGGACTATAAGGAGATGTTAAGGAGTTGGAAGTAGTCAACAGAAAAACCTGGACCTAAGTTTTGGGGTAGTTGAAACTCGTCAATAAGGTGTACTTGCAATCTTGAAAGGACTAGAGCTGTCTAACAGAGTCCCTTAAACTGGTGGTTTCATTTCAGCTCGACCGTTAGGACTCAGTGAACACTAATAAGGAAAAGATAAAATGTCATTACTTGGTGATCGATCGATTAAAAAGGTTTCATTACTACAGGAGGTAGATCACGATCACAATAGTTTGATGATAACCATTCATACTTTGCAGCTGAGTGATATAGGACTGAATCAAGTATGCAGCACCAATCCTTTCAAGGTTACAGTTACAACCTATTGTCGAGCCTGAACTAACTCAAAGCTCAAATCCATGGTATCATGGCTACTACCTTCTAATCATCTTAAAATACATTTTACAGTGAATAAGACCTAGTTTATAAATATTGTTGAATTTGTCATTTTAATGTTCCATCCTTTTTGTTCTGCATAAAAAGAAAGGAAATAGATTTATCGTTTTACAAACGACACTAATTTCATCATATTTAATAATACTGAAATTCCCCCCAACTTGTATTTCACAATGTCAATGATTATTTTTAATACATTCTACAAGTATGATAAAAATTGTCTAATTTCCAAGCTCTGATGACTAGTTTGCATTAGTCAAACTGAACGCTACCGTTCATTAGCTATGCAATTGAACTATTATAATTAGGCAACACAATATCATTCAAAAAAATTAACATTTACTACAGTGAATTGTTAACTTAATTCATTATTTGTTCTATTTTATACGTTACCACTTCAATGTTTATTATGAAAGAAAGTATATTTCTTTTTCGTAACAACGAGGTCTTTAACTTTATTAAATATATAGAATTCTAATCTACATTCCTTATTCCAAGCATAACGAAACTCATATTTTTAAATGTTAAGTGATTTTGCTGTGAAAATATTCTCAATAATCAAAAGCATTCGTCTAATCATATTCTCAATTCAAATAATAAGTATTTATGATAACTAAAAGTCACAAAAATAGTCGATTATCATATATTTAGCACAGATTTTTTTTTGAATTCGCGGAATAATGGAAATTGAAAAATAAGCATTTTTGACTTACCTAAAAATTGATTATTGCATAACTTTGCATCTGAAATGGTTGATTCTATCATTTTAGTCAACGCAATAATTTATTATCATTATAATGTTGTAGTACATGAGATAAATTTTATATGATAGAAAGTGATCTGCTGCTGTTAATGCAACGGAAGAAATAACACATTTCTGAATCTCTTTTATTAAGTATGAATTTGCCTATATGTATGAGTAAAGTTGACAGATTATTAGTTAATGTGCTCAGCTCTCTTTGTTTGTTTGTCTGTCATTAAGATAATTTTTATCTGTTCCATTACAAATAATGTTTACAGAATATTCTCTTCCACAGTTTTGTTTGTATGCCACGTTAGCTTTTCGTTTAATTTCCTATCTACTCCGTTTATCCAATACAAATATACCTACAACCCGAATGTATATATTTATATATATATATTTGTATATAATGAGAGGGAAAAATAAACCACTTTGAGATTTTACTGCCTGTATTATAAATTGATAGGGAAATTCTGTTAATAAAGTAACCTATCCATTGGTTAATATGATTTAGCGTTTAAATCGGTTGTTTATTTTCGTTGCATCACACAATAAATATTACTTTATTGGTTATGGTGTATTTATGTATTTATTGAACTAATTCTAAAAAGAAAAGTGAGTGCAGTGTTTAATGCTGCTTAGTTTGCAAAAGTTAAATAGTTTATTCAATACTGTATGATTAATAGCTAGTAAGAGATTGGTCATGCATCCAGTTGAATAGGTCAGGCAACTAATCTAGAGCTTCTCTTCTTTTAACGGTAAAAACAAGTGACTACGCAGATTACCGGAATTGTATCATATATTTGCACAATACACTTCGAACAATCTGGTCACACATATACTTGTTAAGATGTTATAGATGAAATGCTAAACTGATGGTTATTAATATTGCTGTACTGGACAGCGACTATGAAAACTAAGTTAGTGCCCTATCCATGTCGGCTTTGTATGTAGAGAATGTTTGATAAAATCATCGTCTGTTCTATCAATTAGAATGTCTAGGAAAGGGAAAAGGTCATTCATCTCTTCTTTGCCAGTAAAACAGATATACTTTTGAATCATGTAGCGTTCCTTCAACGAGAGGTTCAAATCTTCACGATTATCACTTATGACCATGATGTCGTCCACTAACCACTTATGCACAAGTTTTCTGTCACAAATTTCTTTCTTGTCATCCTTCGTACACACAAATGAAACTTTGAGGTCTCATACAGAATTACCTTGATCGAAAAAGATATGAATTAAACATGTTTAGACCTATCAGTTAGTTGTTTGTTTTGAAGAAATGAGTTGCATTAAGTCACGGAACTTCGTAAATACAAATTTCTACTGGTTGGAATATCACTGAAAAAATATACTTATTTGTTTATTTTTAACTTTCCACCTAATACTCAGTTTATCAAGTGCAACCTTGGTATCAATAGCTAAATAAACGTACCCTTTCGATGTAAACACGTTATTTACAAATGTAATTCTTAAGAAGAGTGTTAATATTTTATGCATCTATATCTCATTTTCTGTAAAAAAAAAAACTTAAAAATCTATGATTATTATCTATTAACAATGTGGAATTCACTTTCGAGGGGGAGCATATTTTTACAGATTAATGGTGCAGCTATGGACAGAACTTTAGGATCTGTGCTAGCTGATGTGTTTACTGCATATGGGGAAACTCTCCATTTTCTTCTTGTACATTAATTAATACGAAGCATTATCTGTAAAAACTAAACATGAATTTTTTTATCATATCATAGCTGATGAAATAGTATAAAATAAAATAAATGAACTGTTCAACTTAATGGAGAATATTACAACCAACGCTCGATTTTTGTTAGTGTAAACCGTAAGAACCAATTGATGAGAATGCAAAATGAATAAGACAGAGTTCAATAAATAACAATGAAAACTTGCTCTAGACCGATATACAAATCAATTCTCTCGAAAATATCACTTGTCAGCTGAATTATAAAAATGTTTTTACACGTTTGCTTTCCTAGTACCATAACTTCTGAAAAGTATATTGTTCGTCAGGTAATCACTGGATGGATACCTAGTGAGGTATCTAGCTCTTTAAATTACTTTCCAGCACATAAACATCATGAACTCATCCTAATTTTCTAGTATAGGAGGTTATGGAGATTGTTGAGTTTGTAATCTTACGTCAAAAACTGACTTTAACTTGACTACTGTTTAAACGAAGAGGAATGGAATAAGTTTTTCTTCTTAAAATGTTACTCCTTAGCATTGTAAATTCTATCCTTCATCTAGAGGGGGATCTAAACGGCTTACGGACAAAAATATCTGCATTTGTTTGTTGATGAATAACTTCGGAAGGAGGGTAATTACCAAAACTTTATTGACCAGTCTTGACCAGTGATGTTTGACGATGCATAGTTTAAGAGAGTTACACACCAATATCATTGAACAATAGTCGCATGAAATAGCAAATCCATTGAATTTATAAATTTAAACTAGTGAATGCCAACTCAGTAGTTTGAATATTAACCACTAGTCTTTTGGCTTAAAAGTCATGTACTCTATCCTCGGTGGAGTTTTAGATCTGAACCACTGAGCAGTCCCATACTTTTTTAGTTCTTTCTGGTTTTCAATGATCTTTCAGCTGCATGTTATCTGTAACTTAGGAACTGACTAGATTGCTGAATAGTAAAGTTGACTCTCGCAAAAGCTTAGCACTATCACGTGTTATAAAATGTAACCCACCTTGTAAATTACCTGGATCCAAAATACTGAAGGAACAGTTAGTTAATAGATAACATGAATTTCTCACTAAAACAGACTATCACTTATTTTCTAAGGAAGAAAGACAAATAAACTCCTGATTCCAACTGATGTGACTCTCAAATAATTTACCGTGATAATAAGGAATAAACAAGAGGTTGTCTGTAGTCCTTCAGTTTCTATATAATGTGTTCTTAGCTAATTTGTTCCATTCAAAGTAAACACATTTGCAAATGATAATACTTGAATTTATGTTGCATTTAGCGGTTGGACACAATTAATAGAATTTACTACTTTAATTTTTTGCCTTGGTTCATCTGTAATCTCGGAAAAAAATACTATACTATCGCAAAATTTATACAGAGCGTTTCAGAAATGAAGTGCTTAACGTTACTTCTGAGTCATTTACTACCTGAATTATCCTCCTTGGGGTTTGGTTGTTTAAAAGTAACTGGTTGATTGAATGACCTTGTTCCTGTAGGCATTTCATTCATGTCATAAACTTATTCAATGGTTTTTAATATGATCACTAAGTCGTGACTTAGGTGTATTCGTAATCAGTCGTCAAAAAACATTAACCAACTAAATTTTGAATTTACATCGCTTCCCGATAATTTTTTAAATTATATTAAATACAATAACTGAAGATCAACTATGAGTCTTAAGATTTTAAAAAAGTAAGTTGCTTTATTCAACAAATACGGTATTTTATTGACAACTTGAAAATAGATTTCCTTTCTGACTGTTGGTCAAGGACACAGGTCTTTTTAAGTACTACAAATCATGATAATCTGACAGTGTTATATTTCGCATAGATTTTCTCAGTAGTAAAATCTAAGGGAAACGTCAGACGTACATTTATTTCCTAATGAGTTGAGTTATCTCTCTCGATATTTTATCAGTCAAATCTTTATCAGTAATTAACCACTACATTATCACTCATTCATAGAAAAAACACTAACAATTATATAAAGTCTGGAACTTACGACGTAACAGAAAAGTTACTGCGTTATGGCAAAAAAATGTATCAAAATTTAACAGACACTCTACTTGGTCTAACAAAAAACAAAAGCTCGATCTATGAAATATGTTATGAAGGAGGGAATTGACAGGACATGTTGACTTGATTGAACTTCGGAGATGTGCTAAATTTAAATCACTCTATAGTACCTGAATACCCTTACACTCTGAATTTACTGTTTGTCAGATAATGGTGAATAAGAAAAAAAATAAAGACTAAGAATTTACATCTACCTGTGCAAACGAATTCGAAAACCAAAAACAATCAATTTTAGCTCATTCAAATGAGACAAAATGTACGTTCATCAAGAGCTACGCCGAATACTTAATTGCTCATAGAATAAGGCCATTATATGTATAAATAACATATCGTTACGAAAAACTATATACTATATTCTTGATCTTGCTTCTACTACTAGATTAACTATTCTTTCACAACACTACTTTTGTTATCCAGGTAAAGATTCTTGAATAATCAATATTTTTGTTTTGCCTGTATAATTCATAAGTTTAAACAATAAAAATATTTAATTTTCATTATAAATACAAAATAAGTTGTACTCATTAAAAGGCACACTTTTACAAAAAATTTCTGACACCATCAACTAGTCATATATATTGCAACTAATCTACTGAAGAATTTATATGATAAAATGTTACTGAAAACTCTGTAGTTTTTGTTTGGCGTAATGGGAGTTTTTAAAATCAAAATCTAAACTTTTACTTTACAGAAATTGTAAAACTGTATCTCCAAGTGCACTCGAAACCATATTAGACAATCCAGAGCGATTATTTATACCTGTCTTTAAAGTCACAATCAGAACGGATTACTCAATGAATGCTTCTTTTAGTTTCTAAACTAAATCCCATTTTTTTTGAGTAGACAAAAGAAAATCTAGAAAATATAAGCTACCGCTGAAATGAAAATCTTGAAATTTTTACATTCAGATATCAAATTTTGATGAATACGCTAGGTTATTGACTGAGTGACAACATATTGAATGTAAAACAGGAATTTATTTAGAATTCTCTAGTTTCATTATTTCATGAAATTTTTGATATAAATTTTCACATTATTCTAAGTTTCATTAACTACGTCATAAGTTTGCAATAATAGATTATTTTATACGTAACTACACCAGTAAACATAAATGAAAAACTGTTGTCCAAGGTTCAATCTCCAGTAGGGTTGTAGGTGCTCGCTGCCGTAAGACACAAATTCTCCCTCTCCAAACGAGACTGACTAATAACGGAAACAATATTAAAAGGTGTATTCATTTTACTTCACTTCTCAGTTATGTATCAATACACACAACAAGTGAGTTTGATTTAAAGATTAGTAATGAAAGTACTTACGAACAAAGACACCATTGAACAACTATTTCACCTATCTACTAACCAAGTGAATAACAAATGCCTTGATTTATCATTTGGTAAAAAAATTGGGAAAGCACTATTTTCTTTCAATGAAATTTAAATACTGAATAATCAGAATTTGTATAATGCTCATCAATAGGACCCAATTCTCAGACATTTAAAGCAAGTCTGTGTAAATTTGAAATTATTTTGAAAAAAAAATTGGACAATTTTCCATACAATAATGATTTTAATAATTATTCAAAGAGATTTCATCCCATAAAAAAATCTAAGAACCACTAAGACTTCATTTTTTTTTATAAAAAAATAAACTGATGGACTTTGTTTCTATTAAGTTAATTATTTGTTTATAATTTGGTCCATCAAATAATTAATTACTCATTCAAATTTTCCTCCAGATTATTTTGGTGTGTGTCTATCAAAAACAAAACAAAAAACATTGAATAAAAAAATGACGATTTAATTTCAACTTAATTTCAACATTGAACTATAAAACCGTATTTCAATTCCAAAATAAATTTTATTCTAATCTTTATGTGTGAAAATTAGCATTCCGTTTCTCTTTCTTCCTCTTCCCTTTTTTTATTTGTTTGTACTTTTGATTCTGGTTTTCTTTTTTTTTCATCTATCTCTATTCTCGTATATTTTAGTTCGCACTTATTTTGAAATAATTTCTGATGAAACGGACGGAATATCTAAAATTCCATTCACATCTTTCATAATTTGTGATTCCGCTTTTTTTTTTTTTAATTTTTATTTTTTGATACAACGAACAGAAGAAAGGAAGTTAATTTAACAACAACAACAACAACATTAACAAATGAACGGCATATTCGTGTAATTCATCAACCTCGTCGTCATTTTAATCAACATTATCACCGTCGTCATTGCTGATGTTTTATTTTTATTCAAATTCAAATTCTTGCATATTTAATGAGTAAACAATAACGTAGTGAAATTGAAAAGTGTGTTTGTGTGTGTGTGTGTGTGTGCTTGAAGGGATATTCTATTTTCTTATCTTCATTTCATATGAATGCACCCACACACAGATATACACACAATATTCAATGTTCAATGTTTGTTCGTTTTTCTGTACATTTTATCATTAAAAATATAAATAATTCCTCTTTTTTTCTACTTATTCTTCTCTCATATTGTAAGTCTGCTTTACTTACTATACATATTTTTGAATAGTATTAGCATTATTGTTTTAAACGATGCAACTGATATATTATTTAAGTATTCGCAAATAAATCTTACAATATATATTTTGTTAAAACAAAAATCTTTGAATTCAGTGAGTTATTTGTTTTGAAATAACTATATTTAATAATTTTGAAATTAATCAAAAGATGGAAGAAATATTTTCTTTTCATCAAAATTTCATCATTTTAGATGAGGAAAAAAAATGATATGAAAAGTAATTTTTGAAATCTTTTTTACGCTATAGAATTACTGATGTTTTATAAAAAAGAAATATCTTGTTATTAAATATAATAAGTGATTAGATAATAATCTGTTAGTATGTTGACAAGTATCCATATCCATCCACTAAACCATGTCCACTAGGTCAACTGTTTTCTGTTCATGTAACTTACAAACTAACTTGTATAACTTAGTGTAAGCAATGCACAATCACAGCACTACACTGTGATCTAACCCTGAACTTTAATGTTTCACAATGAGCATAAATAATACTCTGACATTATGAACAAATTGTTTTTGGTAAACCCTAAGACTTGCAAGAAAATAAATGTACATTTGTTTATTTTTAAAGTAATGGAGATGGTCAGATTTTATTACTTTGTTGGGGATGTTAGACCCCTAAAACTCACTTGGAAAGGTCCTGATTTTTAAATTTATTTCTGAAATTTTGAATTCCTATGTTCCGCGCCAAGAGACGCTTAGTTGACCAACAGCTGACATTTTCCAGTCGGAAATCCTTGACTGTCATTGGTTGATCGATTATTTTAGTACGCTATTTTTTGGCTCTCCCAAGGGCGTTACTATCATAGTACAAATAAGATTGATCTGTGTACTTAGCAATCTCGTATTTTCTGGGTGCTTGTAGAATACATTTTCTAGTCCTTATCAAGACTTCTTTCTTTCGTTAGTAGGGCCTGAGACAACGGATTAGAATAGCTTATCGTGTCACTGATTCATTGTTTTCGTTCAGTTTAATGAGTGAGGTGAACTAGTAATAACATTCAAGCACATCAGATGATGAGCATATCATAATTTTCATTATCGTTTACATCTGTAATTTTGTTCAGTTTCTCTAATTCTTGTTACTGATCGCAAAATGTTGTTTAGTTTGTTCTCATAGCTTGCTTATATAAATAAATATGTTCTAATGATTATCATTTAATGTAATGATAATGTGTCACTCACCACACTCAATGTCCACTTTTCCTCCTCTTTCTCTTAATCGTCGTCAACCCACCAGATCCCTGACAAACTTGTTCATACTTATTTATATTTCTCTGGCCTATTCTTCATTTCATTATTAGTATATCTGCAACTCTTATGAAAATAATAATATCCTTACATATGACTGTGAGTTTATTTGGATCATTCAAATATGCAGACAGTCATTACTAGCCAATAGACAGTGTAAAACTATTTCTAGTTGATTCTTATTGTTTACTGACTGTTCAGATTAATTTATAAACGAGTTTTTTCTATAAATTTTGTCATAAATTGTGTCTTAGATGTGTTATATGTCAGTAACTGTACATTACTTTAAATAACGATATTTATGCAAGCCAAATGAATCTAGGGATAAAATAAATCACAACAGAAAGTATATAGATTAGGTTTAAGTTAACCGCCTCTATATAGTTAACTTTAAGGATAAGAAATAGACAACATAATTACTTCATTTCTAAAGGTTGTTTGAATCTTCTAGTTGTTTGTGTTAAGAATTAAAAATTCGTCATTCTCTATTCGTATATATGAACCCTCTATAGATTTCCTGAATATTGCCATTTAGCTACAAAACATTTAGAGCAGAATAGGATAGCGGTTAGCGGTAGAATTTAAGATGCTTGTTTCATCTCACTGGAAAGTTGTCAGTTTGATGCATATTTATCTGAGTGTATGAACACTTCTGATATCAACATCAACAATGCAGTTCAGGTCGATACAGCTAACGAACCTCGAATGAGAAGAATATCACTTTTTGAACTCTACTACTAGACATTACCCAACTCTGGTTAGTATATTTGTTTAAAATGAAAGTAACTTAACTGTAATCTTAACCAAAAGTATACTCCACCCATCCTTTGTAACTTTGATGTTGTGTATTTATATGTTTTCATTTTAACAAAATCCCCTACTATTTTCGTATGCTAAAAATTGCGATAGTTACTTGGCATTTACTTACTACTATGTTTATTAATATTGCGAATTGTCTGTGGCGATTAAAATATCACCCTGATATAATCAACATATCTTGCTAACATAATTTTGTTTCTCTTTTAACTACGAGAACAGAAGAAGTGATTTTCTTTTATCAAATCTGTAAAATCAACACATCAAATTACTAGAACATTCAGTAAATCCACTGCTCCGGTTGGTCTCAAGATATCTTAGTAAGTATTTTTTAGAGTAATAAACATTTTGTAATATTGTCACATTATTGAATAATTTCAATATTATTCAACCACTGTATTCAAAACAATGAAACGAAGTCATCAAACATAAATTGAAATAATAGGCAGTCATTTCAAAAGAACATTGAGTGATAGATGTCATTAGGAAATGTCTACCTTATAACCAGCAACTGAAACTGCCGATTTATAAATCAGCTGCTTTACACTAAGGAATGTAAACAGTAAGTTGTCATGACAGTGCAATGATAAAAATCACAATACTAGATCACAGTGTAGTACAAAGAGGAAAAATCTTAAATTGTCAAATTTGATATTCATTACTAATCAAGTAAAATTTGTTTTAAAACTACTGATACTTGATACTAGAAGATAAATCGATGCGATAACAAAATTCCTCAGAAAATGTCAACATTCTGGCGCCGCACCTACCTAAATGATGAGTTTTATTAACTGTGAATAATTTTATTGTTGAGAAAAAAATTTGCACCTGGTTTTATCTTCGAATAGGTTGACATACATTTTCATTTCATGAACATTATGGTTTCACATAGTAATTTATAATATCTTGATTTTAATGCTGTTTTTTCAATTGCTTTACCACCTCAGTTACGTACTTGTTGTTTCACTATTGTTTTGGGCGCCTCAACATGGTCTAAAATTAGCACAGAAGATTCTGTTTATACAGAGTCACTATTTTTTACAATTCTGTCCTCTTTCATTATCGTTATTATTAGTGAAACGACAGCAATAACCTCGTCTTTACTTCTTGTTTGCTTACTTTTCCAACATTGTTCTGTTTCTATAAGTGAAGTAGTAAAATTGATGACAGGAGCCTTAGAAATTATCAAATGAAAAATATTTTAAAACTGTGCATATAGATTATTTAACTACTGGCTATGTGACACCATGATATTTTGGAAAGAAAAAAACAGGCGAAAGAATCTTCATGAACAATCAGCGCAAAAATGTGTTCACATTTCAAGCTGAAATCTCACTGTACTACTGTAAGATAGTCCATAAATTACTTACAGGATTTGTACTAATAAGTGAATGTGACCTTATTTTCGCAATAAATATTGGTTTCTGTCATTTAAATCCATGAAACACTGAGAAGGTTACGTTCCTTTTAAGCCTTTCGATGAAAGCTCACGTAATATTTATAGTGAAAAAAGAAAGAACTCTGAAGCATGCCTTACTAATATTTTTCTGATATTGTTAAGTTTTAACTTCTTAATTTATGCACTTTCGTTAGTTCAAATCTTGTTGACAGCTTCCCGTTACTAAATAAACTACTTTAATGTTTCTATTCCATAACTATTCAGTGATTCTGGTAGCTAAATGAAATAAAACTTCGTGTGTAACTGTGATATGTTTATGGTGTCTATTTTCATATACTTAAATTCTGGTTATATCCATAGTGTATCATCATAACGATTGACATAGATCCTTTAACTTTCAGAGAGTGCACACTGCTAGTATTTCCCAAATGAATCATTCGGATAAGTTACTGGATTTTATTTTATAAAAATATACCCTAGATAACTGTTACTTTGCTGAGCTGATTCTGATAAACTAACTTTTTAAGATGAGAATATAATTGTTTCTATCAATATTTTACTGTGATGTTGTGTCTCAAATTGCATACTGATAAACTGGATCTGCCATGTGACTTAAGGTTCGCTACATCATAATTAGTTGATTGACAATTAGATCAAACTACAAAATGAGGTAAACTTGAGTTTTTTTCGAGCAAAATATTTTCTAGAACCTTTATTGTCCAACACCAACCAAGTCCAAGGTTGGATGATAATGTCGAATAATAACTGCTCGATTAGTCAAAATTTGGTTGTACCACTCAGCTTATCAAGTTGGAAGATTTATGAAATGGTTTCAATTGTTGTTCATACCGTGTACCAGTCACACCTGTACAACAATGTAAAACCAGAAAGCATTGAACAGTTACTGCATTCTAATAAGAGACTCTTTACTAAACCACACTCATGTGAAGAGTCCACTGTGTCTTTAGAGTATATTCAGCAAGCTCTCGATGATTAAGGGTGGTTTGGATCTCTGCTTTTACTTGGTGGAACTCATGTTTGAAAACTCACAAATCAATCACTCCATGTTGAGTTGCGTGATATATATATATATATATATATATATATATATATATATATCCTGTAAACAGAGACAGAACTTATCAGAATCAATTGAATCAAAATTTTGAAGTATTTTGCCTTTTTATCTACTAACAAAATAATCAATAACTGTAAAATGCCAATGTAACTGATGATGTAACTGATTCCCCTTGCAAACAACGATGAATTATCCTTCTTACATGAACCAACTCTAGTCATCCGTTATTGCTTCTGGACAAAAAATTAAAATCAATACATTCAAGGATAACACACAGTAATCTACTTACTAAATAATTTAAATTTAAATATTTATTAGTGACATAATATTGCGCAGTAAACAATGAAAGCTTAAAAATTGAGGTGAAAACGATTATTCATATGAGGGAGAGAGAGAGAGAATCGCTTAAACATCGGTTTATAAAACATAAAATGGAGGTGATTTAGTGATTATCTAGAATTCACAAAAATCGGCAATAAAGACTCAAATGAATAAGTGTCGACAATACACCTGCAATCGTCCAAGTATTTCATTGTTAAAGCTCGTGATAACTTTAAACTTCAGGTGTTTGGAATGTACGCAGAAATATGAAGACATATTATCTTCTCTGTTCTGTCAATTTGACATTTCCATATAAATTAGTACAGATGCAGTTGAAGGCACTGCAAAAAGCTCTACACAGATGATAAATAATTTTCTATGATCAGGTATAACCACTTGATTAGCATGAAGATTACTGTGTTTAAAAATAAGTGGTTTAGTTATTTTACTATTCGACTGTTGTCAGTAAAACAAAACAACAATCTTGAAGAAGCAAGCAATCCGCCTGGAATTTGAAAACATATCGGCAGTGATAATAACAACTAATGAGGCCTTTGTACCAACCAATCACAAGATCTTCAATATTTAATGTCGACTGAAATCTAGCAATCAAGCTGCAACTTCGGAAACCATATTGAATGGCTTGACACTGCAAGTATATATTATTCAGCCATTAGTGGTTTGAAGCAATTAATACATAAATCTATGAATTTAGACTTAGATAAACTAAACTTCGCGTCCATGATACCAGTCTTCGTTAGTATTTCTAAAAAAATGAATTTTTTCAACCAACTGAACTATTTTTATCCTAGTCAATTGAACATGAGAAAATGATAAATGTTTGTTAGACTAACAAAATAATAAAATGACAATAACAAGACCAGAATAATTAAACATCATTTCTTCAAATAATCATTTCATTTTGATGTTAGTAATTTTTTTTTATTTGGTGTTAAATATATATACATATAGAGATATATTATAATTTACTTAATCAGTTAATCAATTGGTTAAAAAGAAAGTCTACATTCACATATAAACACAAACTATGTATTACATAATATTTTAAATGAGAAATTTATTTTCTAACAAGGCCAAATCTCATTGGAAATAGTTTTATTTTGTGTAATTTAAACATCATTCATTACCCAAGGGAACATTTTATTCGTTGTTTGATTCATTTTAATACACTGATATGTTTCAACATTTTCATGTATTCTCTACATTTGTTACTTGTTGTCTTTCTTTTTTTTCCAAACAGTTTAAGTCTACATATGTTGTCCTCAGAAGATGATGAGGTTTAGGTTGTAGCACACCAGTGTTTCTATTCTTGCTTTGTTAAATAAGCATTACACATCAATTACTGATGCGTAATATCACATTTTATTGCAACACTCAATTTTTTCTATTCAAATAATTAGTTGGTTTGAAGTGAAAACGTTAGATTTTCACTAGGTGTTTGGTTACACTCTACTTGGAACCTTTCTAGGGTTACTGTCAGTCCTGAGACCGGAAAAAGAAAGAAGGTTGAGTATGGGGTTAGTAACCTCATCTCGTAGAAAACAAGCTTACTAAAAAAAACACTACACATAAAAAATCATTTGAGTTATTAAAACCCTGCCCTTCGAATTGAGAGGTATTTATACAGAAGAGTTATGACTAGTGAAAGCTGAGTTTCTTCGGAACTTCTCAAGCTAATGCCCCGTGAAACAATTAACGTAGGTACATGAAGCGTCTGCACAATATGGGAAACCAGAAAGGCTAGTTAAATAAATGAAGAAATGAAAAGATACAAGTCAAATGTGATTGAAAAAGGGAAACTCATTGGACAAAAGCTAGACAGGAAATATCTGTATCAGGAGAGGTGTTGTTACAGTCTGAGCATAAAAAAAGAACGCCTGGAGCACATAGGAGGTCATACTGATGTTGTCCAAAGTGGTACGATAATTACTTATAGAATAGAAAACTCATGGACTCGGAATTATCAAAACATCTTTCCAAACAAAGAGGGAGGGGATTACAATGAATATTATCCAGTGGTTTGCATTCACAAATGCAGTCGATAAAGATTAGCTTTATAAGAGACTGCGGTCGATGTTAAAGAAATACCCAGAAAAGAACCTGACCATTGTGATGGGAGACCCAAACACCAAGGTCTGAACGGACAACAATATGAATAAATAAAAAAGTTTAGAAGTACTATGAAAGATATGAGAACAAAGAGAGGAACTAAAATTGTTCTAGGTCATCACTTGGTAATGGGCAAAACTGAACTAAAATGTGCCGGTCATAAAAATCTATTTTAAAGGAGTTGTATTTCCGTTTAATGATGTTTTCAATGTAAACATCTGAGATACACGCCAAAAATATGGCATAACTACCTCCTCAAATTTCTCATACTTTTTAACTGTCACTCCCAAAGTTAGCTGAGATTATCAGTTACAGAATTTATTGAACTTAACAATTATCACTTGAATCCAATGTCACGAAGGATTAGTTCAGACAATACAATGCATTGAATATCAAATAAACAAAATTCACACTGAATAAGAACATTTACTGAATGAATATACTATTTAAAATTAATACATTATCTTTCACTTGATTCATTATACTAAATTATATATCAGAATTCATATACCAACAGATTGTTATAATGAATTAAACTTCATTGAAATATATGTTGTTTTTAAAAAATTAATACTGATTAGAGTGTACGTAATAATCAAATAAGCACTATTACCGATGTTATTCTGGAATTGATTATTTAGTGCTTATTTAGACTACCACTGAGTATTAAACAATAATGATTTACGAACGGTATAACAAAAAGTATCTATAATGACATCTGGCTTGTAAGATCTTATAAAAAGCAAGATCAATGAATTTAAAACAAACTGCAAGAAATATTGTAAGTAGTACACGAAATTTGATTGTTTCGATCCTTCATAAAAATATTGCACTATATTGATGAAAATCATTAAAAGATTTTTGATATAATTTATACTACTACAAGAGATTGTTAGTAGTATAAATTGTTTAACGTATTTAAGAATTATGGTACAAACTACACATGAAAGTTTAATTTTGTATGTTTATCAGCACAAATTTCTCCATCCTAATAGAATTCTTTTTTTATCAGTATAGTGACGATTAACTACGATCGATTTGAAAGACACTTTCCAAACAGAAGTTACTTCAAAAAATCCAACGCTACCATTTTAAGAGAAATATTAACTTTTGGAATATATACTGATTACTTTATTTTTTATGAATAATTGTCACGCCCTTACGCATTTTGTAATTTCGGAATACGGTGTATCTATGGAGTAATATTGGTTCTTTTCAGTGACAGTAAAATATTTGAGTTCGAACCTGGATTTTGATGCTTACTATTCTCATCCATATTCCTATGGCTATAGATTTACGAAATAAATTTCCGTTTTTAAAGAAGTAGATTGTTTCTACTTCATTGCCAATCTTATCTGTTGTCCCAAAGTCTAACTTGTTGCACGACAATTCATGATCAGTTTACTCCCGCTAACATCATTACATAATATGGAAAGAGTTGCTAAAAACCGATATGTTCTGACTAGTGAGATTATCTTCTGTAACACTGCTTTTCCAGCTTACTATTGAATAAATTTGGGAAGTGATTACCAGATTACTAGTTTTAAGCAGCAACCAGTAGTGATCAACCATGTGGGGGAGGGATGAAATAAATATCACCAGTGGCAATGGTTAGTAGTTCTACAGTATAATAAATTGTTTGAAGTGGCAATTCACAGTCCATTAGGTGACAACCAAGTGGCCTAAACGTCAGACATGAGCTTCGAATCCCTAAGGTCCGGGATTAAATCTTTAGTGGAGTCTCAGATCCACATTAAATTTCTTGTTAAATAATTACAACCATCGAACAGAATACCTTGTATTGTTTCTGATATTATGTATTATTTCCAGATCGTTTATACAATTTGTAGTGTGTACTAAAACATCTAGCCCACAGGGCTTGCCGCAGCCATTGAATAAATTAACGAGTCCTTTCTCCTCGAATTATCCACACGTATTTAGACCTTGTCAACGTTTTGCTTGTACCCTTGGTTGTTTTTACTTGAGTACGTGTGTGCATTGCTTATTTCGTCTATCACATGTTTGGATTACTTATGTATGACTATAGATATTTAGTCATGCCTAATCACATGGAGTTGATCGATCCACATGCCTCCTCTACTACACTTTACTTCATTTTGCTTTTGAGCCTCATATTCTATTTTCTGTCTGCTTACATGAATGTATGAAATAAATTCATACACAAAACCGTATTTAGCTTTCAATCACCACCGTCACACAAACGGGGTTCTCATAAGAAAAATATACGGAAGTTAGATGAAAGATTTATATAATAGAATATCAAATCCTTAGTCCAAATCATAGTCTGATCCCAGGCCACTGAAAGTTCTCACCCAACACTAACACTAGAGTAAACGTACTGTATCATATTAAACAATATCTGAATGCGGAAATTCAGAATTTAGTGTGTTGATATCTTCCTTAATCGTTTAACCTCTTCGGATTGTTAAAATAGGACGTTTTTTTCAACTAACTTGATAATTCTGATGGATTATGATGACTCCCTATCGTCTGTTTTACTGATTATCTATGGTTAAACCGACGACCCAGAGCGTCTCAGTGATGATGATTGCTTCTGATCCATTCATTTATTTATTTATAGTGTGTTATAAAGCGAAAAGCCGCTTCGCATTGGCACAAACCTCTTTGTCTTTTTCATATCAAGAAGAAAAGATCAATCATATACTGAAGACTATCAATAAAATTAAACAATTTTATTCATGCATAATCCACTTTTCTTTGTTGTCATTGTAAAACAAAAATATGGATGCATACAGGGATTCAAATAAATGAGGAAACAATAAACTTAGTCAATCATTGTCAATTTGTTGTTTAACAACCCTCTTCTTTTTTCCACTGGTTATCGTTGCTACAGTCATTTTCACTTTCTTTGATAGACAAAGTCTAATGTTTCATTCTTTGGGAAAAATCTATTTAATTTTTTTTCCTCTTCCGGATTTTCTGTATGAAATTGATGAAATAAATAAATAAGGGTAAAGATTATTGATGATGTAGTAGTACTACTGATACTTGTACAATAACTATGAATCGTGTTATTATATATTATGGTACTGCCAATCTACAGTAAATGTAATGACCAATTACAGAGGATATTGTCAGAGCTATTGCCTAAATATGTTCACATGTTCAAACATGCACATGTATAAGCCTAGGAAGATAATAAGGTCTGAGTTACCTTAATTAAACGGAATAATTGATAATTGTTCTCGCTTGAATTAGTAAATTTGTCAGTGAAATATATATAATTGCTTTTTCTGTATACGTCTGTTAATCTAAACTACAGGAAAAGTTCATTATTTTAGAAATGGAAAAATATGTCTACACTCTAATTATTAATTGATGTCAGTGAAAAATTACTGAAATTTACTAATAACAGACAAAAAAATTCATCCATCATTTGAACATTTATATTGTTTCTCTCATTTTTTTGTGAAATATCGTTTTATCAATCTCAAAATCATAAGCACAATTTTCAATCGTCGTGTTAACATTGTATGTTCAAATAGATGATGTCAGCGGAGTTGACGCATTGACTCTATCGGTCATGTTTAATTGTGTTAAGATTCAGTTTTACTGCAACTGGCATCTTTGAATTGTAATCATCGGGTCTGGAGTTTACCACCCGTAGTTAGAATTCAGAGTGGGTGAGAATACCTAACGAAGGTATGGATGACAATTATTCTTATCAATGTTATTTTGACGAATGCAATCGAAATTGAGCTAATATTGTGATACTAGTGAATTGAACTCGTCATTGTTAAATAAAGGTTTCTTGTCACATGGTTCGCTCATCAGTTACGGTTTTTTGTAGTTGGAACTGATTAATTACATGGTAATTCATTCTCAACCTGTACGTTTTATCTGACAAAACTTAAAAGCTTATTTTAGTTGTAGAGTGATGATGTTCTTTTAACCGATCCAAACTTAATAAAAGATCCAAATCATGTTATGAAGAGGTTCACTTGCTTATGACTCAGTACGTGAATATTCAGTTGATAGGCTGCTGCTTCAGGCTTTATGAACACTATTTATGCTTTTGATGTTCATTTAATTTTAATGATAACCTTTCGCTTAAAAAAACTGCTATTAATCGTTAGCAAAATTCCTATAATTTGTTCACTAGATAATCTGTATTCAGCATTCTAGTTTTCAGTGGTTTTTTCAGTTGAAGTTGATGTATGACCATAGCTATTTCCAAGTTGACCGATTTCCATAAACCTTATACGCGTTAAAAATGATATTTCTTTCAAAATCTGTCCTGTTTTTTTGGTAGGAATCATAAAACTGTCTACAAACAAATAATAATTCTATTGCGTAAATAACTATCATAATATAATTAATTAGTAGACAATACCAGTTAGGGTGTTAATTATTAAATTTGAATCTGGAAATGAACACCGACACTGGGATGTAAGATATACACAAGTCATCAGTTCCCGACTTGGAGAAAAAGTAATTTCTGGCTTCTATTACCGGGCAAATATTAAAGATCTGTAACTAGATGGTCATAATAAATCCACTCAGAATGTGCACAGATCAAAGGAGGTTAATCACTTGTAACCTTGAAATTTAACAACGGAGAATCAAAAACTCTTACAAATCCATTTAGTGCTGTTACTAGTTCCTCCTAAAATGAGTGAGGTCGCGCAAAATCTCTAGATCAATCAGAGTTAGACATTAACACCGTATGATGCAGGCCCAGTGGTACAGAAGTTAGGCGTTCGCGCGCAAGACCGAAGGTCTAGGGTTCCAATCCTGTGAGATGCTCACTGCTGATGAGTCCCATACCAGGACGAAACGGCCTTCCAGTGCTTCCAGGTTTCTAATGGTGGTTTAACAATGAAGTATGAATAAATATCATTGTTCCATGAAAGTATTCATTAATTCTTAGAAGTAAGTCATAGATAATCTAATTTTTTTCTTAAATTCAAATTCGTATAATCGAAGAAAAAACTTTTCACTTTTATTAAATTATGTATTTGTTTGTTTGTTATTTTGCTTTCTGAGAACGCAAAATTTTATCAATTCCGTGGTTGTCTTGTTTTTTTCTGTTTTGATGATTTACTTTTGATAATTTATCATTTTGTATTTTGATGGTTTTGGTTATTTTTCTCTTACATTTCTTAACTAGTTAGTGAATTAAATACAGTGAAATGTTTATGGTATGATAATTTTCTTCTACAGGTGCAATGTGAAACTTTCATCTCTGCTACTGTCTCATTCATTCAGTCAGTCACTTAGTTTTTACCTCTTCAATATGCATATATATGCAATAATTTAGATATAATGAGAAAAAAATATTCACAGAAATTTAATTTTCTATAGAGACAAGAGAATAAGTTGTTGTTTTTTTCTCAACGTAAGACTACTGTAAGACTACTACTGTAAGGGTGGTCTAAATTTCTGTAGTGATTACATATTGTAGGGAATAAACATATCTATACAATGAAATATATCTTTATTATGTCTGTTTTATGTTTATATATGTGTATATCACCTGTTTCTTTTTCGAAGGAAATGAATCGATGAATCGACGAGTACGTATACTTGTAATCCACCTAAACATAAGAACATAGAAATATGAAGAAGATGGTATTACTTCTCCTGTAAAAAACGCTGTTCTAAATTATCCTGGAAATTCTCATGGTTTTACACTTTAAAAGACAAACCTCTTTCTAAACGGTAATGAATCCGTTCTGGTTAAATTGATATTAGTGATGATAATGAGGTTAGAATCAAAAGGAAAGAGATTTGTAGGAATGGAAACAAACATGATGAAAAGATGATTATTCATTATTTCGATATAAACCACAAGATAAGTTGGATTGATCATAAATGTTGTGATAAACTTTACCAAGAGAATATTTGATCAGACATATAGCCTGGTTAGATACTGGAAAAACTAGAATGGCCTTGTAAAAATGTTTACTTTCCATCTTATAGTCGAAGAATCTATTCATTTTATTGACAAAAGCAGTATTCCAGATAATACACTTTCAATTAAATCAGTTTGATTGATTTTTTTCACTGTTTTCAGGATATCAGTTTATTTCATTTGTAAATATATGCGTCAAGCATATTTACTCATAAAGTTGAATTAACTAAGATTCATGATTTCAATTCATCAGTTTCTGTTAGAATATATGCCTCTCGATAGATTCGACTGATGATTCGCAAATGAGCTGAAACGAAAATTGCAGATTGTACTGTTAACTAGAAATCAACTTTACTAAAATACACCTATGATTTAAAATATTTCTAGGTTAGGTTATTACCTAAAGTCTTGAAAAAACATTCATTTTTTGAACTAAACACACACGAAAGAATATAAAAAATATTTAAAAATCCCACTCGTTTTGTATTCAGCTCAGATTATTTACCTGAACTTTCTATTCATTATTATGGCAAATGTTTGGTTAACTATTGACACACTTTTACAGAATTTTCAAAATACCTAAGTAAATACAAGCTGACAGATAATCAAACAACAAGCATTTATTTGTTAGATAAATGAAAAACTCATTAAGCAGTAAAATTTGCATAATCCTGTTCTTGGTAAATAGTATGAAAATAACAATATTTTGCCCAGGACAGAATAAATTGGAGAATACTGGTCGGTGGCCTATGCTCCATTTGTAGTTACAGGCGTAAGTTAGTAAGTAAGTAAGAAGCAACATATTTCTTTCTAAAGATTTTAAAATACTATAATATAAGTAAGTAGAAACGAAATATTTCATTGAATCACATTAACTTTTAATGTGTTAAACTTCTTTTTTGCACACTGAAATCATCATTCAATTAATCATTGTTTGACCACCATTAGAAACCTGGAAGCATTGGACGGTCGCTTCGTCCTGGTATGGGACTCATCAGCAGTGCGCATCCAGGACTCCTGCACCTCACCGGATTCGAACCCAGGACCTTCGGTATTGTGCACGAACGCCTAACCCCTGGACCAATTCATTAAGAGGAGTATAAATTTGTAATTACTCAATGGCTTTGAATGATGAACAACTGAAACTTATTTTACAAGTCTTGTTTCAATCAGTAAAAAATGACACTTCTGTCATCAAAATGCCTAACACATAAACGTGTTACAAACAATTTAAAACTTGAAAATACTAATAACAGTCATAATAATAATAATTCCTAACCACTGAAGTGTTATTTTCAAAATGAAACGTCGTTTTTATATTGGTAGTTTTTGTCAATAACATTCACAGCTCAGTTACATAGTCATTTTCCAATGAGTTTAAACTATTCAAATTGTTACTTTACATCGGTATCATTTTTGTTTGATGGCAGTAAGAAAAAAAGAAATAACAAAATAACTTTGTAGGTAATGCTTTCCTGTAACAATAAATAAATAATCGAAAAATTATTTTTTTTCCTTCACTGAACGTTTAGTTTGTCACGAAATTAAAAAACAGTCAATTGAAATTACAATAATGTATGTGAATAATCGACCTTCAAACGCAGTTTGTTTAAACACGAATCAGACGTCAATGTGTACAAAAACACTTTTCTCCAAATTTCATGAAAAAGACTTTTTTGGATCTGATGCATGGAAAAGTAAAACCGTTTTATTTGGTTTCGTTCATTTCAAGATTTTCACAGCTTAGCATACAAGTTAATTTATCATTTAAGTGGTAGCTAGTAAGAAATGCCATTACTAAGAATGGTTGCTGTCGTAATTGTGTAGGAAAGCAAATTTCTCAACTTAATTCATCAACCCTAAATGTCTTCCCTAACTTAAAAATACATCGAATAGCGAAATTCCATTATTCCTAAATCGTGCAAATGAAAAAAAACAAATAAAGCCATGACGCTTCATTGATTACATATTTTGTAAATGTCCATGTTTATCATTTGTCCGTATATAGCTGCATTACAACAGCAGATGGTCATGACGAAGCTGGACCAGACTCTGCGTAGCACAGATTACTAAATTGTACTACCAAAGGAAATAATACTTTTCATTCTTTGACTAAAATGTCTTACTTCCAATCTGATGAACTAATTCAAAGATACTCAAGTTATTAAAATAACAACCTTTAGTAAATACATGTATGTAATAACATTTATCAATAATATTTCTGCAATCTATTCACAAATTTTAATTTCTCTAAAGTATCTCTCATGGATGTATATCACCGAAACTAAGAGAATTCACTTAACTTTCAACTTCGGCAATTTTATTTTAACAGGGTTTGTGTGTCACTTAACATTTAAGAGATAATATTGTTACTAACTGATTGTGTTGATTGTTTTCTTAAGTAAAGTTAAACATTTATTTTCAAACTCTAATGACCTTGTCAAATGTTTAAATTTTTTAGATGATATGATTTCACCGCATAGTCAAATGTCAAATGTACAAAATATTCACAGATTTTTTTTGGTGAAATGTTGCTACAGTTAGGTTAAGTCATCTAGTAAAACAAACTTTTCCTATTTTGTTTCAATTATATAAACAATCATTTAACAACAGTCGATAAGTATGTGAAAGATACAATCTGCATTTAAATTCTTAAAGTGGTTTGCTTTAATAAAGAGTTTTTCTGTCATTTCTCATTGTTGTTGCCTCATTTTATCATTATGTGTTATCAAACACAAATGATCTAAATGTTTACATTGTACATTGACGGCAAACTGTCAATGTCGTAATGAAAAGTCAATTTTTTAAATAAAAAAATTGTACATTTATTTGTTCGCTTATAAATGATTCATTTGTCACTTGAGAAGAAATGTTTTACCTTATGTTGTTCATATTTGTAGTCTCCTACTTTCCTTTTCTTGTTGATTAGAATTACATTTAATGATAAGTGTTGATTACAAACATATTAAACAGAAATATACTAAAGTGACTCTACTTAAATCTGTCCAGATTGACGAACAGAGAACAACAATATATTTTGGTCATTTGTCTTCATTGAATTGTAGTCGTCAATTAAAATGCTACTGGCTAATAGTAATAATCATATTATGACATGTTAAGAATATCTGTAATAAGTTGTTGAAATCATTTCATTATCTAAAATAAAACCTCATCTTTTTTTGCACTAATAAATAACTTTTTTGATAAGTCTATATAATTAAATTGCCAGAAAGCAAGATGAAATTTTGCATTCTAAAACGTGAACTGACTACATTTGGACAGTTACTGAAAACCAGGTAATACTAGACAGCTTTTGCGTCCAGGTATGGTTAGCTTCAACAGTAATAAAGAAACAACCTCATCAGGATTTATTGACCCGTAATCTGACTCCAGTTCAGATGAACGGTGGAATATTCCACGAAATAAATCGTTTATCTAACTTCCGTCTATTATTCTTACGACAACCTCGTTTGTGTGATGGTGGTGATTAGAAGCCAAATACGTTTTTGTACATGAGTTTATTTCATACATTTGTGTAAGAAGACAGAAAACAGAATATGAGGCTCAAAAGCAAAGTGAAGTAAAGTGTAGTAGAGGAGGCAAGTGAATCGATCAACTCTATGTGATTAGGCATGACTAGATATCTATAGTCATACATAAGTAATCCAAACATGTGATAGACGAAATAAGCAATGCACACACGTACTCAAGTAAAAACAATCAAGGGTACAAGCGAAAAGTTGACAGGGTCTAAAGACATGATTAGTTAATTAGTTTTTTCAAAATCTAGGACCACCCCTGTGGGCTTGATATATTAGTGCACACTACAAAGAATTAAAACCAAGATCTTCAGGTCTCATGATAAATACTGAACCCTTACACAAGTGAATCAGTACCCAATGTTTTACAAGTTTAACTACAATATGTGGTGCTTTCACTCAACCATCATTTATCTACAGTGGTGTTAGAATCGCACAAAAAACATTATTTCGGTGAAGATTACAGGTACACTTGAGCTACTAATGGCAACTAAAACGAAGTTTCCTGTTGATCACCCTCAACTACCTCACATTTCGACTAGTCAATAAATTATTTAGATATTTATCGGTGAATATTTATCATAAACCTGCAAATCTCCAAATATTTTGGGTACTTTAAATCAAAGCATAAATAAACTTCGTATAGTTATCATTCAGTTTAGAAATGTATAAACAGATATGAAATTAATACAAAACTATTGATGTAAGCTTTCAAGTCTACATTTGAAAGAAATAATGTAATATATTACTGAAGCTAAAAGTTTCTAAAATTCACATTGAAATTATTGCATACATATAAGTCACCAAAGAATGAATAAAATGCCTCTAACAATTAAAGTCACATTTAAAGTATACAAAAGTAAAACAAACACTAGTTTTAAAAATTGACATTAACAAATCTATGCATAAAAAAAATTGATCATTTGAATTCAGTCTTAATTTATAACTTAAAAGGAATTAATTGTATTTTCTACAAATTAATCATGTCATGAAAACAAGTTTACTGGAAAACTAAAAAACAAAATTGTTGTTTTCTTTTTTTTCAATTAACTGATTATATATATATTTATGTTGAATGTATAGCTCATTGCTGGTTTATAGATCGCTTAGACATATATGTATGTAGCATAGTAGCATAGTGTACTACTTACTCTCTTCTACTCTGATAGTGTTATCCTTATTTTGTTTTGTTTTTTGAAAATCTAATCTAATTTCTATGTAGAAGAAATTGTTAGTGTCATCATTTAATCGCTTCATTGTAGTTATCTACTTTCATAGACTAACTAACTAACTAACTAACTAACAATAAGATTAACTCTACCATTCTCTTTTGTTCATCATACAAAAATTACCAATAGTAAAATGCAATAGGAAAAAAAAATTAATAGGCAGAGAGAATGAACAATAGTGATTTGTTATTTATTATCTTTTGTGTTAGCATGTTTCAGGATAGAAAAAAAAAGGAATCATTTCCTTAAGTGTATCAATGAGTGAACTGGAAAAAAAATCAAACACAATTGTTTTAGTTTAATTTGACAGTAGATAATCAATGATTTTTTTTAATAACAAATTGAGCATACTTCCTTTAGATTATTTCAATCTCCAGAGTGTGTGTGTGTGTTTGTGTTTACAAGTAGTTACCTCTTTTTTTAGTGTCTCATCTTTTTTTTCCAGTATATTTTAGGTATGTGGTGCGCGCTACTTATAAGTAGTATATGATGCGAGTGTAAATGTAATGTCTGGCAGCAGAAGATGGGGCAAGATCAAGAAAGGAAGAGTGGGAACACAATGGAATTTGTCTGAAACGCATGAAAAGTGAAATGTCAGACAATGGATTGGTGACGGATTGAAGATTTGCAAATTAACGATTTACGATATGGTTTTCCTATTTTACTGAGTAACTCTGTAATTTTCGTTAAATACAATTCGCTTGCCCTCACCTGTGTTCTTCCTCACTACAGGTACTATGGAGATTGAAATTTGAACAAGTTAGTGGCACAGTGGCATAACGGTTCAGTCTGCAGAACGCTTAAACGAAATTTCCAAACAGAGTGAAATGCTACTTTTAAGTAGCATAAAAGAGTGAAACAAATAATTCAGTACAATAGTTGCTCAAAATATACGCATTTCTAATGATAAACTGGGAAAAACCAAGATAACTCTAACCTAACATAAAGTGAAACTTAAGCCTTGGAATTATAAGATTATATGCAGTAAATATGCTTGCTTTGAAATAATTGGTCATTTTACAGCCCAAAACAAAAGTGAGTTGACTCAAGTCAGCACGTCAACTCATCATAACGAGATGAATAGCAACCAAGTTGAAATACTAGTATTTAGCAATGTTAATGCAGATGATTAAACATAGAGAATATAATTTAAGAAAAGGGGTGGTAAAGTATACGTAAAGGAATAACGAATCATAAGCAGAAATGTATGACCTGTTGTGAATACCAGAATGCATATTTTCTTCTAACTGGGACTCGTTAGCTGGATGTACCTTCATTCTAGAGCTAATATCCACTTTAAACGCGATCCCGTTATCGGTTTACCTAATAGCTAATTACTCACAGATACTCACCTTTTCAATAGGTTGAAGCTTAATTAACTTGTATTGGTTGTTTGAATACTCCCATTGACGTTTAGAACTACATTTGATCAGTCTCTTCTTTTACACATATATGCATCCTTTTTCGAATCGCTCTAACGTTTTCACTAGGTTATAAGCTTCATAATGAATAAAAACTCACTTCCTAAGTACTTCATAGTACTAAGAGATATTGCTACATTGAACTACGTGAATTAAAAACAAGGCCAACTGATGTTTCCCTTTATGTAATACATTCCGTCCTGAAAAGTTATAGCTTTTCAATCTGTAATAAATGAGATATCCGAGATAGTGGTTAGTAAAATCTGACGAATTTAAATATCTTCTTTTTTTGAAACAGTGTTTGAACTTATTAATTTTCAACAAAATGGTATAGTTTTCAAATATGGCCTGTTAAATCAACGAGACATAATTCTACTAAATATTGTTTTGTATAGAATAGTTGATTCCTATTAAGAAATGTGTTACTTAAATCAGAATGATTTTTTTGAATCATAACAAATTTCTTTTAACTGAATTTTAATTTCAGAATAAATATTCAAAAAAAGAAGAAAATCAGAATAAATTTATTTCCCTTCGAACTAAACTCAATTCTAAATTTTCAATTAAAATAATTGTTTGATTCGATAAAAGTGTATTCATTTGACTCATAAAATATTGATTTACATTTTTTGACTCAACGAAAAAGTAAAAGTAATTTTTCATCTTTCAATTTGTCAAATTAAGAATGTACAAGTTAAATAAATAAATGGCTTACTGTCTATGAAAATATGTATGCATGAAATACAATTTTTTTCTAGTTTAGTTTATTCTACTAAATACTTTATCCAAATTTAATAATAATTTTTCTCATTTAATTCATGAATGTGAACAACGAACAGAAATTGTTTTTACTTAGTTCAATTTTCAATAGTTTTTTTTTGTCTCGGAAACGGAAATTTTACTTGAATATAAAAAAGGACTAATTTTGTAATCTCCATAAGTCAATGTCATTGTTGAGTTTGTTTGCTTTTTTTTCTACAGTAACAGTTATGTTCACTGGTTGTTTCCTTTGCTGTTTCTTGCATTCTGTCTGTGTTGACTTTTTTATCTTTTTAACTATGCTATAAAGACTTACATACTGAACAGCTATCTACCCACCTATTCACTTATCTATCAACCTAACTATGCACAAATAATAAACATTTAGATTGAAACTAATGAAATTAGAAAGAAATAAATGAGGCAATATCGGGAGCAGAAACTTCTGCCAGAAATGAGCCATGAGAATTTTTCAACAATTAACTCATATCTGAAGCAAAATGTACTCACAAACTTGAGTATCTACAACCAGCTAATAATGATAGCCTTTTATCAACTTGCGTCACTTACGGCGTAGGCGAGATATCCATCTGCTTATCTAAGGATGGGCGTACTGTCCAGCATTTCGTTGCGTCCTATTTATGGCTGTGAAACGGCCAGTTAGAGTAAAGGATATTTTTAGGCTATTAGTATTCGATCATAGGTGTCTTCAATGCATTGCTCGTATATTCTGGGACAATCGAATGAGCAATGCAATTGTTAGGAAACGAATACTAGGTATGGATGGCAAGTCAGCTGGTAAAATGATGAATCCTCATCATTTGAGATGGTTGGGACATATGTTACGTATACCCAACCAGCCACTGCCTCTACGAGCGATGTTTCGTGGTGTAGGTTGGAAGAAAGCTAGGGGTGGCCAAACCATAACACGGCAGAAATCCATGAAGTCACTGACAACTAGATTGAGTCATTTTGGTAAATGCAGACTAACTGATTGGAGCCAGCGAGATGATGGTAATCGATGGTTATAGACCTTGAACGACATGGCTAGAAATCGTTTAAAATGGCGCTGGTACATTCATTCTTTGTGTTCTCTCAAATCCTAATCCTCTGGAATCCTCGTTACCTTTTTAAGTTCTTTTCACTTGATTATATTTCGTGAATAATATCTTCAAACCCTAACATTGCTACAGCTATGGGATTTGAATTGACAACTGCATCACTGTGCTAATATGGTATGGCAACTCGGACTGATGTTCATTCGTACGAAGTGCTACGTTGTTACTAACTGACTGACTAAATTGTAACGCCAGTGTTCTATTGTGTCTGAATCAAATTAGCTAAAGTGTTTGTTATAAGGAAAATAAATTACACTCATCGAACTGTGTATTATTATTCATTAACATTGACGTCACTTACGTTGTTTATCATTAGTTTTGACACTGTGTATTTATGTAAATTACCCTCGACATATGTTAGTTACTGTATTCACAATTTAACCTGTTATACATCGTTTTATAAAAAAATATGCAAAAGTTAGTCATACAAATAAGGAAGCGAATTCCACTATGAGACAAAAACAAATGACTAAAAAAACACAATTTTAAAAAGATTATTTATTGCCATTGATTATTTTTTTTAATTAGAAATAATTGAAAACAAAAGAAAAGAGGGTAAAATAAATGCCTGTATGACAAAAGAGTAAATTTCAAACGCTTTTCCAGTAGACATATATCATAGTAATAAAAAAATAGTTTCAATGATAATGAACTATTTGGGTTTAATTGAATCATGATTTCAATTTAAATGACCTACAAAGTAATAACCATATGGTTGAATGTCAATTCATGGTTATATAGAGACACCTTTTTTATATATTTTCTTCCTATTATTCATACGAATGAATTATGTTTTTGTATACTATTTCCATGAGAAATGTATTTTATTTTATTTTTCTTTAGAAAATATGACAAAATTTATTACATATTTGGTGTGAGATTAAAAGAAACAAGAATTTATGCATCAGTCAATACACAGGAGCAAGAATAAATTGGTGCTTTACTCATGTACATTTATTTTATGTAAATGTATATGGCGACAAGAAAAAATGCAGGGATAGTGACGAGTCTGTTGAGTATATGTATATATAGACGTACAGTTCGTTGCAATCTGCTGTGTGACCGGGGTATTACAAGTATCAAAAAAGCTAACCTATTTATTAAAATACTCAATATTTATTAAAATACTCTGCTACAATATCGGGATTTCTCATTCATTCATCTATAATATCTAGAATAAGGTTCAAATTGAAAAACAATTGATATATTTATTACATATCTTTAGTGAACTTTCAATAAACAAATCTCTATAAATCATTATTATTATTGACTCAAAGTAAACAAATAGTTCTGGGTCTCAAGGTTTCTGTTTACGTTATTCTGTCCAACATGATATACATATGTATACATGAGCTTGCTAGTATTACTATGTGTGGGTGTCTAATAGTTAGCATAAAGTTAAATACTCTTCATACATGGAGGCCTATGAGAAAAACAAAATCACACATTTCTTTTTCAAACATTATGAAAGAAAAGTTTATACAAGTCAAAAATAAACATAATTTTCATTGAATCGTGTGAATTAAAACTTCAATTGTATACGTTTGTTTCTTCCTTTTCTCATTGAGGAGGTCTTAGAGTTATATTCAAATTGTGTATAGTACAAAATCTTGTAACTCTTTCTCTCTTTCTTTCTTTCAGTGGATTTTGACAAAAGGCGCCAAAATTTGAATAATCAAATTCAGTGTATTCAATGAGAATAATTCACTTGAAAGTCTATTTTTTTATTTTTTTTGTTTCCTTTCTTTTCTTTTGACAATTTATCATGTTGATTAATTAAGAATGAAGAAAATATATTTTAGAAACGTTATTTTTACTGTAGAATACAATAAATAAAAGCCGCATGTATGAAAATCTGTATGATAAAACGTTTCAATAAAATAGTTTGAATACAGTTTTCAGAGTACAGTAAAAATATAGCTGGAAAATCACTGAAAACCAAGAATCAATGGTCATATGTTTCGTTCTAGGTTACAACTCTTCAGTAGTCTTCAGTTACAAACATATTGTGGATCAAGAAACTACGAACTCTCAGATCATTAAAATAGCATACTATCTCTAAAAGCCAACAAGATTAATTCAGAAACTTGAATCTTAGACAATCGAATGTCAACAACCACCAAGTTCGTACTACCACTCATGGCTCCGACTATCATAAACTCAATTTTTCAAAGTATACATTGAACAACTAAATAGTTTGAAGGAAATTTTCAACTCCACATTATTAATAACTGATAACCATATAAAACAATCAGGAATCAACACTGGATAGTTGTGTATGTGAGAATTATGAATACCACTTCAGGCAATGTTAATCTATGAAGAAACACTAGTTTTAGTAAACAAACTGCATGAAATAGAATCCAATCCATATCACTAGAAGTCATGTAGAATCTGATTTATTATTCAAATTATATTCATTATGTTGTAAAACTGTTCTATTCATACTTTTCATATTCACAAAATATGTGTAATCATTTGTTTTTTAACAGAATATTTATTACAGTAAATTTTCAAAGAATTATTCCTAGAAAATCAATGTATTGTACAAACAATTCAATAGTATCATTTGCATAACACTCATACTATGAAACAGACGTTTTCCAACATTGATTTTTTGCATATTATACCTTAATTGTTGTCATTTGACAGTAAAGATTTATTTATTCCAAAATTATTCTTGATTATCTGTTGAAGGATTCGTTACAGTGTATGTTTTTTAGTGAAGATACAAAACAGATTAGCACCACCATTTATGTACATGTTACAAGATGAATAATTCAGTAGTCTATTGAGTTTTCTATGTATGCATATATATATATATATATATATATATATATATATATATATTTATAGTTCATCTATCAAGTGTTAACCTATTCCCATTGTCATTTATTGACATTTCACCTTTAATTGTCTACCACTAACCATTTTCTTTCTATGCATACTAATTATACTGTCCGAACGTGATATACCTACAAAATAATGTGAGAACATGAAAAAGGCGGATCATATAAATTAATGACAACACAATTTGATCATGTGTTCTAAATTATGAATAACTAGGATGAATATGATTATTGTAATTCTGCATGCTGTAGTTGAACCAAGTAAAGTTACAAGAGGAAAAAGAGCATTCTACCAAAAAAATGTACAAAATTTTTGATAAGTATGCATAGATAAATAACAGATTGATTATTGAATATTACATAAGTGAATGATTTGAGATGTTAGAGAAAAAAAGTCGCTTGGATGACAGTTTCTAGTGATCATTATGTTTGTAATAGGTACGTGTAAAGTTGATGTGGAAAGCAAAAAAGTTGATTACAACTTCTTTTCATTTTTCATATGGTAATCATTTCTCCCAATGTCATTCTACTTGTCAGTAGTATGATTTTTATTGATGAGATGTATTGTAATTTATAGTTTTATTTGTTGTGGGCGTTAATCATTTTGAATGTTGGAACATGTCAAATTATTCATCGACTTTAAGTGTTTGATATAAAACTGTTTTCTTTGCATAGAGGACCACATGATTTAAACAGTGCACATCATTATGTTGTATTCTAACTTTGACGGTTAGAACATGTCTTTTTTTTGTGTGAATTTTGCATAGCTCACAAACATTGACAAACAACATAACTTACTGTATGAAAAGTATAAAGAAATAAATACAACAACACTATTAGTAACACATATATCCAATATGAAATTCACATAAAAACCCTAATATTCAATAGTGAATTAATTAGTTGCAATTATAAATAATCATATCATTGTCTTTTTTAATGTAAGCAATCATTTTGAATTTCTTACAATCGAAGTTTGATCACTGCCTTCATACTGAAGGTTTGAAAAAAATCGCTTTGATCCAAGTTAAAACTTAACCATTTTCAACTCGGTAGCTGAGTAGTTTAAAATTCATAAATAAATGTTTTTTTTCGGTATATTTCCTCAACTATATTGAACCAACTAACTGTCCAGTGTCTCCTGATTTGTAAAGGTTATTTGGTGGTTTCCAAACTCTAAAACCTTTCGCCTGACAAACAAGTGTTAGACATTTTTTGTTGTTGATATTCTGATTGCTATTGCCATGTAAGCACTACCAGTAAAATGCCTCAATCTGATATTCAATTAGGTATTTATAGAAATTCCCTTGCTCCTGTTGTCTGACTGGATTACTAAGGTGTCAACATGTGAGAGGAAGCACAAGATACAGTGGACAGCTCAGATGTAGCTGGCCGATCTGAACTTGACAGATGATCTGACTCTTCTATCCCACACGCAACAACAAATGAAGGAGAAGACGGTAGTGTAGTAGCAACCTCTGCAGCAGTAGGTCTCAACATACACAAGGGAAAAAGTAAGATTCTTCGACACAGCAAAACATGCGCCGACCAGATCACTCTTGATGGAGAAGATTTGAAAGATGTAAAAACCTTTACATACCTATCTGGGTAGCACCACTGATGAGCAAGGATAGCATTTCTACAACTGAACAACATCTAGAACTCAAAACAACTATCGACCAAGACCAGTCGGAATTTTCAATACGAATGTCAAGACAGTTCTACTGTATGGTGTAGAAGCTTGGGGAACTATGAAACTCATCATCCGGAAGACAGGTCTTTATTGAAGGTTGTCTACGCAAGATACTGTGGATAGGACACACATTGTAGCAAGCACTCAACTGTGTCACAAGGCAAGCCCTCCCCCGGAGTTCTAAAGGCCAAGAGAGAAAATGAAGACCAAGGAACACATTATGCTGAGAAATGGAGACAGACATGTGAAGAATGGACAACTCTGTAGAAGTGGGAAGGAAAGCTCTTAACAGAGTAGGTTGGAGAATTCTGGTGTGTTGCCAATGTCCCATTGGGAGTAACAGGCGTAAGAACGTCAGAATCTATAGAAATTTGTCTAAACCAAATATGCTTTTCATAAAAAGGACTGACATCTTCTGAAGAACAGTTGTTATTCTTCTAGCCGTTCTTTGTCTATGACTAAAATAATTTCCAAATGTGATTCTTTTCTGATGTGCTCTTCGCCTAAAATATACTGGTTTAAAAAAATGCGTGAAAAGCAACTGTTGAAAATTTATTCTTAACTTTTTCAAACTACTCTAGTAATAGTTATCAGCCGTTACATATGGAAGATAAAATAAACTGAAAATTAGAAACATCCACAAACACATACAAGCAGAAAATAAACTACTCTATCCACAAATTAGGTAGGCCTAACTGCTGTTAGTAATTCACTTGTCAATCCTTAAAATGTGGGTGGTTATGTACATATACAACATACTATATATATGTATGCATATATATGTGTATATATATATATATATATATATATATATGGTAAGAGAAATAGAGTACTTATATCAAGAGAGAACTATGAAGTAAGGGGGGAGGATAGAAAGAGGAAATATCAATTAATTTACTTATTTATCAAGTGATTAATGAGTTTTTTTCAGCTGAGCGATAAAACTTAGAAAAACGAACCAGACTATATATATACATTCATTGGAGTAAACAAAAATATCAACTGTGTAAAAAAACCTTCATTTTTCGAAACGCTAATTAATTTCCATTACATTCCCCTTCAACAATCTATGATGTTTCCTCTACTCTTTCTATAAATAGATATATATATATATATATAAATGGAGAGAGAAAGAGTTATTTCTACTTGCATTTGTAGCTGTGTATGAATTTTTGCTACGTTTGAGAAGTCAGTAATGAAAGCAAAAAAATAACTGAAATTGTAATAATGTAAAAAATCGGTTGATATTTAATGCGATGAAATAAAATGTGACTGTTTAAAAATAGTGTAAAATACTGAATTTAATTTAATTAGGTTTAATTTCGTTTGAGATGCAAGTGATGAACATCATATCCATAGCTATTTATTTAAGTTCAAAGTCGTTTGGTTCTTAGTAGCTGCTTCAATAAAATGAATGCATAATGTCAACTACATAAAAAATGTATGACTGGTCATCATATTGGAAATATTCAACAGTTGTCTTGAAACCTTGAATGTGTAAAAACAATCATCACCACTATATTATAAAGCAAAGTCCAAAAAAATGTACTCACTAGTGAATGGCTTCGTAAGGGAATTCTCAGAGTTCTAGTGAGAAGACGTGTCCAGTGGAGTTCAACCCTGTCGGGTGTAGGCAGTAAGTACAAAATCTCTAGATTGATCAGGGTTAGACATTAACATTGTTGGATACTGGCTCAGTGGTCCAGGATTTAGGCGTTTGTACTGAAGACTGGAGGTCCCACGTTCGAATCCTGCGAGTAGCAGGAGTCGTAGATGCGCATTACTGATGAGTCCCATACCAGGACGAAATGGCCGTCCAGTGTTTCCAAGTTTCTAATGGTCGTTTAAAAATGATTTATCCACCAAATCAATGTGTAAAACCCTTAAATTGTTTGAAAAAACGCATTTACACAGTAAAGTTTCTCATTATTCTAGCATTTAAATTAAGAATTATTCAAGATAAACTACTTCTAAAACACTTAATTTACTAGAGAAACATTCTCTCAACGAAACAAAACTATAAAATCGAGACAGACGTCAGAAGAATGATCAAAAATTCGAAAGAACTAGAAAGGAAGGCTCAGTACAGAGAAGGTTTGAGAATGCTGGTCGGTGGCTTATGCTCCACTGGGAGTAATAGTCGTAAGGAAGTAAGTAAGTAAGTAAGTAAGTAAGTAAGATTTAATTTAAGTAACTTCATAAAACTAGTTTTAGTGTAAACCTTGAGCTAATTCATATCCATAAAGTGATATGAGAGAGTTACGAGTTTGGTTACATTTAATGGTTGGCTTTCTGTTCATAAATATCAGTACTAATTTGACATGTTTATGTAAACTCGAAGAAACTAACAGTTTAAGTGCTCTCATTTTACGAACATGCCGTTATTAACTGTTTTATGTCATCACCTTATTTACATCATAATTCATAAGTATTACTTGTTTGCATATTCCTATTTATGTTTAAGACTGAAACTGATCTGTCTCTTCGGTTTTTGTGTATCCTATGCGGATTGCCTCGACATCGCCTTCAGGTTACAAGCAATACTAGCACAGGTGTTTGGTGGTTTGTAGTGCAATCCTAGTTACGCGTTTCATTCTATTTGTGACTCATCTTTAGCTGGATGTACCTGCATTGCCCAATCGATATTCACTTACTGACTCAAGCCCAATCCTATTCGCTTCAAACGCCGTTGGTGTCTGGATTCAGTTGTTAAGTGGATAACTCGTTGCCATCTGAACTATGTTCGAGTACTGGAGTGAACATCAACTCTAAGATACAGGTACATTTACATTTTAACGTTTATTAATTTATCAAATGAAAATAGAGAAGTGAAAAAGTGTTAAATGCTTCAATTAAAATTTCTAAAGATATAAAATCAAGAGTAAGAATAGTTAGTTGTGCTTCATACATACACACTAAAATATACACGTTTTAAAACTAACGGTATGAAAACAATATGAAAAAAGTCACAGGTTAAATTATCATTAATATGATCTGGTATGCAATGTTTCTTACTACTTAAGAAATACAAAACAAATAACTATAAATACAATTTCTTCTCTAAATTTTTCATATTATTTCAATGATAACTTAAATATTATCTGAAAGTGACTTATATTTAATCGATTTTTTGACAAAAGAAATGCACTTTTTTTGCAAGTAATGACAACAAACGAAAGAGAAAACGGCACTTAAATGATAAATTATATTCTGCCAATGTTTAGTTCGAGTGGGAATTAAACAGGTGTCCATTCTCAGATTATCGATTTTGAGACAGCGTGAAAGAACCAACTGATGATTAATGAATCTCATCGTCATTTAAAAAAACACCGGGAAAAAATGCTAAAGTCATTAAGTACAGTTTATGAAAGTGGACTTTAACTATGGTTTGACTGTTTTCTTAATGGCCACAAAGGTCATTTGTCATTTTCGTACTTATTTTATTCATTTAAATAAAAATAACCATGTCTAACTATCAATATCTTTACTGGTGGGTATTTTTCTTTCAAACCCAATATTGATTTTTCCAAGAGTTCTCAAATTTTCTTTTGTATAATTTTCGATAAAATTGTCAATTACAGAATAAACTGTTTTTCTTATCGAAAATACACAACAGATTTTATTCATTTGATATAAATAACAGTTACATGAATGTTTCTTCTAGAAAAATATATTTTTTAACGAAATTTTACTGAAAAGATTTAAAATAAATTGCATTCATCTTTAGAAAAAAATTCATCTTCATCAGAAACCGATATCAACCAAATTATCATTGAAAAATGGATGAGATAAAATATTTGTTACACTTTAATCTGAAAATTATTAGTCGTGTGTGTGTCAATAAATATACACACATAGCTGATTCAAGTATGCTCATTTCTCGCAGAGTATACGATATCGTCAAACCATTTATTTCACTTATGTTGAGTAAAACAGAAGGAAACTGTCGTACAGTGAACAAAGTGGAACAAAGTGATCGTTCAATAAACACATTTTTTTAGTGAGACTCTCTTTCAGAGCAATACTGCACGATACAAATAACAAAATCAACGAGTTCCACACACATGTTCAATTTAAAAAGTGTATAGGTCAAAATAAACATTTGACCTCAGTTGCTGTTCAAGTATTTCAGTTCTTCACATCTACTTGATGTTTATGAATTGATTATCTGTATATTAACTGAACAGTTCAACGGCTCCTAAAAAAAGTCAAAGACAATGGTTCAAACAATTCATAAGTACATAGCACCTGTTGTAGTGAAGGAGAACACCGGTGAGGGCAACCGAATTGTATTTATCGAAAATTACAGAGTTACTCAGTAAAATAGGAAAACCATACCGTAACCGTTAATTTGCAAATCTTCAATCCATCATCAATCCATTGTCTGACATTTCACTATTCATGCATTTCATACAAATTCCATTGTGTTTCCACTCTTCCTTTCTTGCTATTCCCTCATCTTCTGCTGCCAGTCATTACGTTTTCACTCGCGTCATATACTACTTATAAGTAGCGCGCACCATACTGTTAGTAACACGTTAGATCAAAGATTAAGATCTAATTCTGATGGATTAAATATCCAGCATTTATAAAATGATAACTTTTCTCAGATTACAATAGGTAAAATGAGAATTATCAACTTTATATATAAATATATATACTACATTAAAATGTTTGAAAACTAAATGATTGCTTATCGTTTCTTCATTTTTGGAAGAAGGATAGAATCAATTACCATAAGACACTATGGAAAACAAGTACCCTACAATAATTTAGCTATTCTATTATGAATATTTTGATCATTAATGGTTTGAGTGTTAGTAGTAATATAAGTAGTATTTCAATGCATTACTAGCGAAGTTATTAGTAACTCTAGGTTGAAATTAAGATTTAAGACATAATAGATAAAAAAAAAGTGATAATCACTTTACAACCAATATCCATTATCAGACAGTTCTTTTGTAAACCATGATAATAATTAATTGTAATTTTCATTTCTGACAATTATATGTCTAATTGGCTCACAATAGTGAAAGATACCTTCAGATTTTAAACTATTGAAGGTATGCTCAAGAAGTTATACTTGTCTTAGGTTTCGTGTTAGTTGCCACTTGCTAGTAACACGTATTTATAATTTCGAGGGAAGTGATGCTTCTTGGTGCATTCCACTCCGTATCGTTCAGCTGCCCAGTCTGAGACTCTGCTGTTCAGGCAGTAACTGACCTCCTGAATGATCAGGATGCATTTACAACGGAATAATTTCTGAGTGATGATCAATGTCATCCCTGTCTAGTCTTCAGTTTTAATTGATTTGTACTGCTAAGATCACGATTTGAATACTTGTCCTTGAGATTGGACATCACTATCTACTTTCAATGACCTGTTATCTCAAAGTAGTGTACGTGACGTAGATCTAGTTAGACTAGTGACCACATTGCAAATTAAGCGATAAAATGTAACCGGTAGTAAAAACACTCGACAACCGAGACATTTACCACTATTCAATGATCATTCAATTGTAAATCTTTCTAACTTAGTTATCATTTGAATCTGTCAAAGAAATTATCAGATCATTAAAAATCTTAGAATTTTGAGTTATAAAATTAAATTGTTAGCAGCCACAGAAATGTTTTTGATAATCACCCAAATAAATAAGAAATCTAAAAAATTTGATTCCAAGCATAACAAACAGAAACAATATTGATCAATGAATTCCAAATGAATCGCAACAGATTTGGTTGTGAGATACAGATTCCATAGTTTGCAGTTTGAAAAAAGTAATCAATATCTAACTTGTGTTCAGTGAATAAATCCTGTTCATAAGCGTATAATTTTTACTGGGGAAAATTTTGAGGCCATACTTTTGTGTAACCTGCTTTTGAATCTGGCAAGTTACGATGAGCTATAGCAGAGTATTCACAGAAAATACTTGTACATAGCTTTGGATATTTAAAATGAGGTACTTGGTGAAAATGACACTCTTATCTACAACACTGGCACATTAAATCTACGGCAAAAGAACTTGAAACTGCTTGATTATGAACTATTTTTTAAAAATTAAATGGTTATCCTCACTCTTCCAACATTGTAACCAACTTTCTATACACCGCCAATTGTAAATACTGTTCAGAAATATTCATCATCTTTCAACAAAAAAATATAATTTTTTTTTGTAAGATCTAAAATCTCCTTCCAAACTGTTTATTTACCACGGACATGTAGTATTTGTTTAAATTTCGTCAACCAGGAAATCATTAATTATGAATTATTTTTTTTAGACATTTTCTGCCATAACGTAATGCATATAAGTGGAGATAGGTACACCGGCAAAATTATTGCACATGTATTTGTGCACTAACATGTATGTAACTGTGTATCAGTGTGTGTGTGAGCTAGCCAGCGAGTGAAATTTCTACCAAGCACTATCTATATGCATCATGTTTGTAGTTTGTCAACATGGAATATGTCCACTATCCGGCTGGACACAAAATATGCCCATAATTCATTGTCAACACATAGTATTATTATTCTTATTATTATTAATAGCTTAATATTAAATATCAATTTATCAACTACCAAAAATTAAATGTGACATAAAGAGCGAGAGGTTTTAATCGTTTAATATTTTTTCTGAAATATTTTATTTTACATTAAGACATTACCATTCCATAAGTCACATCGACATTCATGTATAGATACATATTGTATACAATATATGAATTCTCTTTTTAAAAAAAAATGTCCACTTGTAAACGATCTATACATTCATGTAAGTATTATACTTTGAGAATAGTCATGATCATTTATCATCGTGCTGCATTAACAACTATCTACAAATGTATACCTTTATTTTTTTTGTTTTAAGCATATTTTAAAATCAATTCAATGAATTGAACATTTGAACAAAATGACTTAAAATTTCAATTCTTATCTTGTGGTGCAGTGAATGAATTATTATTTGTTTGTCACAGACAAACACACACAAATACACACACCCGGAGAAGTTTCATCGTCGTTTGTTCAGGTCATTTAGGGCAAAAAATAAAAAATAATAATTAATGTGTTTATGCGTTTGTTAATTAACTCCATGCCATAGTAGCGTTACCAAACGCTACACAGATTGACTACTGCCACTGAGTTTATGTTTTAATTAATAATTCTATTAAGACAGTATTAATTTATCTATGTATATATATACAATTTTTTCAGTGAGTTTTTCAATTTTCTAATGTGTTGTTGTTGTTGTTTTCTAAAAATATTATTGCATTTTTCTTAGTCTCTTGTTGATGTGTGCGTGAAAATGGATCATTTATCATTTTAACCGTTTTCCTCTATTCCTCTCTCTCTCTCTCACTCTCTCTGTTACACACACACACACACACTCATTTTTCGTTGCTCACGCACTTCATATTCTTTCATCAGACTAGTAAACGTTTAACGATGATTTTTACCTGGGTTTTTTTTAACGACCTAGCCCTTCTAAAATTTAAACTGATATAAAAAGAAAAACAGCCACTTAAGTTAAACAAACAGATAGTTATCATTTTCAAGTGAAATTGTGAATTATGTTGAAAAATGTTCAATAAATAAGTCTTTAAAAATAATAAATTGCTATTAATCTTATATTGACAGAGTAGTAGTATAAAGCATAGAGACAAGTTTATGGTTAAAAACAATAATCGATTAATAACCAGCAGTTAGTTATGTTAAACAAAAGTTTTCCTGTGCATTTCAAAACATGCCGAATTTTGAATAAAAATTCCTATTTTTATTGTTCATTACTAAAATACTCCTTAAAGCCGTGGTACAAGCAATAATGGGTAAAGTCTGCTTTTCCTTTCTAAATGCTCTTATATGCCATGCATTTAAAACTTCTGTCACGAAAGTCTTATTCAGTGTATTTACATTGCGGTGACCAGATGCCTTAACCAGGATGTTAGTTACGAAAAGTCCATCTACGGGAATTAGAAAATCCTTATTCCAAAGGATTTGGGTACATGGTCTCCTGGATCCTAAAGAGACGAATGCGATTCGAACCCACTTCAAACCCCGTGTACCATGTAGCGGAGTCTCCTGACGCTGTTTCATTATCTTGTAGGTTAGGGCCTTAGATAAGAGGCTTCGATGAAGGGTCCCTTAAGAAAACTTCTTATTTTGGTACAGGCACCCTTGCAGTAGTCAAGCATACATACTGATCAACTTTTATTGATTACAGTTAAAAGGACTTGGCACGCATGATATTGGTCATTACTCATTGATCAATCAATTGTACATAAGAGTGTTTGCTTGAGCACTGAGACTGTTTAAAAAATGTAATATATTAAGCTGAAAATGAATAAAAAGGAAATGCATATTTGAATTTTTATGCCTTAAAAATTTTTATTGATTCAATAGAACTATGAGTTACTTATTTCCAGGCAAAAATTATGCGAAACAATTCATTCTTCCAAACTTACTATTAACTTTGAGATAGTGGTGATTTGTAGCTCAGATAGTTTTCGTGTTTATGCCCTGAGATGGATGACATAATATTTGACCTTTCACTGTTTGTCTGATGTCTTTATGGTGTTATTCTTAAGAACAATGAAAGCTCTACATTCAAACCAATTAGCTTAGAGAACGAAACTCTACCAAACAGTATGATTTACTTTTAAACAAATAACTCACCAGTCAGAAACTAGTAAACCACTAAAAAATAAATTCCATTACGATAGAGTAAAATTAACAGAACGGTCTTTCAAATCTACAGAACACTGGACATCTGTTTTTCCTTGGTTTATAAATTTTTACTAGTTAACGCCTACATTATAACATGTTCTCCCAATAAATATCATACCATCAACTAATTAAACCAAACCTTAATGATGTTTAAACTTCATCTAGATATGGCATAACTTTCGTATGAATTTCTTAATGAATATTACTGATAAATAATGAAATATAGAGACATAGAGACATAGATGTTGAATCACTTATCTCTTCAATGACTCCCTTCGCATCAACTAAGTAATTCAGTAAACAATTAACAAAAATATGCTTAAACTGAGATATTTTTCAATTTGCATTTGATGATGTAAAACTATGAAGAAGAGGAAATAATGATTGTTTTATGCGCTACATATTTTGAGCAAAGAATTTTCTACCATCCCATACTCATATTGTTAAAAGTGACCAAAATAACCGTGACTCTTTCATATAATAATAATAATACCTTATGGTTGAAGTATATTCCCGAACTAATCACTGTCAATATATCCAAGCTGACTTTTATTCGTGTGCGTTGGATCAAGCGAATACTTACCATATATCGATTTATGAGCAGTTTTATTTGGGATACTGTATTTGAATTTTCTTAAACCATGCATTACATCTAACAACTATACTATATGACTGCAGAGAACTTATGGTAACGAAGATATTCATAACAGGATAATCTTTTTCGATAACAATCATTCTGACACAGCAACTAATATTGCTGGTGACGATGTAGGTAGCCAGTAACCCTCTATTAGACGGATCACGTTGAAAAACGTAAATTTAATGAAAGAAGAAGGTTAAAAAATTATCAAGTAATTTCTTAATCTGACTTTAGTGAATTCTTGGCATTTAAGATAAAAAATATATATATAAAATGGGAATTTTTAGGTGAAAAGTCAAAGACCATCTCCCCTGTCTCCTATAATTAAAGAATCTGCCCAGGCAGACACAACTTAGCATACTGATACATAGAAAATATATATATGCTTTAGGTGAAGTCATTGTCCGCTAACAACTTACTGCAGATACTCGTACAAGAGTTTCCACCAAAAAAATAAGAAAAATGTAGAAACATCAGTAAAACTATTGGAATAGGTATAAATGTTTCAGAGGGATAACGACGTTTGTCAACATGAATTCATTCTTATGCATTCACCATTTAAGAAACAGAGGAATCTATTCAGAAAATGGAGAAGTTTACTAATACCACAAAAACTGTACATACTTCTTAATCTTTTCTCTCTACATATTCATAACAGCTATTTTCTGTCAGGCTTTGTTTTTTTAAGATCGTTTAAGAGTTGTTCACTTTCGAAATTACTTCGAATTTATTAAACTGTCAATAAAAATCAACTTTTAAAAATTGTTCAACTTATTTTTGGAGAAAAAAAGTAGAATTCTCGTAACTGTATTGAAAAATCATCGACCTATTCCACACTTAAATAATGTAAATACTGTCATTATTTCCGTTTTGACTTCTTGTCATACTGCTTTGATGGATAAAATTCGGCATTTCGAAGGGGGACAAACATTTAGCAAACTCCTTGTCAAACCAATACCACTGATATTGTTTTTTTGCATTATGAATGCACATTACTCACCGACCCATGGAAAGAGATGCAGAACAAGAAAGGAAATAAATGTAATATTCCTAGTCAATTTTCGACATAACCATTTTGTCGTAACTATACCATTCTGGCTTCTATATTTAACTCAGTTTTTTCCCATTAGGCCAATATTTTCATTTGAAATATAATACAGTCGGTTATTATTCGGATTAGTGTAAAATTGTTAACATATATATGTACAGATATATTGTTCATAAGTATTTTTGTATACTGAAATCTTTTCTAATAAGATTAGAAAGGCATATAGTTGTCTCATGAGAGAGAGAGACAGAAAATGACAGATTGAGAAATAGGATAAAAAGCAATAATCACAAATAAGATCAAAGCTGTTAAAATACCAGAAAAAAACAGAATAGACCGACATGAATTCTTACAGTATGGCGTCGATTTTGTTTGAATTGACCGGAAATTCCAAATGAACAGAAGAGAATATTTGAATAAATCAGACATTGTCATACAGAGAAAAAAAATTAGCATGACAAGTAATAAAGTTCGATTACAATTCGATGAATAAGATTACTAAGCTGTCGATTGAAAATATAATTTGAATTATCTACTGAATCCCATGCTAAATGTATAGTTGCATTTTCATCTCAGTAACAATTTTCATTAAACACACATACATGGGTTAGGCTTATCACTTATTTAGATATGTATCCAAAAGATTTATGAGTACCTTTTCTCAAGTATCTCGTGATGATGAATTTTTATCTCCCACGAAATTTGCTTAATACATCTCTACCTACGTCCTAGTTTTGCTGTCCTTATTGAATCTTCAACCTGACAACAGTCTATTTATCCATAAGATTAGAAAAGTCGCAATGAGAACATTGATAATGGAATGCAAGTCTATTCAACTGTCTAATCGCGAAGAGGACGGAACTTGTATGTATAAATCTATCTCCAACTACTATGAGAATTATAAACAATATAGAAATAAGAATGATAAATCATTTGTTCAAGAAGTCCGTACACCAACAGTTATTGATCAAGCAATAAAAGGCAAACTTATCAAGGCTGAAGTGCTTTCATTTATTTCATCATGCATCTGATGATATCGGCTAATTAGAAAAAACCGGATATATTTTGAGATTATCAAACTGAATCCATAAATAACCTTTCTCATTACTTGCATTGAATATTCTCATATGTGTAATAAGTTGTATGAACTAATCAAGTTGATATTAGTTCCCAAAATTCACTCAAGTTTTCATTGTAACAATTTATTTATTGATTAGACTTTGTTAGGTTGTTTCAGAAAGAACCCTTAACAATCAAAGGAAAAGTTCACGTTTACATGCTGAATTTTTGTTAAATACATTTGACCTAGTTAATGCAGAATAAACCCATTAACCAATTTTCTCAAGGCTATTTCAAGTGTACAAATGTACTTTGTGCTATTTCGACCTTAATCAATTCAACCAAAACATACACATAAGGAAATAGTAATGTAACGAACGCCCTCCTTCGCCCCCCCCCCAGATGAAATTAATAGGTTACTTTCGAATTAGTTGAAATCAAATATCCACTTGAAAAAGAACATATCAGAGAATGTATTTGTTTTCAAATAAGAAATCACAATCATTTACTATTTTACATGACACCACTTTTTGAATATGAATTATGAAGTTTGAACTAAGTAACTCTTTAGGATAATTGAAAATTTTTTTTAATGAATGCAATTTTCTTTTAAAAGTGCAGTCAAGTTCATTTTTACTCTAGTTGATACAATTCCATTTAGTTTATAAATAAATTGAACGAATGTACAGATTGATTTTTAAGCGTTTGTATTGTCCTTTTGTTGATATGAAGAATTGGAACTAATCACGTTCTACCGGTATATGCAAAACCTATCCTGATCTCTTCAATATTGCCATTTAATTCTGTTTTTTCTTACCAAAGTTGAATAATAGCTGACATTAGGATCTACAACTGGTATTTCACCCTGTTTGTCACTCATCATTTAGACAGATTTGCATCTTAGTATTTATATTCATGCAAAGAGTTAAGCCTAGTACTTATCGCTTTTAAACCATCACACGTTATTCACCGCATTATTCACCACAAGTCAGTCTTTATCTGAATCCAGTAACGCAAATGATATCTAGTTGGCATTTGGAGTCGAATCTCAATGAATCGTAACACATTGACATCAAGTGGTCAACAGCAAGAGATAAAAATGATTTAGATGGTTATACTGTAGCTCTGAAATATTATAAGATAATAATTTAGTGATTGTCTGTTTAGATTGACAAATCATTTTTTCAGTAATCAAGGTTGAATCAACTCTTCATGAATTGTGATGTGACTCTTTTCATCTGTTTTTAGTTTAATAATTAATTCAAAAACTTGATTTCCTAGTGCAGCTTATTTGATGTTATATGGTTAGAGGTAATCAGAATGTGTATCAGTTCTGTGTTTATCAATAGTGTGAATTCATCAAAAAGCCGTACGTGTAACCTTGATAAAATTTCTATTCCCCATAGAAGATATAATTCTTTCATCCAAACACGCAAACCGAGATGTTACAAGAGTGAGTATAATTTCCTTTAAGTTTGTTAAAAAATTGCTTTACTGACGAATACTAGATAACTGATGAAGTTCCTGTAGCTTATCTCTGCCTACCTAATATCTGTTTGTCTAATGAACATTTGAAATTCAGTAATATTCGCCTGTTCCATCTACAAACAGATTGTATTTTCGTTAAAATGACGAGGATCTCTTGCACGTAATAAACAGTGATATGTAATAAACTTGCCCTTCTTAATAATTCAAAGTTTCATTTGTAGAATTCATGTTTTAAACTGACTAAAGAACAGTGTCAAATAGATAAAATATACTTAATTCCCAAAACGCACTCTATTCAACCTGATAGTTATTAGTGGAAAATATATCAAATCTAGTTGTCAGTGCCAATATAATCATTTTATTAGTAATTGTAATGACTGTTCAGTCCAGATTGATTTTGTTATTTACGTTGCTATTTCTTTAGTTATAGATCAAGAAAGCTTTTCTACGTGATAGAGATTAGAGTCATATGACCATAAGTATAAATAATATTTTTCTGTTTACTTTACACTTGTAATCTATAGCTATCTATCTTTGAAATATCATGTGTTCATCGTTATATCTTTATACATAGTCCGTTTGCTTTGTTTACAATAAATCTGTTTGCCTGTCAGTCGTTTTTTCCCTAACTGTCGTCTTCCTATAGAAGATTAATACTAATTAATATTATGAGGCATTCATTATTTTAGTGCCGATAACGCCAACTTCAATGAAATAATTATAATACTGGCGCTATCTGGAAATTCAGCGATCCTAGGTTACATCATTTGATAAAGTTTGGTAAAATCATGTCATAATTTCCTTACATTTCTAAATAGACCACTTTGCTAGTGGAAACGGATTATATAATCGAGCGACTTGATGTGTACACATCGATTGAAAACTGGGATTCTTTTTATCTAGGAAATCTATGTAACACTAGTTTACCTTTTCGAAACAGAAGTAATCTTAACTCAATAGACTTTATAACAGTTTAATGATGGATGTAGCTTGCACAACGAAGTGATCATTAAAAACCAGAGAGGAATAAAGAGTTATCTTTTCCTAGTTTGATAATTATCAGAAGTAGTCACGATTCTACTAAGGATCGATACTAGAACCTTTATGACATAGCGAGATTGTATTATTTCTTGGAGCAACTAGCTGGCATTCGGTAGTCACCATTCTTAACTTCAGCCAACTCATAATATTGATCGCCATCTCCCATTATCATCAGTGACATGTATCACATACCCAAAAAGATCGAACTCTGCTTATAAAGATTTCCTACTACAACTTCTCAATATTGTTTCTTGAAACCAATATTAATAAAAACCTAGATTACTCTGAATAAAGATGAAATATAGAAGTAACACCCTAACAAGTTAATACATTTCAATTATCAATCCTGAACTAAACTAATTAATTATTAAACTTTACTTGCTGCTCCATCTTCAAAAAAATTAATATAAAGTCAAACATGTTAATAGAACAAACAGAATTGATCATAACTTTTCTCCTATTATATGTTGAAATCTATCTACTTTACAAGGTACCAATGTTTCTGCAATAATGACAAATAAATATGAAAGAGAAACATTTTAATGTTATGCAATCAATGTATTAACAATATATTTCATACAAAAAAAGTTGTCAGTATTCATGTTTTCTGTCATTAGACACTTATATCTCGCGTGTATTTACAAATGGGAGATTGTTGAAACACGTGTTTTGAACTTGTTATTTAAACAGAACAAGACAGAGAGATAAAGATAGGAATGTACCCAAACACATAAATAGCTAAAGTCAGAATAAACCATTCGTTGTAAATAACTGTTTATAGTTCATGTATTTCGGCAGAGTATAAAGATAAAAATAATTGTTTTCGGTATAGGGTTTTGTGTAGATTAGAGAATTATCAGAGTTTTGAAATCACAAACTAATCTCAGCGAGAACAATACTGAACACCGGAAAGCTTTAACCATTCGTTTTGAATCAGTTTGAAGCTGCTCATAAGCGCGTATCCACGACCTTGCTACAGAAAATCGAATCCAGTACCTTCAGTCTCATCCACGAACCCACACCTAAGGCGAAACAACTGTCAAAAGCTTCTCAGTTTTCACTGATTGTCTAAGTAAGACCAGTTCATCATCGAATAACTATAAATGGCACTTACTGTTTACACAATGTTCATTTGTTTTACAATTAATTAATAAATTTTACGAAATACATTTACTAACGTCATAAAATGAAATAAGTTTTTGGAGACTTATGTATATTTTTATGATGTGTTTTAAAGTTGATGAACTAACGCCAGTTGGATAATTGATAAAGATCAGACTTCAGTGGACAGCTGTGTTCGTTTTCATGCATAAAATTTGTACTAGTATGTATTTATGACTTCACATGAGACAGTGTTCAAAATTTTCAGATAATACAAAGAGTTTACAGTAGTCAGAGAAGCCATCACAGATATGCTGAAGTTGTAATTGACATCATGCAAGAATGAGATATTCTGTTATTCCAAAACACTAAAGATCAGGAATACATGAGATTGTTTACTTCTCAATGATAGCATCTCAGACTATAAAGCTGGGTAACACACACATTCACATTCCATAAATAGCATCAATCCTTTCGAAACTGTGAATACATCTTTCTAATGTGTGTCACCTAAAAACAAATCTAGATCTAAAAGTTTCCTGCTGATTAATTCCAACTATTTAACATTGAACTGTATTGTATGCCATCTGCATCTGCTTAGACTAGTGACCACAATAGAATTTGATCAGTATTCAAGAAATAAACAAGTCTGATATTGCTTACTATTCAACAGTCAGTTAATGATGAATCTATCGTTTGTTTATATGTGATAGAATCGTCTTATTCTTTAGTTATATAGATTATCTAGTAATCCACTCATAGTTCTAATGCATTTCGGCGAGAAAATGTCAACTTTATCCTGGATTGTAGTTTAGTTAACACGACTAAAACAATTAAGTTTACTAAATAATGATTAGTTGGAAGTCTATACTCAACCATAAATACAACAGAATAAAGTAAATAGTAGTCGAATTAATCAATACTAATTCATTACAACAACAGAAAAATAAATCATTTTATTGTGCAGTAACCTCAATGCTCCAACTTGTTACGAGTAGTTTTAAAAAAAATACCTGGAGTTGATTGTAAAAGTAAGCAGTTCCTCTACTAATAGTACAGCCCTGTCCCTTCCCCAGTTAAATTAAGCATACCTGATGCACCTGTACTTCAGGAGCAGTTCTATTCTAAAACTCGTAGTCTAAAACCAAGCCTAATTTCAAATTAATTATAGCAGCGTTTAATGGAGATGAAAACGATCAGAATGGTAGAAATAATGATGCTAATGTATTGAAATGAAAGGAAATTTCACTAGATGATCACAAGACAAGAATTCAAATATTTAAATAAATCATACTTGAAAAAGACTCGGTTCACGGCACGAAAAATCATAGCTATTGACAATCAGTCTAAACTATGTTGATAAGCTCAGAGTATCTGCTTGGTGTTCATGAGACAATGGTAACCAGTTAATAGAGATAATATGTAAGAAGGATGATAATTGGTAGTAGCAGATCTAAGGTATTCATTTCTTGTTTTCTTTTAGATCTAGAGTTTTAAAATTATCCTATATCTTTTATTTCGAATTGATTCTTTTTCTACCACTAATCATATATATATATATATCATATTTTTAGCTGGTAGTCACCACCAAGATACGTTTATAATCGTCCGTAAGAAGCGATGCTCCCTTAGATTATTGAGATCTACAAATATTTACTTGCACAATCTGTGATCCAGAACGAAAACGTGATACTACGAATCTATTTATTTACAGCAGTAATACTAAGATCAAACGGAATTTACCAGTAGTTCTGTAAAATTTTTAAGCTTTATGATAATATTTTAGTAACATTCTTTCATTGTTAAAGTATACAGTATGATATAATTTACTTTCTCTAGTACCCATGCCTTGTGTCTAGTAAATTACCGGACAGATGATGGAACAATCAGTCAACTGAATGAAGTATCTCTTCTCGTTACAGTTTGTCTAATGGATTACACTTAATTGTACAACTATTGGAAACCAGGAAGCAATGGACAACTGTTTTATTCTGCTATGTAACTCCTCACAAGTCAGCATCTAGAGGCTTATCACCAAAGATTGATGCTATAAACTTCAGGTGCTTCATCGAAAGCTCAACCTTTTGACCATCAAACTAACATCCAATGGTTTATATTTTCAAATTCAATCAATTCGAAATAATTAACAACTCTATTTCAATTTCATTGGTGTGTAACTGCTTCACATATAACATAACTGGACTTCACTAGTCATGGCTTCTTGAAGTAGAACTCGCAAAATTATTCACTAATGCGTATTTCTAGAAGATACTGAGTTTTAAGTCTACATCATGAACAGGATTGAATAAAATAACAGCGTTTTTTTGTGGAAAATAATACTTTATTCACAATTAATCAATCATATGTTGTTGACCTTTTGTTTTGTTGATCTTCAATAACTGACTCAACGTTGTGTATGGCTGATCATAAGGAAAGAAAAGTAGAAAACGGAAAGGTTGCATGGTTTATTCACTCTCCACCGAATAATTTCGTTTCTCCGTTTCCGAAAAAAAAGATCATTATCATTTATCAACTTATTTTTATAAGAATGTAATGTCGCTTCCGTTCTGCATCATTAAAATGTTGTATTGTAGTGTTTTACACACAATGTAATAAGATATTAGAAAGTGGTAAAGTTTAGTAGATTCATGTGAAAAATTTGCATGAATACACTTTCAGTTTTCATTGACTGTATTTTACCGACGTGAAGTCAGTCGAAAACCAGTCCACAACAAACAAAAGAAAAAAAATCTGAATGAGTTGACTTGTACAAAATATGAATAAATTTTATTTTAGTATCACGTCTCTTTCCGATCATTAAAATTGATTTTGAACGATAACAATTCATTTCAGTATACTTATAATGTGACTACGATTAATATTAGTAGTATTAGCAGCATTAGTAGTAGGAGTAGTAGTGGTAGTAGTAGTAGTAGCTGTAGTAGTAGTAGTAATAATAATTATTATAGTAGGATTTTTTTCATGCTGTTCTCTTCACATGGAATGTAATTTATAAAATATGATTCTTTTTTTCTACAATATTATTAAATAAAGAAATAAGTGATGAGAAATAATCACTGAAATTTCACAGTTTAAAAATGTGATATAACTCAAACAGACAACTGAATATATGTTCAATGTTGAATGTATATAATTACAGATGTTCAATAGATGTGAATGATTATGCATTTTTTGTAAATAAATTAATCAGATATAATAAATACGTATACGTGTTAATATATAATGTTCTCAGACAATTGCTTCTCTGCCATGACTACTACAGTTAACAGTACTGTTACTACCACAATTACTATTTCGCCCACTACATATACTGCTGCTACAGTCACTCTGATTACTATAATTCCGTGTTAGACAAACAGTTTGTTGTTCATCTATTTCTTCTGGATTTGATAAATAATTTTGTCTCATTGCTTTTGATAAATGCATATCATTGACTGGCACAGTTGAATATCTTGAATTATTCACCATATTGTTATTTTGAAATAGATTGCCAATATTTTCATTATGATGATCTTGTGTGTTGTGTAAATGATTTGAATGAAAATGTAACTGATCAATATTCAATACTGGTGATGTATAGTCAGAGAGAATTGGACTTTCACTATTAATCGGATTATAGCTACCATTTGCATGATGAGGATTTTGAGTTGGTGGTAAAGAAGGAGGATATGGTGTATTTATTGTTGGATTGTTATAGGTTTGTAAATTATTTGAAATCATTGATGACCAGTGATCAGGTGTCATTAGTGAAGTATCATCACCATTAGAAGTTATTGGGCAATTAGATGAATTGTCTGATTTTAAATCTTGCGGCATTAACTGAAATGGATTTGAAAATAATGACGAGGATGATGCTTGAAGAGGCAAACTGGGATGAATATTGCTGTTGTTATTGTTACTGTTATTAGTCGTACTCATAACAGCTATATTATTGGTATTATTATGCAATTTACTGAAATGAGTATTTGGTGATCTTGACTCAATCAATCGCTGTTTCATCCCTGGTAAATGGTGTTCTTTTTTCCATTTCATTCGACGATTTTGAAACCATATTTTAATTTGTCTTTCAGACAATGTTAAAGTATGCGCTATTTCAAGACGTCTTTTTCGTGTTAAATATTTATTATAATGAAATTCTTTTTCTAATTCCAAAATTTGTTGTCGTGTATATGCTGTACGAGTACGTTTCGGATCATTTGGTTGACTGATGTAACATATATCTTCAGTTTCATCTAACGAGAATGATGAAGGATCGATAATACATTTAGGCGACTTGATTAAATCTGTTGATGACTCCATAATCTGACGTTGTTGGTGTTGTTGTTGTTGTTGTTGCGGATGATGATGGTGATGATCATCTCTTGTCCAATTCACTTGACCAACTGTGCTAGATTGAATGCCTAATACGGTTGAAGTTTGTGATGCATGCGAAATTGACAGAGGTGGAGAGGATTCATGCAAATTTAATTGTTGATCAATGCTTGAATGTTTTGTGCTTGTTTTTAATTCTTTACTGTTAAAATGCTCGGTACTTTGTTGTTGTTGTTGATGATGATGCTGATGATGATGATGATGTGGTTTAATTATTTCTTCAGTTTCTAAATGTTGAATTGGACTTACTAATGCAGTTTGTTTTTTAATTTGATGCTTAGCGTTCAATGCTTTTCCTACAGTTTGTCTAGATGCTGAAAAAATTATAAAATAATTTTGGGAATGATAATTAATTCAAATGATAAAATAAATGAATTAAAATAGTTCATAAAGAAAACATATAATTATATTAATTAATGCGAAATAACATAATAATAATAATAACAACATAATACCAATATTAAACCATCATTAGAAACCTGGAAGCACTGGACAGTAGTGACCATTAGGATTCAGTCGTGATGGATGTGAGATAATTCCCACCGCAGGCAATGGATGAGGTCATGCAATATCATAGATTAATTGAAATTAGATATTAACACGGCTGGATGACGGCTTATTGGTCAAGAGATTAAGCGTTCGACCGCCAGATCGAAAACCCTGGGTTCGATTCCCACTTATGCACTTTGATTTGTCCCATACTTAGATGAAACGGTTGTCCAGTACTTCTGGGTTTTCAGAAGTGGTCTAAAATTTATAGATTCACGATTTCAATCAACTTACATCAGTCGATATACTTCCATGTCACTAATTCGTAGTGTTGAGGCCGGCTAAGTATAGAAACAGATCATACTGTGTGAAGAAAACAGAATTAAATTGTTTCGTCTATCATATTAATCAAGTTTCATTGGTTTGCTTTCCTTCTGGACTGGGACCTCGTGCTTTCTGAATGCTTGTAGAATACAGGTTCTACTTCATATCAAGTCTTCTTCTATTATTCAATGGGGGTTGGGACACTTGGATTAGAGTAGCATGTCGTGTCGCCGGATCCTCTTCTCGTTTACAACTAAGGTAAACTCGTAATAGTTCAAGCATATCAAAATGACGTGTTTATGTGCATGCTTAACAGCTTTATAGAAAACTATTAATTATCACAATCTAGAAGACTTTCATCAATTTTCAGTCTTTAAATAGATCATAGTCCAATGGTCAATGGTTTCATAAACTCAAACTAAATTTCTGTCTAGCTCTAGTAGAAATTTTCTTTACTTTTACGTGCTATCCAGCATAAGTCACTGTTGTGGGTGGTTTTGCAACAAATGACCCAATGGCATCAGTATATTCTATTTTGTAACCTAGTCAATCAATTTCCTATCCTCATATGGTGGTTCAAATCCAAATTCAGCAGTTCTGCAAATAAAATGCAGAAGCACAAAGGGTTCAAATGCAAGTAACCTATACATTTCTTCAGCCCATAATCTCAATCTAATTTCATGGGATGGAAAAGTATCAACATAACCTACAGTTCGCAAGATAGTTTAATATCCTGGTATAATGTTTGCAATCTTTAAATAAAGATTATGAATAAGTTCATAGTATGTAGATTGTTCTATTTCATAAATCAATTTGAGTTGGAAATATAAAACCGCTGGATACATGACTCCAAACTGGATGGTATTGTACGCTTTGTGCGACCTTCCAGTCTTACTTTTAATCATTCCTCTTAAGATACTATAGTTTAGCATCATGTGGTCTTATTGAAAGATGAAATAGTTGTCCAGTGTTCTTGTGATTTACAACAATCGATCAGCTGATGTTAAGTCATCCTGTTGATCATGTTTAAATGAGATAGGAGCTGTAGATACTCTTATAATAAAGCTTAAGATTTATATATATATATATATATATATATATATATATATATATATATATAAATTAAATATACATTCACTCAGTTTCTACATACTCAAACAATACTGTGGAATGAACCCCACAAAATTAAGATCGACCATAACAAACCATTAATAATTGTTGAACATCATAGTTATTCATAACGAACTAAATTTGTTTTGTTTAAATCAATATTGTATAAATTCGTAGACAAATCAAATTTATTTTATGTATATGAATACTTTTACGTTTTTTTTCTAAATTTTTGAATTAATTTAATTAACTTGTTGATTCAACTAAAAATCACAAATATAAATCATGTCATAAATTAATTAAAATAAATCATATTAAGAATGTCAGTTTGAATTGTTCGCTCGTCTATTCATTAAAAAAAAAATAGAATACTCAATTTTGAGTTGAATACTTCCAATATTCAATAATGAACTTGTCACTATTGTATGAGTATGATGTATCAATGTTCATTCCTCGAGAACCAAAACCAAAAAAAATAATGTCAAAAAGATCCCATAAATTGTGTTTTTTGTCTTTTCAAGACTTGACCTTAGTTCCACACACACACACACACACTTAAATCTATATATTAATTGCATACAAGTCTACACACACACACACAAACACAATTTCATTTATTTGACTGACTCAAATGAGCATCACAATAAATGATCACTGAAATGTTTTTACTTCACTCTTCACAGTTCAACAATATGAATTTACATTTGTTTTTGATTTTAAGCAATCAACGCATTGACTGTGTACACATTGAAAAAAAATCTATCCATTTAATCAAATAACAATAGATATATAACAATATATATATATATATATATATATATATATATATATATATATATATATTGTAAAGAAGCTATGTATATTGTTCACATTTCCCCCTGGAGCAAAATCAATTTACAATACAAAATCTCTATCGAAGTCTATATGAATACAATCCATATTAAATAGCATGAACAATGGATATGGTTTCAAGCATACCAACACAAATAAATGTAAACCAAACTTCCACTTGTCTTGATAATTATAAGAATAATAATAATAATAAAACATTATCACAATAACGTCTACTAACCGGCAAACTAACTATTCACAGTTATTCTAACTTGAAGATAAATACTGTATTGATTGTCTGTCTAGGTGAAAGTCATGTCAAAATACCGCCGTTACAAAATAAAAAAAAACAAAATATTATAGATGTAGATATTTGACATGTCACACACTCAACCATTCACAAACACACACTCACACACACACACACAAACACCCATTTACTTTAAATCCTTCACTCTCCACTAACTAACCTCACTTGAACAATACACAATGGTCAAGATAATTATTAATAAATACCCTATGAAATTTGATGTGCAACAGTTTCTTAGGAAGGTATGCCAAAAAAAAAATGATTTGAACAGTAATCAACTACAACTATGTTACTTAAAAAAAATAAAATAAAACAACAACAATCAAACTTGTATTACCTTGCCAACGGTACATGTTCCACTCAGTACATGTTTCAAAAAAAATAAAAAGTGGAACACAAGGAACACAAACGTTGATTTTATGCACATTTATACGAAAACTAAGACGCCAACACATTATTATCATTGATAGACACAAAGTGATGGTAATAAGCGGCTGACCTTTCTTCTTCTTCTTTTTTCCTTTGCTTTCTTGATTATCGAATGGGCTAAATGTGTGTTCAGTTACATGCATGCTGCATGCATAAATTCACATGAAATATTTCGAACACTAAATGCATGCATTCGATTCTGATATAAGTAGTGAAATACAATTACCTACATATCTGTATATATATATATATATATAGGCATAGTCCATTGTGTGCATAAACATGTAATTGTATTTTCTCAGTCATGACACTGTTTCGTTCATTCGGATTACAGTGGCAAAACTTTTTTAATACTACTTACACGACTACACGACTATTAGGATCAAAGAAGTATGTTAGTTTAGACAAAGTGATATATATATATATATATACATATAAAGTGACAAGGCTGAATCTGTACACAAGCAAGCTAAAAGAAAAGTGAATCAATCGATGTGGATTCATGCAAAAATGTAGGCATTGTCGGTTTAGCGGTGTTTGTATGCATACTAAAGTTAAGTATCGGTTTTTTTTCAAATGGAAATATTATTTACATGGATATATATACAAAGTCATACATACTATGCATATGTTGTTGTACATGGACAGCACACATGAAATACAAAGTACGCACTTGAATTCAATAATTATTCGGGCATGATGTTGTGAATTTTCCGGTAGAAGTTATCTTAATGGACATTTTTTTTTAATTTCGGAAAAATCCGTGAGAACGATTTTACGTTTCGTTCTTTTTGCGCGCTCTCTCTCTCTCTCTAGCCTACTAGCTGGCTGGCTAAATCTTCATCTCTTTGTGTCTGTTTGACAGTGTGATAAATTAATGGCCTAATGAATAATGTACAGTTTTTAAGAAATAGTAAAATGTCAGCATTGATTAGATATTATATTTATGTGTTAATACACTACTACTTATATTTATGTAACATGTGAAGTAAGAGTAGTAGTAGTAGTATTAGTAGTAGTATATTATCAGAAATATTTGCCTATTCCGTTTTTTTCCATAGATTTCATCAAGGAATGAAAGTAGATTTTGAAGAAAAATCATGTACAATTCATGAGATAACATTTAGCAAAAATAATTTTGTAATAACTAAAATACTAACAGCATTATTTATTTAATTAAAAGTTCTTAGTTATGTTGTAAATGTTATACATGAGAACTTCAGTGAAAAAATGTCTTAAATAGTTGAATTAATGGTTACGGATGACTTTTAATTAATATATTAAGTCTTACGAAAATGATATCTAGCGTTCATTATTTAAGGCTAGAGATATCAGAGTCTATTGAATGAAGTGAGATATTTTCATGATAGGGTCGTGAAAATTGTTCAGTTTCGTTGCAGTTTTCAAATGATCAATGTTAGACCATGATTGGAAACCTGGAAGCACCAGACAGCTTTTTCATCCTAGGATGTGACTCATCACGACTGCGACTCAGTGGTCTAGAGGTTAGGTGTTCACTTAAGCGACCGAAGGTCTTGAGTTCAATTTTCATGAGCGAGAGTCGTGGGTATGCACCGCCGATGTGTCCTGTATCAGGCCAAAACGACCGTCCAATGCTTCCAGGTTGCAAACTGTAGTCAAACATTGATTCATAATTTCAATAAATTGAAACAGTTCTCTGATGCACTTACTAATTAGTTCAGTGAAAATAAGAAGATAACCTTTGAAATTAGTTTCTGTTACATGAAAAAGGTTTGAATAGTATTTTTTAAAAGTCGACCATAACTACATTTCTCAAGCTACGTGAAAAAATCACGTTAGTTAGTTATTTCTTTACTTGTTTTTATCGACACATTCAAGCATATTTTCTGGTTACAACTGAAATTGTACTGAATTACATAAGTTTCTGATAAATTACTAAACATGCTCAATGAAAAATTAATTTATAAATAACCAGAATTCTTAGGAAATATTTTTGTTTAAACGAAAAAAAAAGTTGAAAATCAAATATTAAAATTTTTTTCAAAAATGAATAACTGCAAAGTTCTTAACGCAAACTAATCTTGAGAATAATGAAATACAAATTACAACATTCTTGAAATTTTCATATTCAATTAGCCCTATACGAAATTTCGATTATGGAGTGGTTGATAGAGATTTGTTCAATCAATGAAAAACCATTGAAACATTGAAAATACATGTCCTGGTTTGCAATACATCACCTGCACAGATTTGTAATAAACTTACAAATCTTGTGATGAGTATGATATCAAAAACTCATGAAATGTGAATTGAATGTACCATGTTTTATAACTTCAACAAATTCACAATATACATTGTTATATTCATTGAATGTTGCCACTTACAGTTGTTTCACTTTGACCAGTGTTAATTTTATAAGTCATATTATCTCATTAGAATTTAAAGAACTAATCTCAAGTGTACCTGTGTAATCCTTTCAACAGTTAGTCACTGTTTAGGACAAAACTAATGATTATGCTGTAAAAGACCCATTCAGCTTGAAGATCTGTATACAACTGTCAGAGCACACTGCTGGTAAGTACCAAACTAGAAGAAAATATCTATGTAATTACTGTGTAATTTTCAATTCTTCATCACTTTGTTGAGAATAATCAAATAAACTATCGTCTTGTGTAAAAATTATATAGTCGGTTGTATGGTCAACTGACTGCTTAATATAAGTATTTCAGTTTACACAATATAATTGTACTATGTGAGTAGACAAATTACTTTCAAGGTGAGGAGAATCAATAAGTTTGAAATTATGAATCGACCAAAGTTAGATCACCATTAGAAACCTGGAAGAACTGGACCGCCGTTTCGTCCTGGTATAGGACTCAGCAGCAGTGCGCACCCACGACTCCTGCAACTCGCCGGTATCTGACGGTGTCCATGTCAATTTTATGGAGTTGCGCAACCTCATACACTGTCTTCGGTAGTTACTCTCTAAACCCGAACAGGTTGAACTTCACTGGTCACGACTTCCCACTAGAACTGGGAGAAGATTCCTCACGGAGCTAGTCACTAGTAAGCACAGGTCATTGCATTACGGGGTTGTGAAGATTGGTCGATTCATGATTTTAAATGTGTAACTTAACAATCTTCACAATCCCGCGATGGAATCAATAAATTTCTTATCTTTCCATCTGTCACTTTGCCAAACTACACACTAGTACATTGTTCTGAATTCATAAGTTCGATGATTAATGGACAAGTGTAAATGACTGGAATGACTGAAGAATAACCTGCAACTAATCTATTAATTTATTATAACTCTTTAACAAATAACCAATCATAGAGAAAATCATTTCTGAATAAGTTTACTTAAAATCTCCTATTCTCCATCTAAAATAACATAATACCTTGGTTGAACTACGTCTCATGTAGTATAATTTTTAGTTCTGAAAATAATGTTATGAGTCAGTAATACATATATATATATATATATATATATATATATATATATATATATATATATATATATATATATATATATATATATATGGTAAGAGCCACTTGAAATAGTTGCCTAAATATAATCTCTAACTAAATGTTCAATATGACATAATTACAAGTTCTCATGTCATTGAACACGTGGCCTGTATACACAATGATTCCTTCTTTTGTAACCTTAGGTCAATCGAATAATAATTCATTAGTTTGTCTGTTTTCATCAACAAAAACAACAGCCACAAACAAGAAACTCTAACCCTTTCTTTGGTTTACTCTTACATTACTTTATTTGCATTCTCTCAAGTATTTGGCTTCAATAGTGGTCTGTTCGTTGTTGATGCTAATCAAAGACAGGGTGGATGAAAATGCATCATTTTATTTTTGATGAGTTGAATTTTTACTATCATTATTATTGTTATTATTATAAGATAAAACTGAGTGCTGGCAACAAAACAACTTGTGTTCATCTTTTTGTTTAAATGTTGTCTGTATTGTACATTTACTTGCTTATTCTGTTGTCGATGATGACAATGTTGTATTAAGTGAGGTAGAGTGTAGAGATTGCAGTTATGATGAAGAAAAACTCAGTGGAATCTATTTTTTTAATTACTTAACAAAAAGAGGAACAGGGAAAAGATTTTTTCGACAGCGGTTCAAGGTCATTCAACTGTTTAAACAAACTTGACAAGTAATTATTCATTTCTTTTTTTCTTCTGTTTTTATTTGTCTAATATGATGCTGTCATCAAGATTTATGTAACAATGTATATACATTTTTGACCTTGTTACTGACAATCTAGACCAAACAATGTTTTCAATGTTGTACAACAAGATATTGTAATTCGTCGCCATATCTTTTAAATGCTAGAGCTTTTTACAAATGTTATAATCCAATGTGATTATGAAATATTATGACCAATGGTTGAGATGATAGAAACTATCCCCTTCCTTAAAAAACTTCACAAAAATATTGGTTTCGAATGCAACTTACTACTGAAGTAGTTAGACAAGAATTGTACTTATTGAAAGTTCAGAATGTATATTAATATATATATATATATATATATATATATATATATATATCTATTCAAGACGACTTTAAAAAATGAAGATATTTTCTAGTGTGAATTATTTTTAAACCTACACTTGACCTTGAGTTACAAATTTGAAATAGAGTCATTGATAATTATGAAGTCACATTTGAATTCATAACTTAACACTTGAAAAACTTATAAGAAGATTCTCCGCATTAGTAGTAAGGCTTTTATCAGACAAGAAGTTATCAATAATACTTCCGAATTCTTAGTATGATAAATTTTCAGATGGAAATGTAATTAAAATATAAACATCTTAGTAGTATTATTACTCTATCAGATGAACGACTTTTTAACTCATTGACGAAATGAAATAAGTCCTAGATTTTATTAAAGCAAAAACCATTAGAAAAACTTCATAAAGTTTTCATTTTTTTAAATTCCCTCAGATAAATAAAGAGAATTTAACAATCAAATATTCCAACCTTCAATTCGTTATATCTTATGAACACAACAGTTTCCTATTCTCTTTCTAGTGCTAGTTAATTCAATCTTATTTGGTATAATGAGCAGAAGCAATGACATATAAATACGTTTACAATACTGTGCAAAATTCAACAAAAGATTATCATATTCAAAATAAATTTTGTCCCAAATGGATATGACATATTCGAATTCGTCAAGTAAAGAGTTGTCGAGTAAAAGCACCCATTCAGTCTAACTAAAAGGGAATAACAAGCATATTACATGTTGGAAAATATCCTCATTCGAATTAAATATTTCTAATAGACCGAGGAAACGATGATATTATTATTATTAATATTATTAATATTGGTGATGATGACATCCACAAATTGTTCACACCATTATCTTCTAAATCATTTTAACGAATAAAATGTGATTGAGAAAACAAGTAAAACGAAACTTTTATCAATTTTCACATTGTGACTGAAATAAAGAAGTTGCATTCGTTATTATTTTCTATTTCGATGAGAAGAAAAAGTTTCTTCATCATTTTAAACTTTGGAAATACATCAGCTTTTATAGTAGTCTCTCATCCATTGACTAGTTTATTCGTTCACTGTTCAATTTTCAATTTGCTGTGTTTTTTCTTTTTGTTAATAAACAACTTCATGAAATACATTTCCTTTTTGCAAAGTTGTCAAATTTTGAAACGAATAAAAAAAAATTATGCACCAGAATGTGAACAACACTGGACAAGAGCAGCAACAGAAATGTGAACAAAATCAACCTGATTTCAAGTCAGCTGTTTTGAGATAGAAGATACACATTGGAATTGTGTGTGTGCATTTTTCCATTGTCGGTAATGTCACTGTGTATGTGTGAGTGAATATTCGCATGTATGTATGTATAAACGTGTCAGCACCTTTTACATGAATACAAACATACAAATTATCAACAACCTAGTTTAATGTACATCAATGTATTTGCGTGTAAGCAAAAGCGAGCGAGCTAGAGAGAGAGAGATAGAGAAACCGAGGAAATAAATGGTAACTTTTTCGGCGTCTTGTCTTAATCAACCGCCTCGTGTTTTTGAAATTACTAGAAGTTTCAATTTATATATTTTAAAAGGAAATATGTAACAGTGATGTGTGTTGTACATGGATACGTAGTGTACTATAGCCATTGTGAAACTGTGTATGAACGTTTGAGAAAAAAAATTAATGCTAATATAGGCCAAAAAAACTGAAAAAAAAATTCTCTATTAAATCGAGTGAAGAACAAGAACCAGGAAATGCGTTAGTAACACAATTAGTAATGATGAGCTAGGTTGAGAGAAAGATGGGTTAAAGTGATGATGAGAGAGGCAATGAATGAATGAACAGTAACAACAGTAACAATACAAAATTCAATAACAACATAGTTATGGTCATATAGTAATTTGCAAACAACTTATGTCACCGTATATAAAGCTGATATATATATATATATATATATATATATATATATATATATATATATATAAGTGAGTCATAAGTGAGATAAGTCAACTGCCTGTTAAATAATCCAATCTATCCGTAAACTGTTTGGTTTCGAAAATCTGTATGGCCGTGTGGTTTTCTGCTAACAGCTTTCTAACTAAAGAAAAAAATGATCATAGTGTGGTGCGCGCTACTTATAAGTAGTATATGACGCGAGTGTAAACGTAATGTCTGGCAGCAGAAGATGGAGGAAGATCAAGAAAGGAAGAGTGGGAACACAATGGAATTTGTATGAAACGCATGAATAGTGAAATGTCAGACATTGGATAGATGATGGATTGAAGATTTGCAAATTAACGGTTACGGTATGGTTTTTTTTTTACTGAGTAACTCTGTAATTTTCGTTAAATACAATTCAGTTGCTTTCACCTGTGTTCTCCTTCACTACAATAGAACACTTTGTAATTTTAGATGTTGTTCCAAATGATATTAGTTCATAATAAAAATTAAATCGATAAAATCAACAAACACAACTCAACGATATTAAACCATGCCAGTGATATTCTTGTTCCTTCTATCAACTAGTTATAGTATAAATTTCTTGAAGCTCTGATAACATTTCTTGATCAGTAAGGTAAAAAACCAATTCGAAAGTTTTACGTAGAATTTTAGTTAGGTTGTCTAAAGTTAACATTTGAAAAACTCTTATAGGACAGAAACTACATTTCTGATCATTCGATTTCTAATCAAATGAAAAACCCTTGGTCTGATCATGTTGTATAAATATTCATTGTTTTTTTTTAAAAAAAGAAACTGTTTGTAAAAATAAACAGGAATGCTCAACTCATGCATTCTCATAATTATCAATCGACTTTGTATTTATTTATTAGTTTTTTTAATTGAATGAAATAAAATTTACCGACTTTCTTGTTAATAACAAGTATGAACATGAAATGTACCGGCAAAGATCAGAAGGTATGACCCAGTTATCGTTTAAATTTCAAAAAGTTTTTTATTATTGATAAATTTATGCTCCAGTTAAAATTTAGTGAGATCAAAAGAAAAGTACATCTATTGATTTTACATTGAACTGACACAAATATTTTAATTAGTAGAACAGGTGAATATTAAACTATTCCACACAAAGCCTTGATATAATTTAACAATTTCGAAATAAGTCTGCTATCTACGGAACTTGTAAATGAGGCTGAAAACAGTTATACGATTTTTCCAGGTTGAATATATTATGTATAACTTAGAGATCGCCGTATTTTGACATTAAAAATGAGCAGATTACTTAAGCACTTACAGTTTAACCAAGTCTAATGAAAGCATTTATGGATTCAGGATAGAGAAGAAGGAATTTGGCTAGCAGTGGTATTTAGAACTTACATTTCGTTCTGCTTGAGACTCAGTCAGTTGGGTGTATTAGCATCTTAAAGTTGGAGTTCACTCTGAGACCCTAATCCAATAATGTTCACTTGAAGCACCGTCTCTTTATCTACTTATTTACAGAGTCAAGCAACCATTCACCTATAAAACACATAAAAGTTTTAATTCATTTTGAAATGAATTGATTTATCCCACTATTGATATTCTGACTAGAGGGTTGTCTTAACCGAGCAGGTAAGTGGAGAATGCACTAGTGTTCGCAGCGAACGGCACTGAGTTTGAGTCCTGAATTTAAGACCAATTCTAGGATTCAGATAGATTCGGTTGGCCTATCTTGATTTGAACGAATCTTACTTATTGGATACCACTGCTAACCAGATTTCTTCTGTTACATACTAACTTGTTTCATCATGATTATTTCGAGGCCGTTCACACAGGATGTACATATTTTAACTAATAATGGTCACATTTCAGTCAGGATATCAACAACGAGACTGTTCAATTCATTTCTAATTAAATTTATGGACATGGCCTTACACTCATAATTGAGATACATTATTAGTACACCGTCAAGAGTTTTATTTTAATGAACGTAAGATAGTGTTAAGAATAATGAGAAATAATTTTTCGTCTTACTAAATACGTTGACGAAATGGTTGTTCTTTCATAAAGAAGATGCCTTAAAATGCTAAATAGTATAGACAACATTTGTCTTCTAATAATGTTTGTATTGTACAGGATTTACAATTAATAGTAGTGACAATAAAATAGTGAATTGGCAAAGCGACTAGCGATATTTTTAAATTCACAATTATCTGTGAAAATCAGTTATCATTAACTACTTGTTTAAGTTTTTGTGGACAATTTTCATTAGTGTACTAACATTTTCTAGATGACCATATTTGTTTCTTTCTGATTTTAGACTCTTCACATATACAAACTCGGAAACCTATAGGGGAACAAATGCAAATTATTCATGTCTTTTGTTAAGTATGATGCCAATTGGTTAGAAAGGTCAAACTGATATATACTTTCATAACCCCTTGTTCAGCCAGACTGGATGAACCTCACCAATGTTTCGCTGAACTGGTTTAATTTTGCAATCCTCTGAATGCAGGTAGTTGAACTGGTTTGTAAACATAAAAGTGGCAAGTTCATTCAGCTTGTATTCCTTACTCACTTTTAATAAGTGTCATAACTTCATGCGCTGTTTACATTTTATGTCGAAATCTCACTAAAGACATTACCTCCCCTTTTATATTATACAAGTACATGAACATTATTACAAAGAAGTACCTAAACATGTATGCGCCATATAAATTACTGAATTTGTGAGTAGAATAGGCTAATGTACAGACGCCCAAATAGAAGCAGGTAATTTTCTTAGGAAGCTACTCTCAGAGTCTTTGACCCAAAAGTCTAATCTACAAGACAGCAGAGCAAAGTTATGAGATGCGGTCCTATGTCACCCGGTGACCAACAGTAGGTTCATAGACCATTCGTTCCTTCGGGATCCTGGAGCTTATGTTCACCATTAGTTTATATTCAAAGTTTTCCAACTGTCCTCGGTGGATACTTCGTACCCACCAATCCGGATAAGGCGCCACTCACTAGATTTTCATCCTCTCAGTTTTGCGGACAACACCTCATTTGCCAGAAAGCAATGAGTATGGCTTCCCTAACATCTACTATGCACGCATGACCATATGAGAGTGTTCGGAGAGGGAGAGCAGACTCTCTACATTGTCAGCTGCACCAGGGTATTTGGAAAATAATTCTACTTCTTACGCTGCAACCATACTTTGCTTTCCTTATTTTTTTTAATTAGAAGTTTGTTGGGAAACCTACTAAGTAGGTTACAAACTACAATTGACTAATCCGTATTGATATAGTTAAAATAAATGAATTAAATATGTTATTAATTTTTTAACTTTCTCTCATATTCAAACAGGAAGTGAATATAACGTTTATGATAAGTTTTTACACATTTGAAATCATCAATCAATCATTGTTAGGCCACCATTAGAAACCTGGAAGCACTGGAGGGCCGTTTCGTCCTGGTATCGGACTCATTAGCCTACACCCGACAGGGTTGAACTCCATTGGTCACGTCTTCTCAACTAGAACTCCGAGAATTTCCTCACGAAGCTAGTCACTAGTGAGCACTGTTACTATATTTTCGGGTAGAGCTTCGGAGGTTTGGGTTTTTACACATTTGCAAATTAATCAAATCTCTTAAAAAAACTGCTGAGTGGAAATTACAATCACAACACATAGTGTTTTCTGATTTGGAAATTGTCCCAACGCAAACCTATTACATATTCATTCAATCAATAATTTCAATCATTTATTATCCTCCACCTGTTTTAAATGAGGCCACATATAAAAATGTATGGCGAACTGACTAATTCTTTGTATATGTATGGGTGTGAGCGTGTGTGTGTGCGTGTGTACGTGCGCGCAGTAGAATGACCTCTATCATTTGATTACAACCGCATTCCCCGCAACAAAAAAATGGGTAGGAAAATAGAAATACATCATGATGAAACTTTTTCTCTCTAACTAATCAGATAACTTAAAGGAGAAGAGGATTACAAAACTTTCTCAATGAAAAAAATAACGCAAAAGCATTCGATAAGAACGATTGTAATAATAGTTGTAGTAAAATAGAAAAGTGAAACACAAGAAAAAGGCAACTTGTGGAAATTCATTGTCTAATAAGCACTTTTACATTATGTATGTGTATCATAAAAAAGCTACAATGTGTTAGCCAGTTTGTACTCTCGTTTTAATGATTTGGTTGATATCTGGACAGAAATCAAATTGAGAAGAGAGAAAGAGTTTAGTCTACTGAGAAAAATATAAAAACGATAAGCAATAATATGAGTTGCTTTTCTCGAGACAAACAAAAAGTGAATAACATTAGTAGATATTGCTGATTAAGTCATTTGTGTTTCAGCGATTAGTTTGCTTGTTCTCACATTCTAATCATCATAATCAACAATCAGAATCTGTAAATATGTGGAATGTTGTTCACAAGAATTTGTCATTGTGTTTTCAAGTCAAGTATCTCATCACAATACTATTTTATTTTTAGCAAAAAACATTGATTATTTCGACTAGGCAAGTGACATGTCTCTATTGCATAATGTAGACATTTGTTTCAGATCGGTTAGATATTAAAAATAAAAAATATATATATATATATAAACATGTAATTAGATTTTGTCTAAAGTGAAATACACATTTGAAATCATGACTCGATCCATGTTAGACCGCCATTAAAGTTAAACAGACAACAGAAGTAGTTTGAATAATTAGTCATTGTTGTATGGCGATAGTAATTTGAATAAAGCATATATATATATATATATATATATATATATATATATATATATATATATATATATATATATATATATATATATATATATATATATATATATATAATTGTAGCATGGTTGATATTACTTTTTCTGTTTGCAAAATCGAAACGAAATTATTCAATTTATAAAAATATATTTCTATGAATACGTAGGTTAGCAAATCTGTTGGTGATCATTTTGTGAGTTGAATAATTAAACAAAAATCTAAGTATAAACACACCATTATATAAGTCATGTTGTTTAAAACACATGCTTTTGGTAAATTTCAAAATTACCTTGTTAACTGCTTTTAGCAACTTAAAAGTTATCTATTATCGAACATACTGGTTACATATACAATTTGAGTTGTTGTAAATTTTAGCTTCTTCTCTTATAATTTAACACAATTCATAAATTTTAGTCCTGTCACAGCCCTCAAAACTAAAGGTGAATGTTTTTCACTGTCATAGCATTTATCCGCTTGCTATAATACACAATTTAGCAAGACTCTGTATGTAAACGTATTTAAACGATAATGTTTATGGTAAACATTGGTAGTTTACATTTTTACACTTGTTTATCGAATCCATGTAGGCAAAAGTGAATTCAGTACATCAAATCTAAAGTAAATTCTTGCCTATTTTAATGTTGATTTATAATTAGTGCCTAAAATACAAACGTTAACCTCGCTGAGTAATAATAGTTCGTGCTTGGATTCTGTGTTGTTAATTTTTCAAAACTAGCATCATATCAAGAAATACTTGAAGAACATTGGAATCCTTTTTATAGTATGTAAGCGTGAATCAAAATTGATTTTTAACCACATCCCCTGATCTTTTTTAAAAAACGCAATCAATTTCATGAACACTGACGTCATCGGGAAGTACTAAATTTAATAGTTTTAAACAAATAATTTTTAATTATCCCATATATATATATATATATATTATGAAATAAAGTGATGAATTAATCAGTCAACTACCAATTAATAAAATATTTTTATTCTTATACAACGAAAGAGTTCTGTTTTCTGGAATATTTTACAAAAGAATAATAATTTAGGTAAATACAAACTATTCATAGTGGCTTTGATTAAAAATTGTGATCTAATAAAGCAAAGACACGTTGGTGATATGATAGTTATATAAAGAGAAAGAAAAAAACTGTGAACTATGTCAATATTTCATGTGCACTTTAAAAAGTAATCGATTAGCAAGTTCTATGATGGTTCTATGATGCATGGACTACTAAAAATCAGAAAACACTAGAAACACACACACACAGAGATGTTTTGTTATCAACAGTGTTCAGCCACAATCTTAAGTGGAATCAGGTCTCTACAGTGATGGAGAGTAAAATACTTGTAAGAGAGTATGAATGCCCATTGACATCTTCAACTTTAATCAGTATATGATAAAGCACAATCTTGACTGGATGTTATTTATGTGAGTTATTTTCTTCTTACAACCATGTTTAGTCTGAGATTAAATTAAACCAAACGAAAATCAGCATTTCATTGATAAACATTTGATTAGCAGATATTAGTTTTGGTTCCTAATCTGTCAGTACATTATTAATTGTTGTAACATTATGATTATAATAATGAATAATAATGAATATTCTCTGAATACAACAGGACATTCCTAGTCATAGAGGCATTCTTAGGTACTATGAAGAAGCCTAGAACTAGAGTTAAACGTTTACTACTTACTACGGGTTATTGAGTGATTATACAATGAATACCAGCACATGATGAAATCTGTCTACAGAAGTAAAACACTGATTATATCATTTACTTCTGGGCACAATGTTGTTTTTAATTGTTTTACTTGACTGATTTTGAACCACTAAAAAACTATTGTACCATACTTTTTTTTACTGATCTATAAGCAACTTGATAACCTTGAGCTTTCTAAATATATAACCTGTATCATAATTATATAGAACCTTGATATCATTTACATGAATATTAGTTGTTTACTTGATGAACGTAAATATCTATTTGGAAACAGCTCCCTTTTCATTTGAAAATAAAATCTAAGTTTGGTGAAATTGAACACCAGTTCTCTGTTTAATTAAACAAAGTAAGGAGGTTGAGTTGAATACTGAAATGATTTTCATTATCGAATGACATTTACCAGGAAAATTATTGAAAATCAAGGGTCATTAATAATATATTGTATCCAGACTTGCACAATGTAATCAAACTGTGCTCATAATTCCAACATCAGTAATATACTCCAGTGGTCATTGGTGACAACCACAACATAGTTGCAGGCTTGGCTAAGTTCTACTAAGTAGTATCAAAGCGGGATCAATAATATCTCCCTAATTCTCTTAGGTTTTTAATGGTGTAAACAATTTCATACTGATTCTGTACATTTGGTAAATCTGAAGATAACCTAAACATTAATATAACACATACAAGCCGACACAGCATAATGTGAAGTCTGAAGAAACGTACAGAAGTATGCATAATCATTTAAAATCCAGTTCCATATCTGTTCAGTGGTTTATAATTTAGCCTTTATGTATTTTTATGTCCATGTTATTGTTACTGGGCTACTACTCAAATGCAATTCAGCAACCAATATTTTTCAAACACAATCAAATCAACCAAAAAACATGATCTTATCTTCCATTCATTCTCTTTTAACATTTGCCAAACTTCAGTAGGTTAGTTCATTGTCTTATACCAGTTTTATGTGTGTTATGTTCAAATAAAAATATTCGAATAGTAATTCATTAACTTCAATGTAATAAAAAGTAGCTTTCTTTTACTATTTTCAAATGAAAGTGTGAGGTATTAACTCCATAGTCGGACAAGAAATATGAATTTTTATTTAATCGAAAAATAAAATAAAATATTTAAATAAAACACAATTTGAAACGTGAGAAATAAATTCTATGAATACAACCTGTTTATAGGATAGAAACAGAGAAAACACAATCCAACTATGGTGTGAAGTTTTGTTATTATTACTATTATAATTACTATTATTATTATTATTATTATTATTATTATTATTATTATTATTATTGAAATTACATTGTGACTTTTCGCTTCTTTCTACTCCGTTTTGACTTTATCGGTTTTTGTAAAGATAAAAAAATAGAACGAACGTTGTAAACAAATACCCAAGCATAGAACACGAGTAAACGATTAAAATTTTTAATTCATTACATAATTGGTAAACTATTTAACTACTGGAATATTTATTCTTTTGTATATTTAGTCATTGGCAGATATTCAGTGTTTGGTCTAATGATGTGCATAAAGCGATAAGAATAATTTGAAGACTATTTACGATTTGAACTACTTTCATTTGATGATACACCCATAGTTATAGACAAATATACTCATTTGAAATCAGGAATCGATCAGTGTTAGACCACCATTATAAACCTGGAAGCACTGGACAGTCGTTTCGTCCTGACATAGGACTCATCAGAGAAGTTTTTTTTGGAAATTAGTGAAACTGTGAATTACTTGTTGAAAGATTAAACTGTTCGTAATTATAATTATGAGTTAACATTAGTTTTCCCATTTCCCCAGTTTAACAGTTGGATAGTATCTTTAGTTTTTAAATAGTTATTTTAAATTGAAACGAATTTCTATCAACTTTTAAAGATCACTTGATAATTCCTGAAAAAGTTTATCGAAGTTGTGAAGGTGGCTAAACTAAGCCGATCAATGACCGTTCTATGGAAGCTATCAAGAAAATCCTACGAGAAAAATAAACTGGTCATTATCGGATTGCACAATTATTAATTCTGTTGCCAACTTCAGCATGCTTTTTAGAAGCTCTTATGCTTACAACTAAGTAATATATATGAGCACACACTCATCCAACAACTATTTCATTATTAGCTCAAATATTTACAGTGATAAACACTTGAAACTGGTGTTTATCATAAAGCCGTTCAATAACAGGAAATAAAGAGTGGATTTAACTAGGGGATTTTGTTTAAGTATAAAGTAATGCATATGTAAATTATTTGGTCAATCATGTTGCCATACCACATTACCACACTGAGATGTAATTGTCAACTCAAATACTATAGTAGTAGAGGTAGTAAAGGTATTAGCAGTAGTCGGAGAGGTTAGGATTAGAAGATATTATTCAAGAAGTAGAATCTAGTGAAATAGACTTAAAAAGATAAGGACAAAGTGATGAATAATTAAAAAGTTTAGGATTTGAGAGAACACAAAGAATAAATGCACCGGCGCCATTGCAAACGATTTTGAGCCATGTCATTCAGGGTCTCTAACCATCGATTATTATCATCTCGCGGACCCCAACCAGGTATTCGACAACTACCGACATGGCTAAGTCCACTTATCAATGACTTCATGGATTTCTGCCATGTTTTGGTTTGGCCGACCCTAACTTTCTTCCAACCTATTCATACACTACAAAACAAAGCTCGTCGAGGCAGTCGGTGGTTAGGCATACGCAACACATGTCCCAACCACCTCAACTGATGAAGTTTCACCACTTCATCAATTGCTCTCCCATCCTTACCTAGTACTCGTTTCCTAACGACAGCATTGCTCACTCGGTTGTCCCACGGTATTCGAGCAATGCTTCGAAGACACCTATGATCGAAAACCAGTAACCTACGAATATCTTCTACTCTCACTGGCCATGTTTCACAGCGATGAAGTAGGACGGAGCGAACTACTGCGCAGTACACTCGTCCTTTAGTCAGCTAACTGATATCTCGCCTGCGCTATAAATGACGAAGGCTGGCAAGAGCTAATCGAGCCTAAATTATTTGGTAAATACAAATATATGAGTAACTGATTTCCTATTACGCAGTAATGATCAACATAGAGCCCGACACAGCTGTACGCTAGATCATGTTGCTATACTACATCAGTATGACCAGAAGTAGTTAAAAATGATAGTAAAAGAGTCGAAACAGCCAACATAAATGATTACGAAATAAACTGAGAACTTATAAGACAAAATAAAGGAATATAAATAAATAAAGGAATACTAGAACTGAAGATCTAGTGACAGATAAAGAGTGATTGGTGTTTACCAATGTGACTAATACCGGGCCATGTCAAAAAAACGTCTCAAACTATTAATGGCGGTTATTTTGCTGATCTCAATAGTTTTCTTTCAGTTTTCACTGACTTCAGTCACCATTAGACATAAAGGTAGGTTGGGGTGGGGTGGGGTATATGTAGCACATCTAAGTATCTCAATCAATAAGGGTTTATAACCTCACTATCCTATTTGTCAATTTTCTCAATATCCTGAGTTTAAGTTAAGCTTTGCTTAATTAGCTATTTCATGGGACGCGAACAAAGCTTTGATTACAACAAAGACTAAATAGTTAGAATATTCACATATTTTCCATTTCTGCATTTAGCCATGTAAACGTAGAAGATGGTTACTGAAAAATGTTTTGTGATCAAAATTATCATTCTCTTTTATATACATTTTTTTGAAACGACACAAACATGCGCTTGTCTACTCTTATCAGATTTTTAGTATTTTATTTAAACATTGTTCATTTCAGGGATCATTACAATGAAATACTTATCAATGTAATATAATCTAGTGTTGATGGTAAGTCAAAAAAAAATTTTTTTTAAAGAAATATATGTTGATGACTGAATCACTTTAGTATACTTAAATACATTTACGATCACAACTTAATGTTAAAACATTGCATAAATAAAACACTTTTCTTTGAAGAGTTTACTAATGATCTACAATTCCAAGCAGCAGTAAATGTAGTCCTTTTGTTGAAAAGTATAATAATTAGTTAATTGAGTATACATGATATTTAAAAGGCGCTTAACTAATTAATTTACCATACAGGTTTTATGAAGTTTAATTTCCTATTAACAATGTGAATACTTCTACAACTAGACCAGTTGATGTACGTTTTTGAATATCATCAAATCTCTGCATCAAAAGATTAATGAATAACTTCTAATGAAATGTCTTTTATAACTAAATTGCAATTAATAGACTTACAAATTATATAACTTGGTGTCGTTTAAGGTACATGGAAAATGAACTCATATATTACTTGGAAAAAATGTTATAATTCATTTCAAAATTCAGTAATAATCAATTAGGTATCTCGAAAAATACACCAATTTCATTTTCACAGGCACATTTTTGAAGTGAAGGAATATCTGTGAAATTTCTGTAACTCTTGTCGTTTCTTAAGCGCTAGCATACTTAAGAGGAGAATAAGGAAGTCAGTTTACAATATAGTCTTTTAAATAAAAGAGTCAATTGTGCGAACTAAAATGTAACAAGTGATTGATGTTTTCAAATGAAATCTTATCATAATCATGCATACTTGCAAGCAGACACTGTACATCATGTTTCAAAAGAGAATCCACCTTGCTTTTTTGTCTAAAATCGAATTCTTAACTGATAATCTAACGATTCCGCAACAAACCTTGTCTCCTATTAATTCATATCCATCAGTCAAGTGGCCTTGTTCCTCTATGTACAAATACGGCAACCGTAATTTTAAACTTATGTACATGAATACATGCATCACAAGCTAGTGATTTTCAGATTGGTAGGCGCCATTTTGACTATCGTGATGACCTAACCGAGCTGTATTAGCTGCAACACCTCTTCCTTTAAGTCCTATCAAGCCAGACAGGTCGATTTCGGAACGGTAAGACTAGTAGTAACAATTCAAGGCCTGAGGGCGAGGCCGCATTGCTGACTTTAGAGGAGTGTGACAACATTGAAGTGTTTCCCCTGAACTACCATCATCTATAGCGGGGCTGCGTTCTCACAACGAACGAAAGGGGTTAGAAAAGGCAGACCCTAAAAATGTCACACCTCACCTTACCCCATTGACTTCCATATTCATTGGTAAACACTTTTGAAGAGCGGAGATAACACTTCAAAAACTTCCCATAAAAATGTTGTGTACGACCGGCCTCAAGCTGTTGCTCCTCCAGAATGTTGCATCACAACTGGCTGGCGTCGGCGCCTGTGAAGTGGGTAAGTGACTTTACCACTCAACTTATCTTGGGAGTCTCGTCAGTGGTGACGGCCTGGTGTCTGACGAAATTTCAACACGGATACAGAAGGCTCGAATGGTTTTCGCCAACTTACGTCGCTTAGAGCGTAGATGAGATATCCATCTGCTAATTAAAGACTAGTTTACTGTGTGTAAGTTCGTTCCGTCCTACTTAGTGGCTGTGAGTCATGACCAGCAAGAATAGAGGATATTCGTAGGTAACTAGTATTAAATAAGTGGTGTCTTCGAAGCACTGCTCGTTCATCTTGGGAACGATGAGTAAGCACTGATGTTGTTAGGGAATGGTTACTACGCAGGGCTGAAAAATCAAGAGATGAAGTATTGAAACTTCATCAGTTGAGGTGGTTAGAACACGTGACATGTATGCCTAACCATCGACTGCCTCAAAGAGTAATGTTGTGTGGTGTAGGGGTAGGTCGGAAGAAAGCTAGGGGCGGCCAGACCGAAACATGACAGAAATCCATGAAGTCACTGACAACTGGACTCAGACATGTTGGTAGGTGTAGACCTTCCGGTTGAGGTCCGCGAGATGATAGTATCCGATGGTTAGTGATCTTGAATGAGATGGCTCAAAATCATTTGCAGCGTTCTCTCAAATCCCAATCTTCAGAATTCCTCATCACTTTTGTCTTTCTGCTTTTGAGTTTATTTCACTTAATTATAGTTTTTTAATAATGTCTTAAAACCCTACTCTTCTCCATTACTGCTGATACTTCTACTATCCCTACTACTATGGGATATGAATTGACAATTGTGCCTCTGTACTAATGTGGTATGAAAACTTGAACTGATGAAGTACGTATCAAATTCCACATTATAGCTGACTCACTGAGTGACTGATTTTTAAATGAATTAACATTTTTTCCAAAATTAAAATATATAAGCCTATTTAAAATATTAGTAGAGATTTAGATATTTCGCTTTGCATTATATAATTGACCTGTTCGATAACGGTAAGCTCCAATGGAAAAAACTGCTAAGGATACACATAACAAGCTTTTTGACTTTCATTAGTTTACTAAAGCAAAACAGTCGGTGATATAAACCATGGAAATATATTTATCTCCTCTAGAGATTATTTATTCTGTGCAACATCAACACCGTTGGATGCCAGCCCAGTGGTCAGGCGTTCGCGCACAAGACCGAAAGTCCCGGGTTCGGATCCTGCTGGAGTCACGGATACGCACTGTTGATGAGTCCAATACCAGGACGAAACGGCCATCTAGTGCTTCCAGGTTTCTAATGGTGGTCTAACAATGATTGATTGATGATTTCAAATGTGTAAAAACAATAATCTCCATAACTCTAATTTAAAATAATATGATACTACCTTATTTAGTAAATATTTAAGATCGTACTATATAGTCGACTCCTCAAAAAAATTACAACTGAAACCGATTACTCCTCATTATCGAATTGCCTTGATCAACCAAAATAACAGAATATCATTTATGACTAATAAGTATTCAATCTTAGAGGTAAGTTCTATTAGAAAGTAAATAATATATAAATAGTCAGAAATTGTATCATCTTATTTGGTAGTGTTAGAAAGAATTCGTCCAACACATTGTATCACTACATACACTCATAAATGCTGTATTAAAAATTCTATCAACTACAATGCTTATCACGTTTAAACAAATGTTAATACCACATTCGTTGAATGTATATTGCAAGCTATTTTAAGTAACAGCGACATATAAGCTTTGCTTTCTATCATGTACAAGCAAACAGTCATGCATACATGCATAAGTATGAATGTACCAACACAAAATGTATTTTATGTTGATTCACACGGAGTCAACATGTCACATAAACTACTTTTTTTATTTGATGTAGTAGACCTTGGCGGCATAAGCGCAAAAAAAATACATTACCTTATATATTGAATGATCATATGAAATTTTAAATCGAATTTGTAAACTTTTCTAGTCGGCAACTTTTGACAGGATGATTTTACATTTATTAGATCAAAGCTTATGTGACTTAGGTTTTACTATTGTATCACTTAAGTATTCAAATTTCTAACTTTCTTTTACCTATGTTCTAATCTATAATTTCTAACTCTTCCTGTATCCGTCTTTTCCTCTTCCTAACTGTCACCTAATTTTCTTTGACACAGTCACCAGATCACATTTCTGTTCATTATATCATCAAGTATGAAGAAATAACAGTCTAAACAATTTCAGTAGTAGAATCACACAATGCACAATGTTGTTATTATTATTATTATTATTATTATTATTATTATTACAAACCATGAATAAAATGTTAAATGCAAAATTGCTAACAATAATAAACTAATTACCAGTAATCGACATCAATAACTAATAGGAAATTCTCCAAATACATGACTGTTGTATTACAAAAATACCTGAATCATTAGACATGACTTTAAACTAGGTTAATATGACTGTAATATATGTGAAAGTTTACAAAACACTAATTCTACTAACAGAAATTATAACTTGAATTTGATGATAAAACCATATATATGTATATATATACTCACATAATCATAAACAAGCAGAACTGTGGTTTGATCCGAACTAAAGTCAAAATTAACATATATTTTAAATGTATGTTGAAACTTTTTATTCGACTGAAATTCAGTTTAGAAAAATATTATTTATTCTAGACTATTTAAAAAATATTAACAAAATTGTCCTAAATCCTACTACAAATTTACTACCTAAAAGTTATTCAACTAGTTAGAAAATAAATAATATTGAAATTTTCGCGCCCAAAGAGTTCACTTGTCAACAGAGACTGGTTAAATTCAATATTTATGACGAAAAAGTAGAAAAAGGTTCTTATAAACAAGGAAATATTATACCAGTCGAACAGTTTAGTGGTTATCTTGATTCAGTAGCCTAATAGACACTAACACTTTATTTCTAAAGTGAATTGAATTCATGAAGCAGATTTCAAAATAAACAGATGACCTTGATTCCACTGCTGATCAAAGTTCATCAGTACGAAGCGTTCCAGTTTTCAAGATTCCACTTATCAGTTTGAATTGATTTAAATAGAATGAAACTAATCCTAGAATTGAATGTAATAACGCTGTTCATAACTAATTAATTAATGCAAAGTTTTTATTTTAACTATCACCTATATAACTAACACAGTAGTTTCAACCTGTTTGTGCGAAAATAAACAGCCGTAACCGGATCTATCTCAATAATTTCCAATTTAGGTACATATTTCATTAAGGTTTAACATTCAAATCCTGGATTAAATATATCATGATTGTTGCTTTATGTAATATTATGTTATGTATTTCTGGTTGTGTAATTACATTTAACAGAATTTCGATCTAGTGAAAACAGACTTATACCATGTTAATTTGTTACAAAAATAATTATACGTACAGAAATGAGTACTTTCTACATTAATGTTTACCTACTAACCTGTTAAGTAGCCAAAAGTAGTTGACTAGAGGATCTTCTTGATCTAGACTTTGTGCCACTTAACATACCTTATCATTATGTACTTACAATCTTGAGGAAACTGACACACTGTAGAAGATCCAAACCAATATCGTAATGCTCTATAGACGAACATGTTATGATTGAATTGTCCAGCGGTTGGTTGTTAGCCAATAGCTGGTAAATTTGCAATCGATTTTTACCCATTGAGAACTAATATGATATTTATCTAGTCGTTGGTGTTTTATCCTATTTTAAGACTAGTTATTGTGCATTAATAATATCGCACGGTACCGAACCTAGGATGTTTAGGTACCTCGTGAGTACTTAGCACAATTATAGCGACTGAAAGTTTTCTAACTCTATTAAGTTCACAACGTAACATGTTCGTTTTCTAGGTTGATATGCAGACTTCTGCCTAGTTCATGATATGGTTGATCTGTTGAATGATTTTCCAATCAACCAGGAATTGTAGAAAATGATTTCGAAGTTTACTAATTGAGTTAGATTAGTCACAAATAACAAACTATTTTCTCAAATACTTTTGGTATATTTTTAATAAATGTAACGTGGTTAGCAATGAGGTCTAGGATGAGAGTTTCATCCTCTTTGAGACTTGTTAGCTGGGTAAAACCTGTCACATCTGATAGTTAGTGTTTACCCTGAAACTCGAACCCAGTGTCGTTTGCTTCACAAGTCATTTTGTTATCTACTTAACTATTCAGTCCAGACAGCTGCTCACTCGAAGCAATCCACATAGAATACCCTTTTTCTAACTAAGACTGATCAAATTTCAGTCAAAATATTAACGACTGTTACAAATTGAATTAATACTTTGATTAATTTTTAAAGAAAGATAACAAATCGATCAGTTCTTTGAAGTGTTCAATACATTACATTATCAACCAAAATTGTATGCACATTTTATGCACCATACTGTACATGGTGTTTTGTTTCATCGTTCATGTTCATTTTGACATTACAAGTTTATACTGTCTTTCATTGTCGTGATTAGCACGCATTCAGATAAACTTTAAATGCACCCTAATCACTGATTACCTATCCACATAATCTGTAAACATTTTTAATTTCATGAATTATAGAAAAAATATAGTGTAACCATTTTTCATTAAAATTAAATGTATTTACGGTCAAGCTGATTGAATCTTACACTAGTAATATAAAATAGTATTAATAATTATGATCAATTGAAGTTTTAAGATGAGTTATTTGATTTAAAAAAAAAGAAAACCAAACAATACTAAAAACAATGAATGAAATTATTTTAATGAATAAACTTTATGATTTAATAAAAACTTCAACTGATCACATGTATGTGACCTATGGGCTCAATAAATAAAATCTCAATTGAAATCATCAATCAGTCATCATTGATCGATGATTTCAAATGTGTAAAAACACTAATCTCCATAACTCTAATTGAAAATCCTTAATTGTATTTTTGTTTGTAAATCGAGTAATTACATAGTCATAACATGAATTATCGATAATTTTTGGGAATATATTATTAGCTGAATGCATGAAATGCAATCAATGAGGAATCGCTAATAATACAACATGGCCATTAATTAATCGAATATTGTCAATATTACGTAAAGTGATTTCATGATTTTACAATGGAATGGAATTATATTTGGAGAGACTAATGTAAAAACCTTGTGGTTGGTTGACAAAATCTGTATATATTTGTATTTCCCTTGTTTATCAAAGTTTATCACTAGAATAATAAACTCATCTAATGCTGTAATCACAGTGAAGAACTTGGAATCAATGTTTACTGTCTGATTCACTTCAATTAATTATCATCCCTATGTAAGCAACCGATCGTTTCCATTGGCTGTATACACTTCATACATCAGTAATAAAATTAATTTTGTTCTATTTCTTTGAGTAAATAAAAGACAAAAAAGTGTTTGTTTTCCCAGTTTTTCAAATCAATTAGAAATGTATTTTTTGAAACCATGAATCGATCAATGTTAGACCACCATTACAAACCTGGAAGCACTGGAAGTCGTTTCGTCCTGGTATGGGACTCCTCAGCAGTGCGCATCCACGACTCCTACAGCCCGCAGGATTCGAACCCAGGACCTTCGGTATTGTAGGCGAATGCCCGTAATGCAAATTACAGATGTGGTTGTTTTATTTTTGGATAATAAAGTTTCCTATAAATGTGTTATTGCTATTCTACTCAGAATACACTAACTGAATCGATCAACTGACTATTCCATTAATTAGAATTATGCATACCTTTTCAATAATAATAACTGCTACTTGTATTCATACATTTGTAAAATATTCTTGACAATTTTGAAGACAAAAAATTAAAATGGACAAATTCACAGACATTTATTTAGTCATTTCTTCAATTCTAATCAATCCAATCAATTAAATAGGTCACTTATTTTGTAAGCGAAAAGGTTTATAACATCTTACACCTATATATATATGGAAAAGGTTAGTAAAATAGAAGACCTACTGTCACAAAGGATACTTAGTTGGTTAGTCAAATCCGAAGTAATGAGTTCGGCAGTGTATATTAACTAAAATCACAACCATAATTATCCTTAATAAAAGCATTTACATTTTGTGTCTTAGTTATAATAGAAAACAGCTGTTAAAAATATCACTGAAAATCAGTTTACATATCATGCATGCAAGAATAAAATTGCTACCTTTTTATTGTGTGAACAATCGGATATTTGGTAAGCATGAATATATAGACATTGGTGTATTTTGTGTACACATTGAAATACCGATAGTTCACTTTAAGTGTAAGCTTCTTTTCTTTTCCGACTAGATAATAGTTTCGCATATATATATATATATATATATATATATATATATATATATATATATATATATATATGACAGTGTGTATACATCACTTTGAATATAAACATGAAATGAATTGAACGCTTAAAAAGGTGAAAATTGAAATTACCAACAACATAAACAACAAGCGGGAATTAGAAGAAACGAAATTCTATGACTAAGTTGATGGCATTTCTTTTTTAGTTATTTGACTTTTTGTTTTTTTATTACATAAATATATAAATAAATAAATGAATAATTAAAATGATTAGGAAAGAAATTAGCTTTTTTACCAGAAAAAAGCAGTATTTTCCGAAATCTATATATTTTTTTTCGAAGTAGAAAATCTATAAACTTATAGATGATTCTTATTTAAATGACAAGGTCGAAAACACCAATCACGTACATGCTTCCAATCATTTATGAGTGAAGGAGGGTAGGACAATATGAAATTTATTAACTTGATACGTAATAGCTTTTCAAAGTCATGGGATTTGATAATTCGGTAATATTTTTTTGGAGGAGAATTAGGTAAGTTAAATTAGTGTGAGTGAGGTTGCGCAACAAGACTTCGATTGATCAGGGTTAGACATTAACACTGTTGCACTCCGGTTCAGTGGTTCAGAGGTTAAGCGTTCGATCTCAAGACCGAAAGTCATGGGTTCGAATCCTGTGGGTAGAAGGAGTTGTGGATGCGCGCAGCTGATGAGTCCCATACTAGAACGAAACGATCGTCCAGTGATTACAGATTTCTAATGCTAGTCTAACAATGATTCATTCATGATTTTAATGTAAATTATTATAACCACATATTGTAAAAAATGAATATCAAGGCATTAAAATCACAAATTGAGCTAAATTCACTGGTTATGTATAACAGTACGATTATAATATCATAATAAACGACCAACAGTTAAAGAGATACACATTCAATTGAAGATGAATGTTGCTGAGAGTTCCTACAAAGCTGGAAAACCCCTTGACAACCTAAGCTAGCCATTCTCAAGATGCATGGTTTTAAGTTTAAAAAACCGAACCCCAAAAGCGAGATTCCCACCAGATCTAAATCAGTAGGTCGATAGTTTTTCAAATATTTATATTGATCGAAACACTATCTTCTGGTCCTAAACTCTGGGATAGTCGCACATCCAAAATCATTTCAGAAGTCTCTGCATATTAATAAGCCGTTTAATCCTTTCAGCTATCGAAGGTGTGAAAATTGTTAACTCTAATTTAGTGGATTGTTCTTAAAGATAGATAAACTACAAATACCTATCGATTTGTATATATTTTATATTTTAGAGGGAATATTTATTTTGCTGAACTATATATTCATAGTAATTAAGGTATACCTACTACCTCAACTTTATTTGATCTCCGTAAACAAGTCAGCTGAACTATGGTAGATGATGAGAGTTTGTTTTTTTCTGATATGTCACATTATGATACAGTTAAACTCTGATAAATGATGCTATTACTTATAACTACATATTTGATATTGTTCTAGAACCGGATTGAATCAACATCGGGAATAAAATGATTAGGATGTGGAAGTGATGTTGTTTAAATTTCACCAAATTTTAGGAAATACAGATTACTAGCTCAATGAAAAGATTAGTACGACTTTTAACTAGATATCATTATATATAATTGTCTAAATGTTATAGCATTCCATCAATCAGTGTATATTTTCCTGCATTATACACTTAGCATGGATTAAACATTTTAAACTTTTTTCATTTATAATAGTCCCCCTAATAAGTGATCAAATAATTTCTAACTTCAAAATCATTTTCATGACAATGTAACATCAAGTAGAGAACCACTGAAGAGTTCCTTTCAAGCCCGTTAGAGAGAACAGTGAGTAGGCTACGATTAACGCAATAATTTGCATTTCTAAGTGTAGTTAATTTAAAACATAACATGTGAGTCTTAGCCGACGAATCATTGTTAAACTGACAATTTTTCTAAAAAACTAAATAGGTAAGTTTCAGCTGACTGCTACAAACGTAATTCATCATCATCAAGGTGGTCACTACTACTAAGCCAATTCGAAGGTGATACTCATCATGAACTAATTGCAAGTTGTTAATATTTTCATAAATCTATTAACATCAAACAATAAAATATCAATAAAGAATAATCGCAGATTACTTTTCATGTATCACTGATGAACAATGATAATTGAGAAAGCGTTTACTTTTGCAGTCTATTTCACTGAAGAAAAAATATTTAAATTTTGAAATAACTGATGCCAGTTGAAAAATAAGATTGAACATCTATTAGTTTAAAATTTGTTAGCTGAAAATAAAACAGTAAAAAACTATCTCCCTAAAAGTACAACTCTGTTAACCAACAAAAATTAGTATTTTATGAGGGTTTGCATTCCCGCTTTTTTTTAAATATTAAGTACTTTATTTTTAGTTAGAGCTTTGGCGATTTGTGTTTTTACACATTTGAAATCATCAATCAATCATTGTTAGACCACCATTAGAAACCTGGAATCACTGGACGGGCATTTCGTCCTGGTATGCGACTCATCAGCAGCGCGCATCCATGACTCCTGCAGGATTCGAACCCTGGACCTTCGGTATTGTGCGCGAACGCCTAACCATCGGACCACTGGGTCGGCATCCAACGGTGTTAATGTCTAACACTGATTGATCTGCGGATTATGGGCGACTTTAATGAATCAACCTCTGTTGGCTTAGGTACATTTTACACAAACTGGTTTGATACAGTGATTTAGTCACAATAATTCTAAGTTGAATAGAGAATAGAAGTGGATGGATATTCGGTATCTATTGCTCTAATAAACAGTTTGTTATTAGTGTTAGTCATATTCAAAATTTTAGTTTATTCATAATTAATACAGTGATTCAACAAAATTTTGACTAGTTTATTGAATGAAAACTGGAAATCACCAAAAATTATATCGATCAATACAATTAATCTTAACTATACGCCATCATTTGTATTCAATAGTGAATATTTGCAGAGAAAATGCTAAATACACTTTCTCATAGGAACATTGATCTCTATTGATTGTTGAACATTTACATTAGAAAACGAAAACATACATCAATATTATCAAGTATTTAATGCATAATTGTATTCATGAAACTACTGACGTTCCGACAATTAAGTGAAATGCACTAATGAAGTGGAAGAAACCCTTGAATTCGTTGGAATAAGAAAAGTGTGTGTCTGTGTGTATGTGTGCTTTTGTGCATGTGTTAAAGAAAGAGATAGGCAGAAATGTGTAAAAAAAATAATCGTAGAAAAACACCTGATTTTCATTATCTATATTGTTGCTACGTTGTACTTGTCAGAATGATGATTTTTGGCTTATTTTTATTCATTTTTCTTGACTTTTGGTGTTTTGTGGTAAAATAATTTTTTTTGGGTAGAATAAATTTCGCTTCTTTGCACACATGCGCACAAGCACATATAAACACTAACTGTATACAACACAAAATACACAATTAAATGAAGGAAACACTCGATTTTTATAAATTTTCTGGGAAACACATCAGTATCAGCTGATAATTATATGAAATAAATGCATGTGTGAATATGTATAGTCGTATGTATGTGTTCACTTGCCTTGTGTATCTAATTCAGAATAGCGGTAGCACTGATAGCAGTAGTAGTAATAGTACTGGCAGTAGTAGTAGTAGTAGTAGTAGTAGACATACAAGATATTCAAATTTCTTTTGTTACAAACTTCAAGAATCATCGTCAAGTATGATTTGAATGTTTCTCATCATTTGTTCTTGATTTCTTGTGGAACATGCACAACTACACGCTATCACACTCACACTCAGACACACCCACACACACACGTGCACACATCCACATCTTTTTGATGAAATGATGATGATGATGACCAACATTGTTTTTTTTTCCAATTAAACTCCATGTAAACATGATTCGATATTTTGATAAGTTGGCACTTCTCGTTAAATGGGAAAAAGAAATTAAACAGTTTTGATATATGTTTTTGTAATTGTGTTTTATAATTCAATGACCAGAACTATGCACACTTATATTTGTTGTTACTAAGCCAGTGTTTTTTGCTTGGCATATTCAACTTTTTTTTCACTATAAGTGTCATGCTCACATTTGGATTGTGTGATTATTAATTGTAATGATAATATACAATTGTTCTCTGAATGATGAACTTCTATTAACATGAAAATAGATTTTCTCCATTGTTTTCTTGTGTTTGTTTTATTTTCGACAAGTAAATCAAAACTAAGTTTTGATTTACTTTTACACATACACTGACTGATACACAGAGGAAATTGTGCTTGAACACACTTTAGATTCAGTAATATATTTTTTCCTCTTTTTTTGATAAAAAGGTTAATGTATTCATTCAGATGTATGATAGTCAAAAATCAACATGAGAAATTCACAAAAATTTGGCATTATTCATAATTGGAATGAATGAATTGTTTTTACGCTTGAAAAAAAATTCCCAATTAATCAAATGATTTGCTTCTTATTATAGTATTAGAAATCAATATTATATACGATAATAAATAAGTGTGATGATAAATTAAGATATATCGGATTATTCGTGTAATGATGTTGTGAAGATTTTTGATTTTCCCCATTTATATCACGAATTAATCTTAGACGACAACAGAAAACTATAAGGCACTGGATGGGTTGCATTATTTTAATATGGAACTCATCAATAGTGCAAGCTGCTGTCTAATGAAAGTCACTTGGTAGTGGGATTTTTTGGAATTATTTTAACGGTATAGTTTATTTATTTATTAAGGCTACCATGCGCCGAACAATCGTTCTTTGACATCATTTAAAACTCCTAACTAAAGTATTTATATGATATTACGTAGGAGAGGATTCCGTGGAATTAAGGTCACGTAGTTACATAAGACAGTTTAAATATTCATCAAAATCTACCATTCTATATCCTGCAGGTTCAGTGAGTGTTTGCTTCAAAGTGATAGTCATTGATTTCAATCCTATTCGCTGATCTCTGACTTATCTCTCATTGGATGAAATTTAATTATCCTTATATCACAACTAGATTACGGTTAAAGTTGTATTCCTAAACATCGACACATCGGTTCTAATGGTCCAGTCCTCACTACTACAGATGAAGATTCTGGATGCCTATTGCGAAAGAGGCTTATACTAAGAAGAAAGAGCTGTTCAGTTCTTACTAATTTTTAATACTGTACCAAATCAAACCAATATCTGACCATTACAACTTACAAATTAAACGAAACCTTCTCACACAAACTAAATTATTGTTTATTATAAAAATGGTCAACACTAAATAATATTCAAATAAAAAAAATTCCCTATAGCTTCACACCTAACCGAAATATAAATATTTTACCCATTGATATTCAGTTTTTTTCTAAATAAAATATTGAATGGTTATTATGCAATATATGTTTATCACTGACTGAAACTGAAAGCACTCAAAACAACTGAAAAAGTTCAAACATGAGAAAATTTAAGTATATTACTATCATTTCAATATAAGTACTAATTTATACTAAACAGTTTACAAAATTCAACGAAAGGAAAGATTCTAGTAGAACTAATAGTTTCTCATGTCATATTTTATTTATATTGATAATTGTCATTATCGTGTCGGGTGTAAGATAGTTATCCACCAAAGACAATGGATGAGGCCTAGCAATATCTTGGCTTGACTGAAGTTAGACATTAACACTGTTAGGTATCGACTCCATGGTCTAGAGGCTAAGTGTTTGTGGGCAATACTGAAGGTTCTGGTTTCGATTCTCGCGTGCTGGGGTCGTATTTGTGCACTGCTGGTGGGTCTCATACTAGGACAAGACAGCCATCCAGTGCTTCCAGGTTTCTAATGTTTATCTAACAATGACTTATATGGAATTATATTGAAAAGTAAATATGCTGCATTATGCATAGGAATCCTGATGTTACAATTTCTTTATTACCAATAATAATCAACATGTGAAGTGTTAGTTTTCATATGTAACTTTGAACAAATAGTATCTAGTTATTCTAATTACTTCTACAATACAATTGGTTCAACAAGAACGATTGGTTTACTGTAAAAATCTCTAGGATATTCTTCTTCATGTAACTATAACCGAACTGACGTTTTTTCGCTATGAATTTAAACTCATATTACATAATTTCGCAGTCAGACATGTTAACATTAAGTCATTTCCTCTTGTGCCTGCTCATTTTTATGACTTTTATGTCATTGATTCATAACTAACAGTGTGATGATTCGACCATAATGATGGTGATGTTGATAATCGAATTGTGTTAATCAACCAGTGTTTTTGTCTGTTAACTAGTTTAAACAACTTGAAATTGTTAAATGTTAAATAACAATGCTTCATATCATTGTAGATTTGTTACAGTAAGTCACTGTCAACATTATTGAAAGAAATTTATTGAGTATTCTAAACTAATGTCCTCAGTTAGTGATCCTATTATTACCAAGTGATTGACAGTATTTAAACAGTAACCATATTAAAATTTGAATTCATTTCATTCACATCAAGTGTAGATTATTAATGTATCAAATTTTGAATCATTCATTTTTTGTATACGTATAAGATAATATTTGGCTACTCAAATAGAACCAGGTGAAAATGAGTTAAAGTGTCTGACTCAGTTATTCAAAGTCAAGTAATTCAATTACTAAGTAACTAACAGGAGTTTTAGTTTCCTACTTAGATGGCATTTCTTTTTGAAATCAAGAAAGGTTTGATTTTTTCCCTAATGCATCATCGTTATTGCTACAGTGTGAAGGACTAACCAGAGAATTATTTTGGTCTTGACTGATACTCCGTAGTTGACTGACTTACTTCTGATATATACAATCTCATGCTATTGTCTATCTTTTGATATTAATTCAGTTCTGATATTCCTCAATGAATAAAATCATTCATACTTCAAATGTTTGATAATATCTTTCTGATAATACAAAATGAAGTGTACACTGGATAAGTTTTCGAATTAACTTTTATAAAAATTCATAAATCTGAATTTATAAAACAAGATGAATGACTTATTACAAATAGAAATCTACCTCAACACATTACACTGAGAATTGTGAACGATAAAATATAACTGCTGACGAAACTCAGTTCCAAGTAATATTGATTCACCGAAAACAGTTTCTTTGTTTACTGACTGACTGTATAATGAATGATATTCACAAAACTTGGTTTAGTAGTTTCTCAACAAAAAGATAATATATTCTAAATGTTTGGTTCGTATAATGCGCAACACTAGTACATTCAAAATGCTTGAAACCATTACGAGTTCAGCTTAATCGGTAAACGCAACGAAGAGTAATGACTCAATGACACGATAGGCTATTCTAATCTGATTATCCTAGGCCCTGCTAACTAAAGCAAGAAGTATGTAAGAAGAACGTATTCTACAAGCACCCAGAAAATACGAGATTGCTAAGCACACAAATCGAGCTTATTTATATGATGATAGTAACGTGCTTGGGAGAGCCACAGAATAGCGTACTAAAAAAATCTGTCAACCAATGACAGTCAAGGATTACCGACTGAGAAATATAAGCTGTAGGTCAACTAAGCGTCTCTTGGCGCGAAAACATGGAAATTTAAAATTTCAGAAATAAATTACAAAATCAGGACTTTTAACACGTGAGTTCTAGGGATCTAACGTCCCAAACAACATTGTAAATTGATCAATAACATTGTAATAACACTAGGGAAACTAGAGATAACCATGATATTACTTATTACTACTCAACATCCAATTCACATAAACACTTGATTTCGACAAGATTGCCTTGAATAAATCAATGCTAATGTCTTACACTGTGGAACTGAATGACTCCAGTTCAAGTCCTACAGGGACGTCTTGTTTACAAGTACTAACCAGCATGAATCCTAAGTCATCAAGAGCTGCCTACTGACATCCTTGACAGAAGTTCTAGTTCGTTTGTTTTTAACATTATGTGACACGGGTCGAACTTCCACTAGTAGCACTGAATTCTTACTGATAAATCTTCGCTAGAAATAAACGTAAGTTCATTAAACCATGTAAACATTAGAATTCTCTACTTCACTACATATAGTATGAATATTTACACAAGAGAATGTAAGTATTATTTTGTAAATAAATTACTGTTTGTTTAAAGGGCATAATATTCATTTACATGTATAGTGTTTGGCATTTATCTTAGTCTTGTAGAATTATTGACATTAGAAATAAACAAAATAGCTATGACAGAATAAATAACATGATCATATCAACTTCACATTAAATAAATTCAATCTAAGGTCGTATTCATTAATAACACCTTGAAATGAAAACCAAGTATTATTTCGTTGTACCAGTTAACTTTTCATTAACTAAATGAATGAGATTGTTTGTTAAGAGACTGTTTAGATCAGTTATTATAATCAATAAGTTTTATTGATTGTTTACAAAATAAATAAACGATCCAATGTGTCATATATAATATATCAGTGAATTTTTGAATTAAAAAATACATCTTTTCACAGATACGGCAGAATTATCAACAGAGAAAATTCTAAGGAAATCAAATGTGTCAGTTTCTTTTTTAATTAAGCTGCTTTCTTTTTGTAAAAAAAAATTATGATTTTGTTAACAAAAAACATCGACATTTCATTTTTGTGAGATATATTGATGATTCAAAGCGGAAATTAATTGTGAACATTTCATCACGAATCAAATACACTACTACTAGTTAATACAATCAAACGAATTTAGCTTATTGAAAAACAACTATAATTATGGTTTGTGTTTAGTCTCCGTTGAAAAATTCATTCTTTTGTCACGAACTCCTTTTTTCAATGTTTAAGAATTAGTGATTTTGTGATATCAAAGCACCGAAAGAAAAACGGTGTTTTTAATTGAAATAAGAACTTTTTTTGCGTTTGTTAATATGAGTCATTAAAATACGACAGCGAAAAATCGTCTTGTCAAATAAAATTCATAATAGGGGAAGTTTGTTTTTGAGATTTTGAAGTTAACAGGAACAAGTAAGTATATTCAACAATATATAAAGTGTTAATTAACATCCTTAAGTAATTATCCTGTTTGAAATACAACTACTTTTCAAGGCGGTAGAATCAACAGCTGGAGCGCTAGACTTTCAGTCAGTAAGTTGAAACCTTGAACTCCTCCTCACTTACTTCGGTTAAACCAAAAGGATAATATTATTAGCTCATACAGTATAGTTACGACGTAATTAGAAGCCAAGAGTGTAATTCCAAACCTGATTAATAATTCCATAGTTACTACTTTAAATTTTTTAGAAAAAGTCACTTTGAGAGAAGAAACATTAATATGTTTGACAATTGATGATAATACCAATATTCTTTAAATGACTTTTACGCACAAGTAATTATATCATTAAACGGAACAGTTGACAGTTAGATTGTGGATTAGATCCACACATCAGAGAAGTTGAAAAGTAACTTTAAATCTATTCGTTAAGTATTCTGCTGCCAATTAGACTTTATTTTAATTTCACAGTTTAGAAGCTGCATTGTTCCACTGTAAATTTGTGATTTTCGATTAATTATTCAGAAACAGTTGAGTAATTGTTTTTTTGTAAAATTTATTTTCAGTCAAACTATTAGAGGGCATATAAACATAAATATAAATTAAGAATATAAAAATGACTTTTCTCTGCCTAGTTAAATCTATTTTATATAATTGTCGTTAGTTATTCAATTAAATAGTTTAATCAGTCAGTACTTCATATCGAATTCATATCAATAAACTGGTAACTGTCAAAAGAAGCTTTAATTTAAAGCGAACACGTACCATTAAATTCTATGATTAACTTCATTCATCTTTAAAGCTTGATAATGCATGTAACAAGAGAAGCTCGATTTCATTAAAATACCCGAATTTTATGTTTATAATCGATGAATTGTGACTAGCAGTAGAATCCAGGAATTATGTAACACACTGTTAATGACTCGTTAGGTAGGTGCATCAGTATCCCAATGTTCATAAAACGCCCATCTTGGATTCCATTACTAGTTACAATTGATTTATTTTCAAGTAACTTGCAATAAAAATGGCTATATCGAAGCAATTCGCATAGAATGCATGAATGCCAATAAATACTGATTAAAACTCGGTCTCGAATACAAATAACAACATAACAAATACCATCTTCTTATGATGATGCAAACTGTAATCATGTATCTATAGGAGAAAATTAAATTTGAATTTACATTAAAATTATTCAGTTTTGTAATGTTCAATTTAAAAATTAGAAATAGGGAGGAAGTAATATTAGCAACTTCAGTTCGTGACAAAATTTTAAAAAAATTACCAATTTTAGCTAGTTACATGTTAAAAAATTCTACCTCGACGAAGAATTTGAAATGGATTTAATGGAAGACAGTATTTTGGTTAACATCAGCGAATTAAGATTATAAGTTAAAGCATTGTGCGCCATATTACGATCACTAAGAGACACTATTCATCTATTTTCTTTTAGTTATTTTAATTTGCTCAGACGATAAATTTAATGAGTGTAATGAGAAGAGAAAGTTTATAAGGACTGTTTATTTATTAGTTTTAATGAGTATTAAAGGATATGACAAGCATTGTGGAAATCACCTAATTACATCACGAAGTAAGCCCTATCTTGGAACCCTCAAGACCAAAAGGAAAGAGGTAGACCAACGAACACATTGAACCGAGAATTGGAAGCCGATATAAACAAATGAATAGCAACTGGGTAGAACTGGAAAGGAAGGCCCAGAATAGAGTTTGTTAGAGAATGCTGGTCGGTGGCCTATGCTCCATTAGGAATAACAGTCGTAAGTGAGTAAGTATGTAGGTACAATAACATCTAGAAGAGTACTACTGATATGTATTTCAATATCAAATGTGATGAGAATAAATCCTGTGCCTTCTTTCTGACTTTTTATCATCATTCACATATCCTTAATGGTTTTAATTTGACCTCTGTTTTATTTTAGTGGAAATATTTTAACAAGTTATCAAAAGATCAAAAAGCGTAGTGTTAAAGTACATGAATTCTGTATCACTTCACTTTCTCAACATACTATGGAAAGTATTCCATACAAACACAAAAAAGTATTAAAAATTAAACTCACTGACCGAGAGAAATTTACAACAACAACAAAAATGATTTACACTAGGGAAACATTGTAATTACCACAGTCATAATAAGAAATGATTGATTATTTTATTAGAATATAAAAACTATTTGAGCAGTTTTCATTAGAACTAATTAGATGTAGACTAAGGTCATCAGTAAAAATTTTCAATGTTTACTAAGTGTGTTTTACCCGAATCATTATGGCCATTTTCTATTTCATGTAGTGGACAAGTGTTGTCTGTAGTAAATAAGAAGAAATTTTACGGACTCATACGTTTGTCATTATTAAGTAAAACACATGATGATCTTAAACTCAAATTATCTATTGGTTTTTTAGTTAAGCACATGAACTTTGGTACAAAGGAGCACCTAACCATTTATAGACCAAACAAATGAAAAAATTTGAAAGTGGAATGGGCTAATGCACGGACTCCCGAAACGGGGAAGGTGGTTTTATTAGGAAGTCACTTTTCAGAGCTTTTGACCCGAAAGTCTAATCCACAAGACAGCAGACCGACTTTAGAAAATACGGTCCCTTGGTAACCGGTGACTGACAATAGGCTTATATGCCATTCATTCCGTCAAGATCCTGGAGCCCATGCGCACGACTGGTTTAGTGTCAGGGTATTCTCCTCGGTTGATGTTTCGTACCTACTAACCTGTCTAAATCACCAGACACTCGCTTTTCATCCTCTCACTTTCGTAAACAATATCTCTTCTACCACTAGGTAGTGATTAGGACTTCCTGGACAGTGTTTATAAATGTGTGGCAATATGAGAGCATTTAGAGAGAGAGAGCAGACTTTCCACACTCTCAGCCGTACCAAGGCAAATGAAAGAAATAGTATAGTGAATAGTGAATCAATTTAATTTCATAAAATACCAGTCAATTTAACCAGAATATTAGCACCTTGAAAGTTCCTAGACAAAATATGAACACTATGTACCGGTAATTAGTTAAGAAGAAAACAGAAGCACGAATTGAAGATTTTTTATGGTATATAATCAACAAGATGAAGTTGAAAATATAGACTGCCAGTCTAAGGGTAAAATACACACTAAAAGACTAGAGAGTTTTTGGCTGTTGGTTAGTTTTAAAGTAGCTGAAAGTGACTTTACAATGTTTCCTAATTGTGTCGGTTCTTGACAAAGTTATTTCTTTTAAATTCTGAATATTCTCCATAAAGCGACTAATTAAATACATGTGTAAGTGGTATTCGTCACAGATCGAGCTCAGGTGGAAAACCAATGAAAAATAGGAAACACTGAGTCAATTTTACCGACTGGAATATAACTCTTTGGTATAGTATACCCGTGATCTGATCAACAATCAAATCTAGGACTTCAAAGTCTAGTAAGGAACGTTAATATATATCAAAACCATTGGGTTAGAATTCAATGTTAGAAGTTCCAACAACACTCAACTTATACCACTGAGGACAATTGTTTCACTCTTGACCTATCTGACCTCCATTGATGACGAATACTGGTCATTTACTAATAATTGTTAGTCTAACATGATATCAGGAAAATGTCGTTCATTTAATTCAATTTTTTTTAAAATTTCAACAATTTAAATAAACCATAAAGTAACATATTTTAAATGAGAATGTAGATTAGAAAAATTTAAAGTTAACTAGTGTAGAATATTTTTTATTGGAATAAACTAATATTGATTATTTTTTGCTGATTTCCTATTCTCATGTAGTTTCAAATGATATTTAATCAGGATTAATTTTTCAGATGAAATATTTGGTAATTATACAGAAAAACAAAGATATATGAAGTCAGAACCCTTACAGACAGCTTACTTAAATGTATCCAGATAAAAATAAGGAAAGTAGTGAGGATGGAATAAAACTTGAGATCATTTTTAAGTAATTCAATATAGCATTTACTCAGTAGTACATTATTTTAGATGACTTCAGTGTAAAACCAAGTTGAATTCACACTATATTTCAGTTATATATATATATATATATATATCTGGTTTTCGTATTCCATCTATCTGTTTTTCACGATCATAGCACATAGGATAATCTTATCGAACACTAGATAGTCTTTGCTATCTATTTTCTAATCTCCAATGAAGTGTATAATTTATTGTAATACTGAAGAAGTGTTAACAAATCAGAGAGTATTATTTATACAAGTTTCTTCTAAGTTTAAGAATTAAGGGTAATGTATACACACAACATCCTATAATTATCGAACGCCATACATACCCAGACTCATTGATCAGCACATTAAAACAGGAGTCAATGAAATATGAAAAAAATCCCATTAAATCATTGGATAAGTGGATGATAATCTAAATATCTTATGTATTGTGTGTTTTGTGAAAATAAAATAGAAACACGTTTCAGCCTAGATAAAATAGTAACTAGAAATGGACTTGACAATTCATATTTTTTTGTCTTATTTTCTAACTTACTGGTTAAATGGACAAACATTTCCATGTGACATGGAAATTAGAAATCCAATATCGTTTGTTTCAAACACCTATTGGGTTAGTGAGTTCAGATAACTGTGAGTAACTTTTCAACAGGTTATACAGTAGTATATCTATATATTCATCAAATTATGCTTATTATTTAAATAAATAATTGACTGTAAAAATAAATCTTCGATAGAAGCACCACCTAAATCTTATTGCAATTCCATTGAACTACATGTAAACTGTTTTTAAAATTTTTTCAAACTAATCAGTAATTCTAGTAATTGTAGGTCATTTGTTAAAAATTTTGTAGATAATTTTTATTATCTATTTTTTAATATTTAAGGTTAACAATGATCGAGTAGAAGACTTTGTCATATAATCTTAGATTTACGCATACTAGTCGATACAAGTGTGAAAGCGATTTCATCTTTTGTGTAAAGTTTAAAAATACACTATTTGAGATTACTCAAATTGTTAAACAGGAGATAGAACTCTATCTGAAGAGCAAAAATAAAGGAGAGCAATCTTGTGTCAAAAGGATTTTCCTTTAAATAGTTTTATTCTCAATCTTGTACAGTTTTCAAATCAATATGTGCGATCCATTCATGAAATCATTAACTGTTCGATTAAATCATGCTAATTGTACAGAATATTTATTTGTGATATATTCCATAACCATAATCAGGGGTTAGAGCATATGGATAACATAGCTGGAATTAGTCAAAATGACAAAAGTACATTTACATTATCCTCCTCTCTGAAATCGTGAATTCCAGTGCATTTTTTTCATACATACAGATTTTTCAAACTGTATTCTTACCGTTCAATCTATTTTAATTATCCATGATGGATGCCGGCCCAATGGTCCGACGATTAGGCGTTCGCGCACAATTTCGAAGGTCCCGAGTTCGAATCCTGCCAGGTGCAGGAGTCGTGGATGCGCACTACCACTGATGAGTCCCATACCAGGACGAAACGACCTTTCAGTGCTTCCAAGTTTCTAATGGTGGTCTAACAATGATTGATTGATGATTTTAAATGTGTAAAACACAAACCTCCAAAACTATGCCTCGAAATAATCATTATTTTTATTCATTCATTCTTCAGTACACCTATTATCGGTCTCTCAATAAAATCAACACATTTTACGGTCATAATGAATAGATACATTTTAAATAAAATTTGATTTTCATCACGGTTAGATATTAAAATGGTTATCACTGGGAACTGAGGACAAATTCGAAAATTGTTTTATATTAATCTAAGTGTAAACAACAATGTACAGTAACAATTTCATATAAGATTGAACACAGAACTGTACAGATCCTCAAAACGAGTGTATTATCTCTAGATCACTGAATTAATTGCCAAATTCTACCATATTTTCAACAAAAAAATATAGAAAATGACACCTATTACTATTCTGCAATGTTAAGAATAAAATTATCAGAAGTAAACCTTATTTAAAATACTATTGATTTGTGAAAAAATCCAGTGAGACGTTGATTTGTTCACTTTTTAATCCTATTTTACTAACAGAAAAATTCCCATAAAGATTGTTATCATGTTTAATTTATATTCTGATTTGATTTGATCATGAGAATCGCAACAAAATGGTATAAATCTAACATTTTTAAAATTCTACTTTGGGAAATTTGTCAGTTAGAACACTTCAAGTATATTTGGTTTATTTTACAAAGTATGGTATCTTCAAGATAGTTTTCATCACTAGCTGACATCATAACTGTTTCATGCTATTTTAAATCAATAACAATCGAACAAAAGACTTTTATATTGCCCAGCAAGACCATAATCTTCAAATCTTGAACATGTGGAGTCAAATGGTATGCATTAAAATCTCATGTCAATTCATCATGTTGCATTTGATGATGTTTTCCTCATTTCCAATATGATTGATGTAATTCGGTCATAGCTTCTTGGCACAACTCCCAGGAAATACATCTCTCACTAGTATGTATATGATAGTCAGATTGAAACATGACAACAATACTCAATCAGAATCATACTATTTATTTCTATATTGCCTAATCTGTTTTCATTACAATTAAATATTAGTTGCGATTCATTGCCGAAATAATAATATGGGATTAATTGTAATTAAAATTACTTACCTTTTGAATGTACACGTTTCATCCATGGATAAATTACAGTGACATTGGGTTGACGATTATTAGTATTATTATTACCATTACTATTATTATTACTATTTATATTCAGTGTATTTTGATGCGAATACTTGCTTGACAGACGTTCATTTTTATTAGATTGTTGTAAATGTTGTTGCATTGTATGTTGATGAATCATAGGCATCATTAATGTACCATTAAATTTTGATATTGATGGTGGAGTACACGATGCCGTTGAGGATGACGATGACGATGATGATGATGATGCGGATGCTGATGATGCTGATAATTTTGTCGACACATTATGATAACATGTTGGCGATTCTAATAATTGTTCCATTGGTTGATTTGGATTAGTGAATGAAGTATAATCACAATGTGAATGAGTTGTTGTATATGTAGAATTAGTAACAAGTGAATTCTCATGATCATGACTACTTATATTGTCAATAGTAGTATTTGTAACAGGCATGGTCATTGTAGTACTACAATTTTTTCGTGTTGATAAAACTGGATTAGTAGAAATGTTGAATTTATTAAGTAAATTATTATTACTATTATTAACATGACTATTCATTATAACCGAAGATTGTTTAGAATTAAGATATTTCCATGAATTATTTGGAAATGAATAAAACTCATTTGGATGCGAATGTTGATGATGAGGATGAGGATGATGATGATGACGAGGAAGATGGTGTTCATCATCATCATGATGCGCTGTTGTTGAATGAAAAGTTCCATGATGCATCATATTCATTTCATCATTATTCATCGTATCAAATTCATAATCTTCACTGGTGCTTCGATTTGTTTGCATAAAATGTGAATAATTTGATGAAAGACATCCTACATTGTCTACATTGGCATTATTCAATAAATCCATTGAATTCGAGCATAAATTCAACATTTTCGTTTGATAATGATGATGATGTGAATGATGTGAATGATAGTCAGAGAAATTATGTTTCTGTTGTTGTTGTACTTGAACAGATGATTGTTGACAGTTATTATTATTATTCACTGTCAATTCAATGTCCAATGAATTTGAATTTTCCAAATTATCATTAATAGTATCACATTTATTTTCTGATTTTGTCTTAAACAAGACTAATCGATTGTTCTGTTGTGTTTGAAATCGGGAATTTAATTCCACTGCTAATCTTCTTTGATTGTCTGATAATGAAGAAGATGACTGGGTTAGTGATGAAATAGATGATGTTTTAAGATAGTGTTGTTGTTGTTGTTTTTGAGGCGGCTGTGGAGGTAGGGGTGGTGGTGGCAAAGAGGGAGGAGAAGCAGGCGACTGATGCTGTTGTGATTGTATTACGAAGTGATTCACCGAATCTAATTTATTCGTAGTCGCATTAGTTCTTGTTGACTTAGTTACCTGTCGCATATATACATCAACGCATTGATTATCATTGGATGAAATCGGTGTAAAATCATTCTCTGATGGAATTAAACAATAACTGGGATCAGATAAATGATTCCCCCTGTTATCATCATCATCTTCATCAACATCATCATCCCCACCACCACCACAACCACCACTACAACCAATTCTACCCGTATTAGAGACAAGAATATTGGAAAGATTAGTTATCCCTGTAGGATGATAATTAGAACCAATCATATGTTTGGGTAAATTTGCAATAGTTTGCGAATTTTGCATACTGAGTAGAACACTCATTTGATAATGATTGTTAATGTTAGTTGATTAATGAATGGAATTTTATTTTATTTTTTTTTTTGATAATTGAATAAATAAAATACTGCAATTTGCGATAAATACTGACTTTATATGAAATATGTAATGTAAATAAATATTCAACTATTTTTATGATTGTATGTATGCGTGTGTTCACAGTTATGCCAGTGAGAATTTTGACCAGTGATGATGAATAGGAATGAACAGTGTTTTTATGTTTTTTGTACACTCTGCTTTTGTACTCTCTCTGTTAGATAAGTTATTTTTACAATTATTCAATGTTGAATTACAAAATAATTATTAATGATACTTGGGTATATTTCCTTTATAAAACGATGGTCAAGTTGAAATAGAGTAAGTAGACAAATGAACAAGAAAGACAACATACACACACACATTGATGTATGTATGTAAAAGAGAATTGTTGCAAGACAACAGAGACAAATACAGGATATATGTTATAAAAACTCAAATGATTAATGGTTGACTATACATATGTATAAATGTATATATATTTCACTAATTCAATGTTCACTAGATCATATACACATTTGTTTTACATGTATAGTTTTTGTTACTGTTCTTTTTTTTTCCAAACAAAAATCACTGTGTATTAATGTAACTTGATAGAAAGAAAATCTCTTGTGCTTTTTAGTTTGTCAATAGTTTTTTTTTAATAATGTTAAGTTGATTTGTTCTGTTGTAACAACTATTGTCAGATCATTAACTAATATATAATTTAGACAATGAAATATTTTTGTGATTTTGAAACATTATTATATATAAATACAGTGGTATTCCTCCGGCGGTCATTTACATAATATTAATGATTTGCAGAATAACGATGAAAGTACTATTATCATTATTATTATTAATATTGTTATTGTGACATTTTGTAAAGCATTTTTAGTGTGAATAGCAAAAACTAAAATGACATTAATTTATCGGCAAAGATATTTTTTTTTAACAATAAAAATGTCTAATTTTGCACTGGAAAATGAATATGAACAGTTAGTAAATAGACACAGGCACACGAATTATATTCTTTGGTACAGATTAAAACTGGACTAGCTTTTTTTTCAAAAGGGGGACTGTGAAACTATTGTCAATTGTTTCATTCTCCCTACTATAGTAGTAACTTACTTTAACAATTCCATTCATAGATGAATGAAGAAAGATAAGGGAATATGTGTAGAGATTATAAGAACGCATACAAACACTGTTGGCTCGCTTCTCTTATATGTTTGTCTGACTATCCAAGCAATGAAGCCAATCAGGATGAAGACAAGCCTGAAAGTGTATACATATTCAATGACAGATTTTGTTTTTCTATTCTGTAACAGAAAAAAAAGGGGGAGGTAGAAATAATTCATTGTATTGTGAAAAACAAATTTAGCTACATACAGTAGATGTGTAAGCTATTAACCTGTTGTATGCTTGTATACTTCTCACAAAGTGTTGTAATAGCTGGAGCAGAAATAAGTTTTCGAAATTATCATCTAAAAATTGTAGAGATTGTTATATTTCACTAAGATAATGAACTGATCAGTGTTAGGCCACCATTGAAAACTTGAATGCACTGGATGACCGTTTTATGGATCGATTGAAGTTAGGCATGAACACCGTTAGATGTTGCGTTCACTGGTCTAAAGGTTAAATGTTTGTGCGCCAGATCGAAGGTCCTGAGTTAGCGTCCTGCATGTGAGGATTGTAGATGCAAAACGCTGCAGAGTTCCATACTGAGATGAAACAGCTATCCAGTACTTCTAGGTTTTCAATAGTGGTCTAATATTGTTTGTTTCACGATTTCAATGAAATAATGATGTTTGATAAGAGGGAAATAAAAATACATCCGTTATTAAACTAATCATTACTACTGTAGTGTAGTAAATGTCAGTTGTCACCCGTATAATCCCGTTGTAACTTGTTGATATGTAGTGTTCTAAAACGTTCAATTTCTCAAAACTACAAATACTCTTTGACTATGAGTACTAGATGACATAAAACTCAGCTCCATTAGAGATTTGATAGATTACCTCCGCCTGATTAACACTAGATGTTTGTTTGCTTCATTAATATATTGTTCATTGTTTTGGTTAGTTTCTTCATCATTTTATTAAACATAATTCAGTATTTTAGAATAAAAATTTTGTGTTTACTTAAGTACAATAAATTTACTATTGACTAACTCACTAACCTCTTATTTATATAGTAAAGTGATTGAATTTGTAACTATTGTCCATTTGATTCCAACTGAATGATTAAAAGATGTAGAACTCACTACAAAAGTCAAATTTTCCTTTAATTCATTGAACAAGATATGATTGCTTAATAGTTGCTCTCTTCTATTCTTTCTGATCTTCGACAGCTTTTTAATAAAAAAAATTTGGTACATGTTTAATTCCTCTTTAAAAATTGAACTTCTTTCAAATCATTTTTGTTCAATAATACTTATTGGCTGATAGATAATGTTGAAATCATGAATCAATCAAAATTAGACCACCATTAAGAAACATGGAAACACTGGACGGCCGTTTCATCCTTGCATGGGACTCATCAATAGTGCGCATCCACGACTCCTGCATCCCGCAGGATTCGAACCCAGGGTCTCCGGACTTGCGCGTGAAATGCTTAACCTCCACAACACTGAGCCGTTAACTAACGGTGTTAATGTCTAACTTCGATCAACCCACGGTCTTGTGCAACCTCATCTACTGTCTTCTGTGGGCATTGCTTAACACTCGACAAGGTTGAACTTCACCTGTAATAAAAACAAAATTATTGATCAATTTTAAAGAATATTAATTTATCATTTTTAATTTAGGTGAAAATATTTATATCAATCTTCAGTTTACTTTTGTATCAGTGTTCGATTAAACAGAAGTGGTTAAAGATAATTGACACTATCACGAGTGATATCCTCGTCAATTGATATACTTGAAATCACTACGACTTCACCTTACTAGGTAAACGCAGCGAAGACAAATGATGGCTATTATAATCTGTTATCCGTTTCCCGGCTAACTGTATCAAGAAGTCTTGATAAGGCATAGAAATATGTATTCTACAAGCATCCAGAAAATACAAGTTCGACAAGTACACAAATCGAGCATATTTATACATAATAGAAACGTCCTTGGGAGAGCCAAAAAAGTAGCGTACTAAAATACTGCATCAACCAATGACAATCAGGCATTTTCCAAGTAGGAAATATAAGCTGAAGGTCAACCGAGCAACTTATGCGCGAAAACATAAAAAAAATCCGAAATTAGGACCTCTTCCAAATGAGTTCTAGGGATCTAACGTCTCCAACAACTAGATTTATTGTTTACCAGCACTAATGATCAAAGTGTATCTGAAATATTCAAGAAACTAATGCTTTTTTAAATAAATTCACAATAAATATTAACCGATGTTAGAAATCAAGATTTTATCATGAATTTCCGCTACAACACAGATATTCACAACAAATCAACACTAATTTATAAATTAACTGCAATACTTATTTACTTACACTAATGTCCTATATTAAAACTTGATCAGCATCAACTTGTCACAATTAAAGAATAGATATTTCAATTTGATTGAAAATTATCATTCAAAGAATGTGAATTACTATGTTCTTTCATGATATATCTTAATAATGATAATAATAATAATAATAATAATAATAATAATGAGATATTCAATATGACATTACTTTGGAAGAAAAAAGTGGTCACATTGTGGTGTGCGCTACTTATAAGTAGTATATGACGCGAATGTAAACGTAATCTCTGGCAGCAGAAGATGGGGGAAGATCAAGAAAGGAAGAGTCGGAACACAATGTAATTTGTATGAAATGCATGAATAGTGAAATGTCAAACAATGGATTGATGATGGATTGAAGATTTTGCAAATTAACGGTTACGATATGGTTTTCCTATTTTACTGAGTAACTCTGTAATTTTCGTTAAATACAATTCGTTTGCCCTGACCTGTGTTCTCCTTCACTACAACATGATATACTATAAAATAGTATCTATTGTTTTTAATGAGTTGAAAATATCTTCGAAGTTTTTATCTTAAAATGATATAAAATGTTGGATAGATTATTTCATGTCCTGGTACCTTAATTCCAGGTTAATGAATTCAGTGAGTACACAAAATCTACAATTTGACTCATTCAGTTCAATAAGTCAGATATACAGCTTTTTAGGGTATGTATATTAATCTTGAGTATTTTAAAACAATAAAATGCTACTTCCAATATCAGTGATAAATGAAATTTCAGTACATTCAATTCATCAGGTTTCAAATTCAGTAAAACACATAAAATTCAATAAAATACCATTATATTCCATTTTCGGTTGAATATTTACAACCTCAATGATGGTAATCAAGTTGTTATTTGAAAAAATATTCCGTTTTAGGATAATTGGGAATATCACAGGAAATTACAGTACCAGCAGACAATATAAAGTTCAAATTACTAAATACTAATCAGTGGTGGCAATTCCTGTGTGTTGAAATTTAAATCAACATTTATTGGAAAGTTATGCAGGATTTTTGAAATTAACAGTGTGTAAAACAGATTATACAACACATACCTATATTCGGTTGATGTTTTGTACTACGATTAGAAATCAATAATTATAAAACATTCACAATGCATAATCATTTATCATCTAACATACTGTAAAGCGAAACAAAACATGAAATATAGAATTGTTAAGGATGTTAAATCCCCAGAACTCGCTTGAAAAATGTCTTCATTTTGGATTTTATTCATGGGCTGATCAGTTGACTCTGAGGTCACATTTCCCACCAGGAAAATCCTTGGCTGTGATTGGTTACTGTATTATTTTAGTGAGCTATTTTTGTGACTGTCACAGGAACGTCTCTATAGAGTATAAACAAACGCAATTTGTATGCTTAGATTCATTATGTGCTGGCTGGGTGTTTGTAGAATATACTTTCTACGCTATATCAAAACTTTTCGTTAGTAAACGGATTAAGGTAACCTACCTGGACTCTGTTTCATTGTCTTGTTCTCGTTTATCGACTAAGGTGAACCCGTAATAGTTTCAAGCATACCTAGTGACAAGCATAACAAGAATACTGTAATAGCAATAAAATTTCAGTCTCCATAAAATTGTAAGGAAACAAAGGAAAGCATCAATTTTCAATGAATATTAATTAACATAAATTATAATAAAATGGTGTAAATAAAAAATTACTTCTGAAATTTGAAAACTTACTTTACAAACATTTCCAACGAAAGGATATTTCATTTCAATAAACTTGATAACTGATAAGTAGACTGCATTCAATAGCAGTTTATATTGTTAAATAATTATAATTCATGTTTAGTTTTTGGATTGAATCAATTGTATTGACGAATATATTATTTTGATTAGAAAGAAATGACTTTTATTTTAAATGATTGGTTTTTATGTTTTCCTCTGGTTGTTTATTCGTTTTTATTTGCTATCGAATTTCAATTAATTGTCGACACTGTTATTATTATTATTAGTTGGATTACTGTACTTTTCGTTTTGTTAATTTGTTCTTATATTCTTAGATTCTAGGCTGTTTTTTATGACAAATAAAATTGACCGAATATATGAGTTGTATGACGCACTCTGTGTAAAGATAAGTTACGTATACCTGGACGAATCTAATGCGTATTAGGACGAAACAGTTATCCAGTGTTTTTTTCTTGGTTCTCGAAGGTTATCTATCTATAACTAAGGTCACTTAGTGGCATTAACTTTTTAATCAAACAGTTTTGTTTTCTATGCAAGAGAAAACTATTCCATGATTGTTCTTTTAGCTTCATTGTGAGTAAATGTTTCTATTTTAAAATATCTATCATATTAGTTTGGTACTAGATACATAATAAATGATATTATACATTCAATTAAAGGAATCTTAGAAAAATCACTTGTCAGAGTTTTACTACTTATGAGTAGCTAAAACGTCTAATGTTTATTGTTCAGGTTCGGGCTTTGGTTAATTTAAAGCAGTATTTCTTTCTTTTGTTTTTTATCAACTTTTATCGATTAATGCGTACAGTAGAGTTTGGGTCATATTTATGCTGTATTCTATAAATTCAATATCTGAATTTCTCAACAAAACGTAGTGGATTTAATTACTTAAGTCTCACCATGATGATACATACACATCCACGTCTGCTGTTATAAATATGTGAACATTTTAATAATCTGAATTGATTTAATATTGCAGGTTTTAAGTAACTGATGAGAACCTTGCAAAATAAAATTAATTTATATGCTGCAAAAATCAAGTTCACAGTTGAAATGGTAGTATGATGTATGGCAAATATCAGTAGGATGTACTAACATAAACATTCACTTAAGTAAATCAATTACAAACAAGTGTACAGAGAAAGTTAATTAATATCAACTATAAAAGAAATATGTCAGGCCTGATAATTATGTGTTTCGTAAAGTTAATATATGACCTATGAAACTTGGAATCAGTTATCACCACCATAAGTATGGAATATTTGAAGTAAAATGTATTACAATCCAGTCTTGGTTTGAATATCAACACAGGAATGCAGATGAATTCAATTGCTGAATTGTGGATTCTACTGATAGTTGAGACCTAATATTACTAGAAACTTGTGAATAAATGGTATGATCGGAGCTATTCATTTGATATGTGAATAGACTAATGGACGCTAATGGATTGCTGACCATCACATAAACAGCGAGTTGGTACAAAACCATCATACATTAATGAACATTTATGCATAGATCAACTTCAGCCAAATGTACTTTGTCTAAAATATTTTATGCATAAATGTGTAGTTTTGTTTCTGATTTTCAATGATAGTCTAGTTCGTTGCGTAATTTGAAATATGACGCACGAATAATTTATTTTATGAATTTGGTATTGATGAATTTTTACTCAGATTAGTAATTTAAACATTAAAGTGCAGAGATTGGCATACAATCTATAGATTTTATCTCTTATTGCAAAAATGATTCGTATAGATTTGACCGCTCTGTTGTAGTAAACCTAATTCTTTCTTCCGTTTACTGCTTGTAGTATGGATGAAATGTGCGAACAGATTATATATATATATATATATATATATATATATAGACTATTCATTTGCATAATCTTAATAATCAGATGTCTAAGAGAATTCCTATAGGAATTTTATTCTTATTTTTAATCCTATTCTTAAATATTAAATATTTTAGAGCACAGGTTAATTTGAATAAAACTCATGTTTTTACTGTGTAAATTCACGTAAATTTAGGAGTTTAAAAACAAAAGTTCCTGAAATATGACATGATTCAGTGTTGGCATCTCAGACTGTCAAACTAAGTCATCTGAGTTCTAATCCCTAAATGATAGTATCAATGTTTCCTCAAGATTCTAGGTATGCTTTATTGACAAGTTCCCGCTAATGCGAAACCTAGATTAATCAGAGTTCAATACCGCCGAGTCACTCTAAAATTAGAGTACAAAAGCAATATATTTTTGTCCTTTGTGTATAATTGGATCAGGCAAATAATGCAAAATTTTCATTGTTTCCGATTAGAGCAGTAAGCATTGAGTGAATTATCAGTCGTTTTAAGACCCTCATACTTATTCATGATTATTCTTTTGTTAACTGATAAGTAAATAGTTGTTTTGTTTAAGCCAATGGATTGTTAGGATACTAGGAATAGATTTACACAGAATTCCCACTAAAATCCTTCTGATTAATTTTAACATGAACAAATTAATGACTCAGGAAACATACAGACGAAAAGAAACTTATTTAAGTAGATCATCATGAAAGCGAAGAAAACCAAAGACACTCCAGATCGACTCAAAAATAGTAATCTTACAGTTGTTATTAGCGCAGTTAATGGAAAGTGAATGGAGTAGAAATTTACATTTTAAGTCAGTGATCAATCATGTAGGAATTTTCCTATTCCAGTTTCGATTTATACAGTTACAGGACTGGGTTAGTCTTATTGAGTGGTCCATTCCTATGTTGAACCAATAGGGAAAATACAATTTAAAAACCCCATTATTATAACTTATGGCTGCTTAGATGTGAAAATAAGAGTAATCCTTTTTTCCTAACTATAAAACTTCTACAATCACAAAGCAGGTTGTCTTCTGATATTGCTTGGTTCTGTGAAATTCTGGGCTTATAAATCATATTTGTTGTCGATTAATGTATTATAACTTCAAATCCGTTTAGATTATCACATCACAAACCACTTGATTATCGCACAGGCGTTTCACTCCCTAGTAAAACTTCACCAGGGATAGAGCCTAAGATACTCCAGTCTATTGGAAAGTGTTTAACCATTAGAATCAATAAGTTGCTGTTCAACTGTACAATTCTAACTGCAATCATTTTACGATATATCACTTTTGAAATACTAGTCAGTCATTAAAACTCAGTACTAGATTCATTAGATCATTAACTAGAGTTTTAGTCAATTTACTAAAATATATATTTCAACAAAATTTTAATTCTAATTTATTTTTGTCAGACCAAATATTAAATTTGTGATTGTTTGATTAAACTATACGAAAACTGTTTCAAAAACAAAATCCGGTTATTTTACAGCAAAACTTATTTACTTCATATCTATAAAAGCGCGTAAATGTCTACAATATGTACGCAATTTAATATTTGCTTCCCAATATAGAATATCCTTCTGGTGTAGAGTTGACGACTTCAAGTTTTTCTAAAATTGATTTATGTTACTAATAGTTTAGTTAGTAACTAAAACATGCACGACTTAAAAATATGACTCATGTTTTGACATATTTTCAAATCGTATATTGTATGAGGCACTAGAATAACGATGAACTGATATAGTGACGTTTTCTATTTAGTTTTAAATGATTAGAGAAAGCCGACAGAAAATCACAGATCTAGATCCAGGAGTGAATAGAATTTATCAGTTATCAGATATTCAAACCTAATTATGTCAAGCTGACAATTGAAATAAAATCAGCATCACAGAATACGAAAACATCATATTAATCAATAATCATTTTCTGCAAAGAATTTATTGATGGCACGAAAATATTCAGTGTGATGCAAATGACTGTAATATAAATTGACGAAGATTCGTTTACTGAGAGTTGAATAAGTTCCCTCGAGTGTGAATATGAACTGTGATAAAACGTATCAACTAAGAAATGTCCGAAGTACAGAGCTATATGCAAGCACCTTTCAAAAAACCCGTGTCAGGTTATTTGATGTGGTGGTCTTATAATAGTTTGCTTCAAAGTGAGTCTATCACTTCAAACTATTCCTAAAAATTCGAAAATTCAAGGCATAAATTTATTTATAATTAATATAACTTCCAAAATATATTATTTATTTACAATTTAGCACTTATCAAAAATTCACTGAGTGTATAAGTGGGGATGGATAATGGCTAGCAGTGGACTACAGGATACGCCTATCATCTTCTATCGAACTTGGATGCACATGTATCTCAGAGTAGGTGTTCACACTAGGACTCGAATCCAGTACCATTCGCTACTGAGCCCAGACAGACACTAGTTTGCGCAATAATATGAAATGTAATTCATTTGTGTTAGTAGTTTGGATCTTCCTATCGATCAACTGTAACCCTAACTATCAACAGGAAGATTCAAACTATCAATCGCAATGTATCAGCCTGTTTATGCTTCAGTCATTTGTAATATGGCATCATAAATGATTGTTTTAAACAAATATATAATTCCAATTATCGATTCTTCAAGATTCAAACACCTAATCTGTTGAAAAAGATAGTAAACTTCAACGACAAAGTTTTCACTGTGGATTCAAATAATAAAACGTAAAATTATCGTCAGAGATTTTCATTTTAACATTTCTTTATACATTGAGTCAAGTAAGTTCTACTACTTAATATCCTACTATCTAGTTTTAATGACATATTATTTTGAAGAGATTAAATTTTCAATTACTCCGCCAACTAGATCTTTTTAACAATTCGAAATTTATATTGATAAATTTTTATGTTTGTAACTACGAAATATATCAGATTGTATGATTGGACTGAAATTTAATTTACTTTATATTTAGCGTTTGTTGATTGTGTAAAATAATTTTTATTTTGCCATTTAGTTAATATCAATGAATTGAATATTGTATTTTCAAGAATAAATCCTTAGCTACATTGATTTTTGAATATTTCTAATGATTATTTTTAGTTATCTATTGTCATCTATCATTGAAATATAGGATTTCGCATTTTAATTGACATGAAAATGAGAATGAGACCGGATAACTATTTCATAATATTGTTATGTTCAATCATCTGATCAAGTCACTGTGCATGCTGTTAACTTTTGACCATTCAGCTATGTCGAAGGATCAGACCAAGATTGCATGGGGAGGACTGATTGTCACATATTGGGCAATAATGTTTATAAATGGTATTTATTTATAGGTCTACAAACTGGTAGTCAAGTAGAGATGCTGGCTACGGCTAGACAAACAACCCTCTTACCATTAAGTGATTATTCATACTTGTACATACCAAGATTTTCTTAAGGAATAGATAGATTCGAAATCAATTATTGAGTGTACAGATAAATTATCCATACATATTTTCATCTTGTGTAAAGTAAACAGCAGCTATATCGTATAGGCTTACCATCCAGTGTATGCGCAGGGGTCAGTCAGTGAGTTAAACGGATAAGTAAGAACCATTTTAGAAGGGTTACTTCAAGATTATCATATGTTAAAACTTAATACCCATACTGCTGGCTTCCTATTAGACCTCTAAATTCCTGTCACCCTAGAAAAGAAGCTCAAATGACTAAGGTCAATATGAGCATATAAATCAAATGTTGTGTTACAAGAAACTTTGAAATTCTTGAAATTTTGTCAATATATGCTATGATAACTCATTATATATTGCTGTAATTCATTAAAATAGGGAGAGGTAGGCTAAATGAAAGTTGAGCAGTTGCTGGCTAAATATCAAAAACAAATCGTTAATTGTTCAGTTTTAATGCGCTAACTCAAAGTAAAGTCAATCAGAATTTCACTCAACACTATTCAGTTAGCTAGCTACTAGATATTGCATGATGAACAACTATTATGTTTTGAATATATCTACTGGCTATTAGACTGCTTCAATCAAACGAATAGATCAGCCTGATTTAAAACATAACCCTGTATTTAGAATGGTGAAATTCATGAGTTTTTCTGCGTAATTTTTTTTAAAAGAACTAAAATAAGAGATCTTACAAAAACTTCGCAACAGTAATTATAACTGAACACTTTCAGAAACACAGTTCTATTGGTCATGCGAAAGAAAAGGATAACGATCCTTGATAAGGAATAAATGATATTTACTCATTACAGACAACATATTAGGCGATTGGAGATAGTTGACAGAAAACCCTACTGTAAGGTCAATTTTTGAAGTCTTTGTTTGTGAAAATTCCTCCATATATACATTTGTAATTTGTCCTTATTGATTCTTTCAGTTGTATATTTTGTTAATCTGTTCGATTCCATTTTGAGATGATAATATTTGTATTTTATCATAGTTTCTATTTCTTCTGCCTTTACTGAGTTTCCCATGTTTCCTACTGAATTGCATTTATGTTGTTTAAGCTGATACTTAGTCATGACGACAGTCATATTGATTTTTTCCTGTTTTGATTGTGTTGTTTGCATGGACTGGGATTGTGCATTTTGATTGTGAATTGAAGTACTCTTCCAGAATTGGAAACACTCAGTGTTATCAAGCAACTAAATATTATCTGTCGAACGAATCTTACCTATCCAGGAAGGATAGAATAACATTTATCTGCTGTGGATTTGATTAACTGAGCAATTGTTGGTGGAATAACTGAGTGGTAATATTTATTTGGGTAATGATGTAAATTTATATTTATGATGAATATTAGAACCGTTATTTACCCAAATCACTTGTTTTGAACGTAAACTGGGCCAGGTGCGTATTTAAATTACCTAGACAGTTATTCCTCAGTCCACACCTGTTTGGATCCTACACCTACTGCTAAAGGTTTCTTAATGTTTGACACTCATCATTAGGTAATTCTGACGATCTTCAAAATACCTATCTTCCTTGTGAGATTCGTCCGCAGGTCAGCCTGCTTCAAGGTCTGAGATATTCAGGCACTACCTTCTCCTACAGATGAAATAATATTAGAAAATACTTAACTACAGTGGATGAAACTGATATAAAACTTTTAAAATGCAGAGATTGTTTTCTCTATGAATTAACATCGGTGAAATACTAATCAGTAGCCAGTGATTTCTAAGTAAAGGTTTAATTACAGTTTGGGATTTCCGATTAAGAAGTTTGCTGAACTCAACACCCGGAACCTAACATAGAATAATCAGTTCCTGCGGGGAAATCGTCAAAACTCGAGGAATGCAATGATATTCGATTTCACCAATAAATATTCATATTAACTCTAGATTTGGTTGTTTTCATGGTCCAGGTTCTAGGAAGTTCTGAGAAATCTTTACTTAAATCAGTCAGTCCTTTTAGCTTTGATCATGAACGTCAGTAAGAATAATCCAACTTGAACGAAACTAATTGTGTTTATGTTAAGTAAGAAAATAGTAACTTATGGTCATCAGGGAGTTCGTCAATTCATGAAGTCAGTAAATGGTTCTAATTTCACATTTTCCAAGAATATTGCCAAAAGGCAATCCTGAGTTAATTAAGGGATTCTTCACTTACTACTCATTACTTTGTTAGTAGAATCCGTAGAAATACCTTAATTTTGAGTTGAAAAATGTAATTTCATGTAAAAAAATACGAACTTCGAAATTATGTTTCTAATCTATTGGATTTTTTGTCAGTAAGATTTTTATCTCAGTCTTAAACTTATCTTGGCCAAATGAACTTGATTTCTAAAGGGATTCCGATACCACAGATATTTGGCGATATCTATAACTGGTACGTTTACTACACACTTAAAATATAACTAATATAGTATATGGATTCAAAGTAATCTCTCAAATTCACTTAAAGAGGCTCGTAGTTAGATGATATTAGATATAGCCAATTAAGTCAAATGAACTTCAATCCTAGAAAAATCCCTAGTTAAATTGATTTTATTGCTTGAAGTATATGAATTAATTTTATCCTTTTGGAATCAACATACTAACCAATCATAAAGATTGACAATGTAAAAACAACTGAATAATGCTCACTCACACAACTAGTAATATGTCGATTTATATTGATGTATGTCATATAATTACATTTCGATTTTTCAAAGGTCCCTCAAAAACTTGATGAAACCATCTTCATAACTTGTTCGATCTACGTAGGTTGTGATGCCATAGTTAGTGATAACAGATTTATTTACTATACAAATAATTATAGACTCATTCTACACTGTTATAAATATCATACTAGATAGAAAACTGGCAGGTATTCAATGCATCAGGCTCGCCAAATTTAGGGTTACCTTCAGATAAAATTGTTTTAAAAAACCGATGATCAACTTGGATATTTATCATGCTTATTTTATTCTGTATTTCGTTTAAAATTAATGTACTTCACTCAGCTAGAACAAGATTTTTTGCTTGACTGTTGTTTTTTCTCTCAATATTGATTCATTTAAAGGTCTGCAATCAGTAATTTGGCTTTTTTGACTAATCACTACTCAACCACTTTACGAAAATTCAAGTAAGTTATCACATAACCAAGGCTTGTGTCCAATTACATTATGTTAAGCCTTGGTTAGTCTCTGGTTGTGTCAGTTATGTATAATATGTTGGCCTATTACGTTTACTATCATTATTAATATAATTATCATTTAAGTATCTGTATTCATTTGTGATGGTGATGAGTTCCCTAATTTAGACTGTTCAACTGCGAAGCTATCACTGTTATCCGGGACGTATCCGGGGCCTACTTCATGTAGCAGCATCTGCCCAAGTTACAAGTTTTTCCCATTTTATTCAATTATTTATAAAAGTAGTTAGTGCATCGCTGAAACTAGTATAGTAATCTGCGTAAATAGTACATATATTTTTTTCGGTTTCTATTATATTAACAGTACATTCAAAATGTACTATAATACTTGATAAAATCACCTGGATTAGTGATACCAATAGTAAGTACATTGAATATTGATCATTGATGAACTACCACTGAAATACCTGCAACCACTGGATAACCGCTTCGTTCTAATATAGGACTCTTCAGCTATCAAAAACGCGCAAGCAGGAATCGAACTCAGTACCTTCGGACTTGCGCGCGAACACTTGACCTCTAGACCGCTGAGCCAGCAAACAAAAATGTTAATGTCTAACGTTAATAAACATAAAATATTGTACGGTAATCCTCTGTTATCTTTGGTAAGTAATTGTTTTATACCCAGTTTAGTTGAACTCTACTAGTTATAGCTCGATTTGTGATTTCAAAGAAATTCAACAATTTTCCCAACCTTTAATTCTTGTTTCATCAGTATGAAAAGTATGATAAAAGTATTATAGTTTTGTTTAAATATATTTAATTTGGAAAAATACGAAGCAAAACATCATTATACTTTATATAAAAATTATTGTACTTGTTTATGATGATTTCTTTATAATTATTGATCTTATAATAGTTGTCTAAACTGTGGTTAGATATTAAAAAAACTTATACATATATACATCAGAATTTATTGCCTGTTTATTTTTGCAGAAATTGGATAAGAAATGGTGACAGAGTTTAAGTGGATAAGTAAATTATTATCCTATTCAAATAGTTATTCATAATTCAAGCATTTATATGAACAACATTTTGCTAGAGTTAAATTTTATCAAACTGATTAGTCTTCTAAATATTATTAACAGGATTAGATAGTGTTTGTTGATCGCTAAGTAACCAGTATTACATTTGTCTAGTCTTAAGTTTTGATCTGATTCTATCGATAAGATTGTGATATTATCACTGGTCTAAATAGCTAAACTTAAGATACAATGTATTGTGATGTAATATGGTTGAATGTATCTAGCAGGACATCCTGGTTTAACATTGCTTTTGTGTTGGTTAACAAGGTGCACTTGTAATCTTGAATGAACTCCCGTAGATCACTGTTACATCCTTGAACCTTATACTAACAAATAAACAGGAATGAATCTTATCTCAGTATAGTTAAAGGTTTCAGCGTGATATGCTAACTAACTTAACCTTGAGGCTTGTAATACATGAGTCCGACTGTGACTAAAAGGCTCTGGAACAGAGGGAAGCAAACTATTCCAACACTGAATTGGTTAGCAAGTAAGCAAGACAAATCGACTGGTACAATACTCAATTTATTGCTGATTTAACGAGAAAAGACACATTAATAAATATATACTCAGCAAGACCACAACAAATATCAATCAACACCAAAATCAGGATTTTCAATACAAATGTAAAGACAGTCCTAGTGTATGGAGCGGAAACATGGAGAAATACCAAAGCCATCATCCAGAAGATACAAGTATTTATGAACAGTTGTCTTCGCAAAATACTTCGAATTCGTTGGCCGGACACCATCAGCAACAACGTACTGTGGGAGAGAACAAACCAGATTCCAGTGGAGGAGGAAATCAGGAAGAAGCGGTGGAAGTGGATAGGACACACACTACGAAAAGCACCTAACTGCGTCACAAGACAAGCCATCATATGGAACTCTGAATGTTTAAGGAAAAGAGGAAGACCAAGGAATACATTAGGCCAAGAAATAGAGAAAGACATGAGAACAAAAATTGAGAAGAACTAGAAAGGGAAGCCCAGGACAGAGTTGGTTGGAGAAAACTGGTGGGCAACCTATGCTCCACTGGGGGTAACAGGCGTGAGTAAATAAGTCAGTAAGACCACAACGCACAATGAGTTTAAAAAAATAGGCATTTAGGGTAGAAAAATAGCATACAGAAGGAAACGTTTAATTTACAATAATTTTAGAATAAAACAAAGTATGGCAATAAATCATAATACATCAACCAAAACCTTATAATTTTTAAGAAAAGATCGGAATAAATATAGATATTAGTATTTTACAGATTTTCAATTAAGTGCAATGATGTTTCCAAAATTAGTTTTCATTGTTTGCCACTGTCTTCTAATTGCACTCTTCACATTAATTAGTTGCCATTCGATCTTGTTAAAAACAGCTATATCAGGTCAGCTTATAGCACTTGCTAAGTTAAGGAAGGCTGAGCTATTCTAGTACTAACTGTTTTTTTTGTGGACTCGATTACAGTAGTTGAGGCACAATACTTCCACAATTAGCCACGAATACAGGAGAAAGATGAAGTGCAAGAAACACTTGATACTGAAATAAAACAATTAAAAACGCTACAGATCAGTATATATGGTCACAAAATCATAAGCTTCAAGTACACAGAAAATTAATGCACCAAAACCGGTGGCAGCCAATCAAAAACGCACAAAGATCATGGGAAAGATCGATTCGATAAATCGGTTGCAGTTACTGTTACTGGAAATTGAGTAATCTTTAGGTCACCTTAGCAATTTCACAGTTTGGGACGCTATAATTATTGTATAACAAGTGTCTTCACGCACTGCCTGCATAGTCTCCATAAAAGTGTTATTTTTCGCATCGAGTAAGAATACCACATTATCTTAGTACACAGATTATTAACTAGAAACACAGTTTATGGACCAAATTTGATTGATACTGTTCGAAGTTGATTGATTCAAGAGGTAGATAGAATATAATGCAGTGAAATGAAATCCTCCATTTTACAAAACTGGCCACTGTATGTACTTTACACGTATACATAATAGCGGAACATTTTAGCGACCGACATAAGGAATGTTACCATCTGATTGAAGAAGAACAAACTAGACAATATGACCGATTTAAGCAACGAACTACACAATATTTTACTGATAACTAATTGGAAAAATACCGACAAAATTCCAATAATTCTCTTCTGGACTTTTTAAGGAAATGTTAGATTTCTTTTTCTAAATTCTTTAAAGAAATAATTGATCGTTAAAATGAGTTTTTATCTCACGATCTAACACAAATAAACACACTCACATATACACATTCCATTTCTCCACTCCTTTTCATTTTAAAACTAAGTCTGCATTTAAAAAACACACTTTTTTTTGTTTCAAAATTCACTTTGAACAACTTGTAATAAAATTTTAAGCAGAGAAAGAAAATTCAAGGCATAACAATGATAATCGTAATAAAACATTACAGTTTACATTTTAAAAAAAGGTTTATGAACTGATTAAATAAATGACTGAAGTAAATTTGAACGTAAAGAGAACGGATGTGTCTTAACAGGTACAAATTTATCATACTTATTTGTGTACATTACTTTTATTAAGAAGTGTTTTGTATTATTTCACTTTCTATACTAGAAAGTGAATTTTGATCACTGTTTGTAGGTTTATCTGTTTCCTCTGTCAGCGGTCTTGATGTAGTCCTTGTGATAAAAAAAATTCCCTCGAATGTGTGGATTGTAGCGAGTAGAGGAGTCCATGACGTGTTCTTCCTCAGTATAAGTTTCTGGTTGTAAGTGCTGATGTGCGCGTCAACAGTAATTCAGGTACATTCAGCTAATCAGTTCAAAATAGGACAAAACCTCTGTCCTAGATTCTATCGCTAGTCATAATCTGTCTATCTCCAATGTATATTTGTGATTTAAATAACGTTCATTTAGTTTGTTTTTTTCAAAATCCTGTTTGACAGTCACCAGGATAGTGAACCGCCAGCCTTCAGGAAATCGATGCTGTTTGTGACAGTTAGTGTCACGGTGATAGATTATTGAGCTATTCGGACAGGGTTTACATTTGGAAATCAAACCCGATAACCTGCAAAACAATTTGCAGCAAAAATCAATGCTGATAAAACTTCTTTCCTAAGTTATTACATTTAACTAGTTACATAAAAATGAAATTTTCTGTTTACTAATAAATCTAGTATGGCGTGGATAGAACATGTATTGATATACAGAGGAGTTTTTAGAGCTCACCTTTTTGAGTTATATCCGAATCCTACTGTTGAGTTTCATTGCATGGATGTTCCTAATAATTGAAATGTTCAATCGAACGAAAACTTGATCAAATTTTCTGCCATCTTTGTAATCGTTCTCAATGTATGATATTGAACAAAGTTTCAGGTTACTGGATAAACATGTTTCTCACTGGCTAATTTAAGTTACACTAGTTGACATTCTAAGATTAATTTCTAATACAGTAAAGACATTGTTCAGTTGTCATCAGTCCTTATATCCGGATAAAAAGTTGTTTCATATTAGAATTTTAATTATAATCAGTTCCGAGTCTGAAAAAATGTATAATCTAGTTTACTGACCATTTAACTGATTTTTTTTCTGTTTACGGTGGTCCTAATAGCTTATATTAATGACGACTTTTAGACTAAACCTATAAAATGATTCAATGCGCTTCAGCCTCCAGTGCTCCTCTCCAACTGGCATTAGCAGCAAAAGACAAAAAAATTACTACTAAAATCTAGTTTAGTATTTCAGCTTATTAGAAAAATATTGACAGAACGGGAGGAAAAGACAAATTCATAGTTCTGTATCATTGATTACTTTGGTTAAATATTAATCTCATTTTTTATTTCAACATGATCATTACTCAGTGTAATATTTGTTTTTATTATCAGTGTGGTAATTTTTTTTTCAACATTAACATTGATTTATTTCAGAGTGATATTTATTTAAGAGATGATATTATTTGTAGTAAATTAACGTAAACAATGTTCAACATGATATGTAGCATGTGATTAGTCATAATTCTGTTCATTTCTCATGTGATGCTTTTCAAATTAACAATCAGATGTGTGTTAAAAAATCAGTACATAAATGGGTGGATTTTTGACCACAGTTGTCTTCGTGTTTTGGAGTGACAAGTCTTTGTGTTCGCGTACTTTGCTTTTCTGAAGTTCTAGTGGTTCTTGTTTCAAGTATGAGTATTAGGGTGACGCAGATAACAAAACATTAGCGACCACTTGGTCATAACAATCGGTGACGCGGTTCATTTACAAGTTTCAGTTTCCAGTATAACTGTCTACTTTCAATAGTAACTTGGTTTTCAGTTCAAATTATCCAAAATCCAGGTTGTAAATGAACTTCTGCTATTTTTATCGAGTCGTTACAATAAACGACGCGGATAATAACAAGGATATATATATATATATATATATATATATATATATCATGTTATAAATTCTATCAGTGTTCATCTCTCCAGCATATTACTGAAAAATCATTATATGATCTAAAATCCAAACTATTCTCTCAAAAAAAACTATTGATCAATGAATAACCAACCTTATTCAACTGTTAAAGGTCATTTATTGTTAGATTGAGGATAAACTCGGAACTGTTTTAATTCTGTGTAATATTTGTCCAGCATAACATTATTTTTTGTTCTTTTAGCATGAACCTTGCTCAGTATATCATAAAACAGTCATATTGTGTTGATTCTGTGCAAAATCTATGTTTGCATTTCTTTCATTCTGTTAATGTGCGGTGTTCGTTGACAAATCATGAAATGCCGGTAAAATTTGTGTATGAATCAGTGTATAGGATAAAAGTAGGAGCAGTGAATAAAATTCTCTTCTGCAATCTGCGCTGTCTCGTTTCAAATATAAGTTCTTTTGGTTACAGCGGCATAGCAGTAACTGAAAAGATGTTCCACTCTCTGTTCAGCAAGATTTGTTAGGAAGAACAAGTATCAACAGACCAGAAAGAAGGACACCTCATCAAGATACCAAATAAAGGAGATCTCAACAAGTGTGAGGACTATAGAAGAATCACTTTACTATCAATACCATCAAAAGTATTCAATAGAGTGTTGGTGAACCGAATAAAAGATTTCGTAGATGCACAACTTCAAGATCAACAGGCTGGATTTCGTAGAGATCGACTGTGTGCTGACCGAATTGCGACACTGCGCATCATTGTGGAACACTCAATTGGATGTAATTATCCACTTTACATCAACTTCCTTCACTACGAGAAAACATTTGATAGCGTGGACAGAATGACACTCTGGAGGGTGCTTCAACAATACGGTGTACTTGAAGGGTTAGTGGACATCATAATGAATTCTTCTAATGGACTAAACTGAAAAATCGTACACAAAGAGCAGCTCTGAGGCTTACCCGAAGGGAAGACCAGTGTCAGATACGAATGCTTACTCTCACTATTTCTCTGTATTCTGGTGGTTGACAGGATTTCAGGGGAAGTATGAAGTACAATGGATAACTACGGTGCAACCAGACGCTTTGAACTTCGCATATGATGAAAACGGACAATGTGGCGAAAGTCTGCAATAGTAGGCCTTAACATTCACGAGGATAAAGTAAGATTGTACGATATAACACAATGAGCACTAAACAAATCATACTTGACGGAAAAAGATCTGGAAGATGTGGAAAGTGTTACATATCTCGACAGCATCATTGATGAACACGGGGGATTTGATGCAGATGTGAAGGCCCAGATTGGCAAAGCAAGGGCGACATTTCTTCGACTGAAGAAGATCTGGAACTCAAAACGACTATCGACTAACACCGAGGTCAGCATTATCAACACAAATATCAAAACAGGTCTGTTGTCTGGAGCGGAGACTTGGAAAACTCCGAAGGCCATCATCTATGAGGTACAGGTGCTTATTAACAGTTGCTTATATAAGATATTACAGATCCGTTTATCAAATACCAAAATGTATCTGAGAAATAAAGTAGGAAAAAGCGCGGGAGGTGCATAATATATACATTGTGGAAATCACCAAACTGCGTAACAAGGCCAGCCCTAACTTATAATCCCTAAGGCCAAAAGAAAAGTGTTAGATCAAAGAACATATTGCCCCGGCAATCAAAGACAAACATGAAAGAATGGAGATTTGGAACAACTGGAACAGAGAGCGGAAGATAGAGTTAGTTGGATAATCCAAGTTGATGGACAATGCTCGATTAAGGATAACAGGCGTAAGGAAGTAAGTAATCTGTAGGAATTTCGAGACAGTTTTCATGAGTACATAAAGCCCTTGTGAATATTCATATTTGATTATTATAAAACAGTTCTAGACATTAAAGCCGTTAGATACCGGCTCAGAGGTCTAAGGTTAGTGCGTTCGCGCACAATACCGAAGGTCCTGGGTTCGAATCCTGCGGGTGCAGGAGTGGTGAATGCGCACTGCTGATGAGTCCCATACCAGGACGAAACGGCCGTTCAGTGCTTCCAAGTTTCTAATAGTGGTCTAACATTGATCGATTCATGGTTTCAAATAAAAGTTCTAGGTAAGTTTGAACTCAGCGTTCAATATTCAAAAATTTTCTAATTTTATATAAATTAATAATTAGGTCAATTATGCTATGAAAAGAAATGATTAATTAGCTGACGTTAATGAACAACTACATTTTAAAAATTGTAAATCTAGAATACCAATAAAATTCTAGATAATTTCTCATAGATTTCTCAAAAGTTCCGTTTTTATAATTCTAATTAACAATAGAAAAGTTAATTATCAGACATAATGAAAATATTCAAAATATAAATTTTTTTTCTTCATTTATACAAACAGATTTCCAAATTTCAGTTAAATGACCTACTGTTAAATAAAAAAAATTATGCTACCTAAATGTACATTTTAATATATAATTTATGCTTTCCATTATTGTTGACTTTGTAATGTGAGATAACAGTGACATTTTTCTGTGTAAAAAAAGTAGCAAATTAGTAGTGTTACCACTTGAATATAATGACTGAGATTCGATCCGTTATATAATCTGGATTACAAGAGAATTTGTTATCAATTTAATTAGATATTATTTGAACTAAAGCTTTTTTTTAACTTAATCTACTAATCAGCTCTATCATGGAAAAGGATTTTATGAATCGGTTTTGTGAATTGTTAGAACTGTTAGAATTCAATGCTACAAAAGGCTCTGTTGGCTTTTGCCAACTTGCGTCACCTATGGTGTAGGCGAGATATCCACTAGCCAATCAAAGGACAAGTGTACTGTGCAGCAGTTCGCTCCGTCCTACTATACGGATGCGAAACATGGCCAGTCAGAGTAGAGGACTTTCGTAGGTTACTAGTCTTCGATCATCGATGTCTCCGAAGCATTGCTCGTGTATCCTGGGATTTTCTTGCTTTCGGTTTAAGGATAGGCTAACAAGAATAAGTTACTCAAGTTACCCTCCTGTAAGCGATGTACAGGTAGAAAGTCTCCAGTTTAGAATGATAATGCTTTTTTTAAATTACTATAAATCAAACTTAACTATAGTCTGAATGCTTATCAAACATTCATTCAGTTAACTAACTAAAAAATCAATCACGACAGAAATTATCAATAATTTTAAAACACATAAGAACAAGTTCAATAAAATGAAATCGTTCAATAAAATTCAACTTGCAATTCAAATATTAAGCTTAGATTGAAGATTACGATGTCCCATAGCGGTATTGAGTAAAAACAAACAAAGGGGAGAAAATATTACACTGGGATCAATTGTAACTGTTAGCTGTTTGGAAGCAGTCGTCAGGAAACCCTGAGTTTCCATTTCATGGTAGTTGGTAAACATCATGAAGGCGTACTTGTAACATATTGCCTTTAGTTGGATCATATAAACCAATGATTTTGTTACAACGTGGTAGATAGTTCTCTAACAGAATTAAGAACTAGACAAATAAAACACTGGTCACTACTCAATGATTAATCGATACACTTAAGTGTAATCGATTTGTCAAATATTTTTGTACATAGTTTAAATTGTAAAATGAAATTATTTGAAAAACATGAAAAAGTAAGATAAGAATTTAGACTGTTACTTTTACTAAATATAAAATTCTTCAATGGACCTCACCTGCTCTAGAAGAGTTCGACATAGAAATTTCAAGTTTACAAAATCTGAATATTTTAAATGGTAGAGAAATAAACAAATAAAAAACAATTGAAAAAGAATAATACATCATTTATGTAAAATATAAACAGATTTTCATCCAGTTTATTGGTAGAATACTAATAAGCAAGAACTGAAGCCACAAGTCAGAACATCACATTCACACTTATAACTCATCTGATCCTATAGAAAAAGTATAAAAATTTGTTGGGATCCTCAGAACATTCTCCTATACGGCCTTCGAAAGGCTTAAACAATTTCTTTCGGTCAGCATCCAACGGCATCACCATAGAAAGTTCTGGAAAATCAATCAATCCGATATCATACTCTAGTTGGGTGACTGCTGACTGTATTTCTAAATTTGGCGCCCTTCCAGAGGTTTCCAGAGGTCAAAGGCTACTAATAAACCTATAAAAGCCCTTATTTGCTGATACAAAGTAATGTTTCTGTTCTCAATTCGAGCCTATTCTCTACCGTTTGAGCTTCAAGTATAAGGGGAATTTGAAGGTACATGAAGCAGCCGGAAGGTCATTACCAGGAGTTAAAGTAGCTGATATATCAAAAACCGTAAACCAAATTATTAGCTAGTAAAATCTCTTATTTCTTTCAATGTAACGTTCCAGTAGTATTAGTTAGTCAGTCAGTTGCAACGTAGAACTTCGTACGTACGTACAGCAGTTCAAGTTGCCATACCACATTAGCACAGAGATTTAATTATCAATTCAAATCCCATAGTAGTAGAAGTAGTAAAGGTATTAGCAGTAATCGAGAAAATTAAGGTTCGGAGATATGATTCAAGAAGTATAATTCAGTGAAATCAACTTAAACAGAAGAAGATAAAGTGATGAGGAACTCAGAAGGTTAGGATTAGGGAGGAAACAAAGAAAAAAATGCACCTAAGCCATTGCGAACGGTTTCGAGCCATGTCATTCGGGGTCTCTAACTATCGATTATTATCATCTCGTGGACCCCAACCAGGTAGTCGATACCTACCGATATGACTCAGTCCACTTGTCAATGACTTCATGGATTTCTACCATTTTTGGTCTGGCCGCTTCTAGCTTTCTTCCAACCTATTCCTACATCGCAAAACATAGCTCGACGAGGCAGTCGGTGGTTAGGCATACGTAACACATGATCGGTTATTGGTTTTCGATCATAGGTGTCTTCGAAGCATTGCTCGTATATCGTGGGACAACCGAGTGAGCAACGCTGTTATTAGGGAACGGGTACTAGGTAAGAATGGCAGATCAATAGATGAAGTGGTGAAACTTCATCAGTTGAGGTGGTTGGGACACGTGTTGCGTATGCCTAACCACCGACTGCCTCATCGAGCTTTGTTTTGTAGTGTAGGAATAGGTTGGAAGAAAGCTGGGGGCGGCCAGACCAAAACATGGCATAAATCCATGAAGTCATTGAAGAGTGGACTTAGCCATGTCGGTAATTGTCGACTACCTGGTTGGGGTCCGCGAGATGATAATAATCGATGGCTAGAGACCTTGAATGACATGGCTCAAAATCGTTCGCAATGGCGCTAGTGCATTTATTCTTTGTGTTCTCTCAAATCCTAATCTTCTGGATTCTTCAACACCTCTAGTTTTTACTTTCTAAACTTATCTCATTGAATCATACTTCGTGAATAATATCTTCTAATTCTAACCTCTCCGATTACTTCTATTACCTTTACTACCTCTTCTATTATTGGATTTGAATTGACAATTGTATCTCTGTGCTGATGTGGTATGGCGACATGAACTGATGTACTTACGTACGAAGTTCTACGTTGCAACTGACTGACTGACTGAACACATGTCCCAACCACCTCAACTGATGAAGTTTCAATACTTCATCCATTGACCCGTCATCCTTACCCATTACTCAATTCCTAACAACAGCATTGCCTACTCGGTTGTCCTATAATACTCGAGCAATGCTTCTTAGACACCTATGATCGAAAGCCAGTAACCTAAGAATATCTTCTACTCTGACTGGCCATGTTTCACAGCCCTAAAGTAGGACGGAGTGAACTGCTGCACATCAGACTCGTCTTTTGGTTAACAGACGGATATCTCGTCCACGTCATAAGTGACGCAAGTTAGTGGAAGCCGGTACAGCCTTTTGTATCCGTTCTGACATATCGTCACATCAGGGCATCAGCAGTGATGAGACACACGAGATAAGTGAAGCACGCTCAACTGCTTCACTCCAAGCTGCCTCAGGGTAGGCATTACTTACACATCTGCATAACTGTTTTTCTAGTTTCTCCTAATATATTTTCTAAGCTGTGTTATCATTAAGTAGAACCCTAAGAGGTTTTCTTTGCGGTGTATTTCGTATGTCCAGTAAGACGCAAACAAATACGCACTCGCACTAGAGCATGGTCTGAGTCTAAAAAATGTGCTCCAGAATGAGCTGCAGTATTCGATGAAGCCTCCCCACAGATGGCTGAGAGCAAGCCATTATATGTTCTATTAGCCGCGACACCATAAGATCCACCCAGGTGGCTTTCCTTTTCACTTAGTCTTCCTACTTGAGCATTGGTGTCACCAGTCATTATTACTACATCAGAGCGCTTAAATTTTTAGAGAAGGTTAGAGAGGTTTCTATAAAACTCATTTTTTATCTCATCCGAGCTACAGTCAGTGGGAGCGTAGGCAGATACGATGAAGAGCCAACGGCGAGTGTTCCTGTCCTTCCGATTACTTACTGTCCCGTTTAGTTGGACCGCGCATAAGCAACTGTCCACCGGTATTAAATCTAAAAGAGCTAGTTCTGCCCGATGACTTAATACCATATCTACGCCGGCGAGGCCACATGAAGCAGTATCAGGGCTTCAAGATACACGAGACGTAAACCGAGTTGATTCTCTATCTGGACAAGGCGAAATCAAATTGATAGTTTTGCTCGGATTCTGAATGAGCGTTTCCGAGACGCAGCATACATCGATGCTACGGGATTCCAGAGTCCAAGCTAATGAAGCTTGTTGCCCTATTTGACGCGAGATTTGAACATGAATAGCTTCAATATGTAGTTTAGAACGGGGTTTCGGGAGACAAGGAATAACGTTCCATGACCTCGAAACATTTGCATCAGCGGCACGAGGTAACAAAAGAATGAAATAGGGGTCGGTCTTGCAGATACGAGAGTTATTAGGTGTATGAAGGATTTGATTTTGACCGATTCGGTATGAGGGCGGATATCACCTCCCGGCTGCTCACACCGTGGGTGTTTCCTGAGGAACCTGAAAAGGAAGGTAGATTAGGGTTGGTCTTAGAGACCTGGTAGCGTGACCGGAGAGCACAAGGGACTAGTGCTTGCGTCCGGTCACGCACGAATTTTTTATGGGAAGTTTTTGAAATGTTAGCTCCGCTCCTCAAGTGGCCTTACCACCAGACACGGAAATCCTTGAGGTAGGGTGAGTTGAGGCATTTTTAGGGTCGACTTTTTCTAACCCCGTCCTTCCTTGTAAGAAGGTATCATAGCAGCAGATGCTGGTTGTCCGAAGGAAACACCTTACTGTTATCACACCTCTATACAGTCAGCAGTACGACTTTGCCCTCAGACCTTGAGCTGCTGCTTTTAGTCTCACCGTTTTCCAATCAACTTACCTGGCATGGTAGAACCTTCAGGAACATATGTTCCAGCCAATATGGCTCGGGTGGGTCATCACAATAGGCAAGCCCGAACACCACTTCAAGGTAGCTGCTACGGTAGGGGCTGTTGTATTAAAATGAATTATGCTCAAGTGGTATATTGTTTCTTGAAACTGATCTCTCAAGGACATGGTTATATATTCTCGTTCGAGCCACACTCTTTGTATAAACACTAAGGATGTTGTCAAGTTATACAAACTATACTGAGTAACAGATATTCGAATGCATCACCTTATAGTTCCAAACTGATTAATTTAACTCACAAGTTACCACTTCGAATGATGTCGTCTATATTTTTAATAATTCATTTGATAATCATGTAGTATAATCTGACAATAATTTATATCATTAGATTATTTAAATTCACTTCGATTAGAATTTATAAATTGACGAGAAAAAACGTTCAAGTTTTCAATACATCCTTGCAAAAATTACAGTGAATAAATAAATTCTTAGAAATTATTAAACACTGTAAACTATAATTAATGATATAATTCAATGTTTAAAACTGACTGATAATTTAATCATTGCTGATTTCTATTTCAGAATAAATTAATCTGATAGAACATTTATGGTTTTACAGAGTGAAATCATCAATCAATCATTGTTAGACCACCATTAGAAACCTGGAAGCACTGGATGGCCGTTTTGTGCTGGTATAGGACTCATCAGCAGTGCGAATCCTGCAGCTTGCAGGACTCGAACCTGGGACCTTCGGTCCTGCGCGCGAACACATAACCTGTGGACCACTGGGGCAGCATCCAACGGTGTTACTGTCTAACTCTGATTGATCAGGAGATTTTGTGCGACCTCACTCATTTGTCTTAAGTAATTACTGCCTACACTCGACAGGGTTGAACTCCACTGGTCACGTCTTCTCACTAGAACTCCAAGGATTTCCTCAAGAAGCTAATCACTAGTGAGCACCTTTTGTGATTTTTCAATTACATTTATGGAGATTATTGTTTTTACACAATGAAATAACCAATGAACAATACAGAATATGATCTATTTGAAACAGTCATCACATAGATGATGTTATTCTACCTACTGTTCGTATAATTATTTATGCAGATACAGTTGCGATCGATATCAGCGAATGAACCTCATACATTGATTGAAAATCATCTTAATTTTCACTGAAAACAAAGCGATTTTCTATAATGTTTTTGAATAATGCTACATTTGTAATCAGTTGGATGACGCATTGAGTAGGTCGATCGACTGACATTCATTTATTTGTCTAATTTAATGATCAAAATACCGCTTTTATTGTTCATATTTATCTATGTATGTGTGTATATTTATATCATGAATAAACTGAATCATTTTTCATTATAATCTATGTATGTTTTTAAAATGAATCGGTTATATTGACGAATTTTGTTGGAGTCTTTTATCTCTGAAACTAAATAGATATTATACGTAATCAGTGTGATGTTTTGGCACAAAACACATGAAAAAGTGTACACTTAATAATTATACAGCCTTTGGATATAGATAAGAACAGAGCCATATATATTTAATGTATATATATAACTATACATATAAACATATATATGTATATATATGAATGGAGCAAGCGAGGTACTTTGTTTGATTTATTTAATATAAAAAAAATAAAAGGCGGCGTATTTTCATAAAATGATCATGTCACTTTATATATTATCTTACTATTATTATTATTGGCCTTTTTAAACCATTTAATCCACTAAAGCTCTAGACACACACTATTATTATTATTATTACTTTCAATACTGTTTGTTAGATATGGTACTTCATTGATGAATATTCACAATACAAAAGTCGGTTTACTAGAGAAGCATACTGATTACCAAAAAAACATACACACCAGATGTAAACGTAAAGTCTGGGTTGTATTATTTTTTTTTCTCTCTCTCCTTTTGATGTCACCGTACATATATAAATATAGATAGATACATAAAGATGAAATGGAATATATAAAATATGCAATGTAAGTAAACTACATTTACGACACAAAGACAATAAAATATTCCTAATACTGGACACATGAACAAATTTCAATTTCCTTATGTGTATTTATGTTCTCCTGGGAATAAGTGAACAATACTGTCTTTTCATATATTATGTATAGTGCGTTTAAATGTGTTCTTATGAATGTTTATGTTGAAAGTGTATTGAATCAAACCAAGAATATTTGCCTTTAAGAATTAATATGAATAATTTTGGGTTGATATTACAAACTAAAATCAAAACTTAATAATTCAGAACTCACTAGACAAAATATAAATAAAAGCAGACTGATCGATGATAGATCTTTATAAAAAGAAGTCAGACTTCGATAATTTTCGATAGAATAGAGAGAAACATGTCCATGAAAATATCCAATTACTTACGAACTTACTTACGACTGTTACTCCCCCATCGTGCATAGGCCGCCCAACAGTTTTCGCCAACCAACTCTGTCCTGGGCTACCCTTTCTAGTTCTTTCCAGTTTTTGTTCATTCTTCTCATATCTTTCTCTACTTCTCGGCGTAATGTGTTCCTTGGCCCTCCTCTTTTCTTTTAACCTTGAGGGTTCCATGTGAGTACTTGTCTGGTGACGCAGTTCGGTGCTTTTCGTAGTGTGTGTCCTATCCACTTCCACCGCTTCTTCCTGATTTCCCCCTCCAAAGGAATCTGGTTTGTTCTCTCCAAAAGTAAGTTGTTGCTGCAATGAATCCGAAGTATTTTGCGTAGACAGCTGCTAATAAACACTCGAATCTTCTGGATGATGGCTTTGGTATTTCTCCAAGTTTCCGCTCCATACAGTAGAACTGTCTTGACATTTGTATTGAAAATCCTGATTTTGGTTTTGTTTGAAAGTTGTTTGGAGTTCCAGATATTTTTCAACTGTAGAAATGCAGTCCTTGCGTTGCCAATCCGCGCCCTCACATCTGCATCGGATCAACCTTGGTTGTCGATGATGCTGCCAAGATATGTAAAGGTGTCAACGTCCTTCAAGGCATCTCCATCAAGCGTGATTTGGTTGACGCATGTTGAATTGTATCGTAGAATCTTACTTTTCCTTTTATGTATGTTGAGACCTACTGCTGCTGAGGTTGCTGCTACACTGGTCGTCTTCTCGTGCATTGGTTGTTGCGTGTGTGATAGAAGAACCAGATCGTCCAGCCGCATTCAAGCTGTCCAACATACACTGTGGTTCCCTCCAGATTCTGACGTCTCCATAATCCAGTCGATCACCAGGAGAAAGAGAAAGGGTGAGAGTAAGCAACCTTGCCTGACACCGGTCTTCACCTCACACGAGTTTGTCAGCTGACCCCCATGCACGATTCTGCAGTTGAATCCATCATAAGAATTCCGTATGATGTTGACTACATTCTCAGGCACACCGTAGTGTTGAAGAAGCCTCCACAGTGTTTTTCTGTCCACACTATCGAATGCTTTCTCGTAGTCGATGAAGTTGATGTAGAGTGGTGAATTCCATTCAATTGGTTGTTCCACAATGATCCGTAATGTAGCAATTTGGTCAGTACACAATCGATCCTTACAAAATCCAGCCTGTTGATCTCGAAGTTGGGCGTCTACGAAGTCCTTCATTCTGTTTAACAATACTCTGTTGAAGACTTTGCCTGGTATTGAAAGAAGAGTGATGCCTCTGTAGTTCTCGCACTTGCTGAGATCGCCTTTCTTTGGTATTTTGATCAGGTATCCTTCTTTCCAGTCTCTTAGTTATTGTTGATCATCTCAAATCTTTTTGAAGAGAATGTGAAGTATTTTCGCAGTTGCTTCTGCATCTGCTTTCATTGCCTCTGCTGAAATGTTGTCTGGTCCTGCTGCTTTGCCACTCTTGATTTGTCTGATGGACATACTGATCTCCTCAATCGTAGGTGCGCCAATATTAATTGGGAGATCCGTGGATGCTGCTTCGATGTTGGGTGGGTTCAATGGAGCTGGTAGATTCAGGAGTTCCTTAAAGTTCTCTACCCACCTATTTCGCTGTTCTTCAGTGTTGCTGATTACTTTGCCTTCCTTACTTTTCACTGGTCGTTCTGGTTTACGATAGTTTCCGGCCAGCTTCTTTGTTGTTTCGTACAATTGTCTCAAGTTTCTGTCTCTTGCAGCCTTTTCCGCCGTCATTGCTAGATCTTCCACATATTTTCGTTTGTCAGCTCTGATGCTGTTCTTCACTTTCATGTTTGCTTCTGTGTATGCAGCTTGTGCGGTAACTTTCTCCGCTCTTGTTCGGCTGACATTGATTGCTGCCTTCTTGTTCCTCCTTTCTTCAATTTTTTCAAGAGTACCAACAGACATCCAATCTCTGTGATGGTACTTCTTGTGACCCAGAACTTCGTGACATGTTGAAGTGATTGCCTCCTTGATCCCTTTCAAATTGTTCTCCAATGTTATGTCCTCTCCATTGTGCAAGGCCTGGAACCTATTGGTGAGGGTTATCTTGAATTCGTTGACTTTTACGGTATCCCGAAGAAAGGCCGTATTAAACTTCTGTGATGTTGTCTGTACCGTTATCCAGTATTTCTTGAGTTTCAGTTTTATTTTAGCGACCAGCAAATGGTGATCTGAGGCTATATCAGCTCCTCTCTTGGTTCTCACATCCTCCATAGTCCTTCTGAACGTCTTGTTGATACAGATATGGTCGATTTGGTTCTGAGTAGTGTGATCCGGTGAAATCCATGTATCTTTGTGTATGCGCTTGTGTGGGAATATTGTGCCACCGATGACCAGTTTGTTTAAGGCACATACGTTTGCAAATCTCTCACCGTTTTCGTTCCTTTCTCCCAGTCCATGTCGTCCCATGATGTCTTCATATCCAGTGTTGTCCATTCCAACCTTGGCATTCAGGTCTCCCATAAGAATCGTCAAATCCTTTGGTGAGCATCTGTCGACGACTGACTGTAGCCTTTCGTAGAACCAATCTTTATCGTCGTCATTGTAGTCATTGGTAGGTGCATAACATTGGATGACGTTCATTGTGATGTCCTCTTTATTTGTGTTTGATAGATGCTTTGATGATCCTCGGACCATGAAATTCCCATCGTATCAGTGCTTTTTGTGCTTGGTTGGACAGCATCAGTGCAACTCCTTGTGTATATGAAGCATTTTCCTCTTCATGACCAGAGTATAACAGCAGTTCCGCTGAAACTAGTCTCAGTTGTCCTACCTGTGTCCAATGTGTTTCACTGATGCCGAGCACCTCGAGGTTGTATCTTTTCATTTGTGCCGCAACTTGAAATAGTCTTCCAGTCTCCTACAATGTACGAACGTTCCATGTACCTAAAAAATGGTTGCTGTGGTTGTCAGAAGAGGCATCAGCCTCGTGACTTCCGAGGGAACTCGGCTTTCATCACGCGACGTCATAATTCTTCTTCCAACTGCCAGGGCAGAGTTAAAATGGTTTGAATTATTTCTTCTGGTTAGCGTTTTTTGGCAAGTTAGTTTATAATTGGGATAGGGTCGCCAACCACATGTCCAACCCCTCCTCCTTTATCTGGGCTTGGGACCAGTAGTAGCCCCGAATGTTCTACTGGCGGAGTTATCCAATAACTGAGATGAAATTAAACTGTTCGATAGTGATCAAGTGCATATATGAAATTGCACTCGGTTTCTGGTGGTTTTATCTTATGCACGAAACTAACTTTCCATATGTAACTGAGGATAACATCCAGTCAGCCTAATAACTGTTGTAATATGTTAGATATCAATAATCTATATCACAATCAATGGAGATCTACAATCGTAGTAACCAACTTATCAACTTTACTTAGTACCCTAAGTCTAACCTTAACATTGTCCACTCGGTTGTCACACGGTAAGTTTCTAAGACAGCTGTAATCAAATGAAAACCAGAACTGATACGATAATGGCCAAGCAGTGAAATAGCTTTAGACCATAAGTTTAAATTAGTGAAATTCAAGAATAGAACTGCTTAATTAAAATCAAAACTATAAATTTGTAAATACTGTTGGAAATATGATACTATAAGTTTCTGCATTAAAACTCAGTAGACCAATAAGCAGTAGTTCGTATTATTATTTTAACTGATCATCTGTTCCAGTTACCATACTACTTTGAAGAAGAAATACATATCAAGGATTATGTAATATAAGTAACGATAGCATTCGTCATTTCCTGTTAGTCAAAAGAATTATTGTGATATAAATGTATGAAGAGATGACTTGATATGGTAATATGGACTACCTGATGATTAATATGATAACTTTATACATAATTGGTAGATAAATACGAGATGAATACACTATTTTCTATTACATAACTAATAAAAATTCCCTTCATTTACAGACATGTCAAGTTTCAGATTAATCAGGTGAAAATACAATTTAATATTGAGGGAATAACAGACCATAAATTAAACCAAGTTATCAAACTCAAGTAAAAATTTAAAGTAACTCTGTCAGGTTTAAGTCTACGTGTTTTAGATTCGATTCCTAGATGTTTCACGAAAAAAAATGTTGAAGTATTCTACGCTTAGGAGGGAACAGGTTCAAGAATAAGAATAATAACTTTGTTCTTGAATCAGTTCACTTGCAGAGCATAGCATGTAATTAGATACAGCAAACATTTAACTGTACATCGTTGAATCAAAATGTTACCAGTATGTGAGAACAACCTTTTTTCGTCTCATCTGAATAAATAGTCTTACGCTAGCCAAATGTTCGGAAGATTAAACTTGACTTTGATCATCAAGTGGAATACCTGAATATCTTGTGACATGAATCCGCCTGATTGCTTTTAAATGTAACTATATATTACCATGATCGAACAGGTCACGTGAAACTTAAACGCTGATTTTTATCCAGTTTCAATCATTTTTTCAAGTAATTACTATGACCTTTTTAGTTTTTTGAACTCAACATGATTAGTTCCAATAGACAAAACTGTAAAGTCGGATATCTTGAATTGATATTTTTATGTGAAACTATAAAGTTTTATTTATCTAAAGCATGACTTAGCTTCTACTTAAGCTAAAACTTATTGATTTCAAATATGTCTTCTGTAAAAAAAAGTAATCTTTAATGCAGAAGAAACGGAGTGAATCAGTTAAATTTTCGTAAACCATTTCATTTAACCACGTAGTTGTATGAAATTTAGGGATTTGTTTTTCAATGAAACGAAATTCAGACATTAAAATAGAAAAGCTCAAACACCATTTTCTCGTTTATTCTTTCATTTTAATGAGAAATGCGAACACTGAAGTATATAAACAGAAAATGTATTCTGTTCAGGTAAACGACTACGAAACGATCAAAAATGGTAAACAAAGATATTCAGTGAATAACAGCGACGGTTACACAAAGAAGTGTTGTAAGAAACTTCCGAATGAGATGTAGCATTGTCATGTTTACGTAACAGTATCTGGTAAAATCGATTAATCTTGACTCATTTCTGAAATTTAAACTTGAAATCTTTGAAAACCAAAGCTACAATCAAAGATAAGTGATAAGTTTAAATCCATAACAATATTAAGTCCTCATAAATTCAATAATAGAAAATATGAAGACAGAAAGGAATATAAAATGAATACTCTTAGTTATATTAATGATAACCTCTGGGAAATATTGAATCATTCACCAATTGAAAATCTATAGCAGGGATGATTAAGTAGAAAATTGTAAGGTGAATGTACCACAATTTCCTATGGCAATAAATATATGTAATTCTTTGATATATAACTACTGAAGTGTGGGATAACATGCACAGGTTTAATAATTATTTCAAATAGTAATCAAATAACAGACGTCTGTTTCCAAAGTATCTTTCCTTATAGACTCGAATTTGCATCTGACTGCATCCAAACTCGGGTCTACAGGGTTCATACTGAGGAATCAAATTTCTTTCATACATAAAGTAAAAAATGCAAACAGATATCGTTGATCATAGACAATTAAATATTTGAAATAATAAAACTTCAAGTTATCTTTTATTTGTAATAACTTGTAACAGATCATATATACTTCGAACAAGGCAAATTTCTTACCTGTGAAAATTATTATCCACCTATGTAGTAAATTTCTGATAAGCATAGAACTTCTTCTGAATTCCTGATAAATTGTCAATAGGAATAAAAAACTCATTAGCATGGATAGATGCACTAAACTCTTGAATTTAATTGAATTATGAGAGGGAAAGTTGATTTTTTCAGATAAACATTATGATCAAAACAGAACTAGAGTCACCATGAATGAAAAACATAACGTCCAAGCATAAGTACACATAATTTTCAAAATTCAAATCCACGAAGGCATTATCGTGGATAAATCAAGATCACATCACTTTGATAACCATAATTTTCCTTTGTGATAGTACAGATATCCACATATGTTTATAGAATACGAATTTTACAAAGATGTGTTTGAAAAATCCATGTACTACTTACACATGTGAACCGCATTTTAATTTGAAAGTATTGATTTCAAAAATCCAGTCATATATACATATATATACATGTATTAAAGCATGGGTGACCTTCAAGATGATAACCAATCAGCACTACGTATCAAAGCTGATCAGCCATTGGTTATATAAAACATAATGATCTGAGCACTTATTTTGGTAAACCTTCATAATCATTGGTTAATACAACCATTTAGTGTATAAGTGCGAAAACAAGTGGATAGCTGACACTAGGTTTCGTGGGGAAATTATCGATTTTATTAATCAAACAACTAGTATTAATCATGAAACTGAAATGTTTATTTTTTAACAGGTGAGACTAATGTAAAATTTTCAGGAACTATCCATGAATCAAATGCTCCTACATCTTAGCTCGGAATTTTTTGAATTATTGACCGAAGCATTGATGAAATTATGATTCAACAATTAGCTTGACATAAAAAATAAGATGGAAAGTTAAGCATAAAAATTTAATTGTCGGAATTTGAATTTCTTACTGAATGTATAGGCTAAAACTAAATGTGGTTTATGCTTCTGCACAGTATCGAATTTAAAAGTGTCAGGAATTTTCATACACCTACTAAAATTCATTCTTAAATTTATTGAACTATTTATTTGAAGTTTGAATGAAACATGTGCGTTGCTAAAGATCTAATATATTCGAACACTATGATTCATAATTGATAGTAGCTTTTTAAAGAACATATTCATTATTCTATGGATGGAAATATTAGTTGAGAACTAACTGAGAAAATTCCATGCTGATCAAAACTCATTTATAGGATTCATTTACAGCATCAGTAGATTCACGAAACTTTCGTAAACTATATCCACATTTTCTGTAAAATATGCTGGAATAATGTTGTGTACACTGATAATAATTTCTTATACAACTAGATATCAAACTGTCAAACATAACATAAGCGGAATTGATGCAAGATGACGGCATTAGGAAACCACTATCCAGTTCATTTTGCAAATAGTTAAACGTCGAGTCTTTGTAGCAGGAACTTGTAACTTCAGAAAGCAGTGCATATAAAAATATGATTATTATCTGTGTGTCTATGTTTCCAGATGTCTGACAAACAAGGGTTGAAAAACAAAAGGGTATAATAAAACACTTTTTTTTCATTCTTTTGAGAGTTTTATAATAGTTTTATAATGTATTACGTAAACAATCGCTAATTATGAGTGTATTTTATGCATAATAGTTCAATGTCTGTAAAACTAAATGACCGTTGAAAATCAATAATTGTAACATTTGGATTAGTGGACCAATTCTGACTATATCAATGAGTGATATGTTCTAAAATCCTATGAAGAGACTTCAATCCCGTTATGATTGTAAACATGTTATTTTGAAGAGTAATAGATAACAAGAAATTACAACACATTGCCTCCAAGAACAAGGGAAATTTTATGCTGTATGTTTTACAACAACTTGACGAATAAGATTTTACAACTAGTACTAAGTTCTAAACACCATGACATTTGTTATTTGACATTTTTATTAAAAACAGCATAACGTAGAAAGTAAAACAGATACTATTAATTAACATGACCACACCATAGTAGGCCTATGAAATTCATAAAATAATCTATAAATCTTCCACTAATCCTCGCAAAAAATGACTAGTTAAGCTTCAACTTCATCCGTTGTCATACAATTCATAAATTGTCAGGATGCTGCTATAAAACAGAATGAAGTATTGATTCCATTCACTCAAAATGATACATTGTAAAATGCATCGTTTTTTTTTCATTTAGTCAAATTGAATAAGAATTTTGTGAACATGCTAAATTAATTGGAAATTATTATGCTTAATCAATAATAAAAAGGAAGCAATCATCAGACCTAAATATATGATAACTTATTTAAAAAGAAATCGGATAAATGATATTGTAACGGAGTCAAAATCACTATGTGTGATGATGTTGCTAACCCGTTCTGTTTTCTTTCTATTTCAGGGCGATCAAACACAAACGCTTTGGAAGCTGAAGAACAAGCCCTGAGTGCTCTAAACTCACAGGATGACTCTTAACTCATAGGTACACTACCCACCCTATTTCTGTAAAAAAAAACCGCGTATTTTAATTTTCAAATAAAAGAGTGCCGTGGCAAACAGCACTTCGTGTTCTCTCTTAGTGTGAGGTATTAAACTAACCTTGTGTGCTGTGATTTTAGATCCTCTCCGCCCTTCAGGGAGTGATTGCTGATTACACGTGTTACAATATATACTTTATTAACTGTGAACTTTCAAGCGAATTCACTGTTTCACTCTAACTTTCAAACTACTAGTTGAAAGTAGTTCCAAGATAAAATTATTCTTCTATGATAGAAAAAAATGTTGTGAACTGCCCCTATATGCATAGAATTTATGTTTTCACCCGTATACATGTTTTTTTTAAATTTTCAACTAGACTAAATATCATATATATATATATATATATATATATATATATATATCACCATGGGCTAGAAGAAGTCATGTTTCGTTTTAATTGTAACTAATGCACTCGACACTCATATGTGTGTATGTATATAGTTTCTCACTATGTAATCAATTTTCTTTCATTTGGGTTCACCTTTGTAGATTACAAAAAAAGAAAAACAGTCTACTACCGACAATGGAGAATAAATAATAGATAAAAAAGTAATAATAACAATTTCTCACCTGGTTCACTTACAGCCAACAAAATGTATCTGAACATGTATTTTCGAAAATAAAAAAATACATTTTTTATTGACTGACTCTATGTGAAATAAAATAAAAAAGAAAAGAAGATAGAAAGAAAACAATCTAGATGTGTGTATGTATGTATGTGTGTGTGTGTGTTTATGTACAGATTTGTATTAACAAGAAATTAGAAGTTCAATCAAGTCATTTCCCACATATATCGCAGTCTCAGTATTCCTAATTTTGTACGCTTAATCGACATAGTCAAGTCTAACCAGTATAATAACAATAATAATAATAATAATAATAATCTATGATACGACGATAATATGATAAGAAATTGACTACTGAATGAGCGAGAGAGAGAGAGAGGGGGGGAGAGAGAGAAAGAAAGAGTCAGTAAGTAAGTAAGTAAGTAAGAGCAAATTCATCAAGGTTAACTTGATGAATGGTTATTTTTACAATGATAATATAACAGGAAGCAAAGTTGTCAAACTATATAAATAGACACCATTCACAACCAATAAATACTTTCAGATATATATATGTATATCAAAAAAAGAGTTAAACTAATAACCTCTTGTTCTGAAGCGCGAGATACACTTATTGTTGACATTTAACCATGCTTCATTCTATTCGACTGACATATAAAGGGGAATAATATACAAACTAGTCAATACATTTCTCGTGGGAACCAAAACAGATTTTGATACGATCATAATGACGACGAGTAAAAGAAGGCTGAAAAAGACCCTGATGATGGTGGAACTGATAAAATCAATTAATTAATTTTGTAGACATGAAAATATACAACAGACGAGACAACTATATCACTGAAAGAAGAAATGATTTATATGAGTTATATGTATGTATATATATATATATATATATATATATATATATATATATATATATGTATATTTAGTTGAACAAAAGATAGCAAATATTATTTAAGGCATCTATGGAGAAAAAATTGAAAATAACTTTTATTTATGAATTAACATCAATATGATAGATCATAAAAGGAAATAGGAAGCGATAAGAACTATGTCAAGAGAACAATCATAAATTATATTGATGGTTTATAATAGTAACAACACCACGACCAAAATAAACAGTAATAGTAGTGCACTGAGCCGTCATCCAACGACGTTAATGTTTTACTGTGATCAGTTCAAGATTTTGTGCTAACTTACCCATTTGTCTTTAGTAGTTACTGCCTACACCCGACCGGGGTTGACCTTCACTGGTCACAGCTTCTCACAGAACGCCAAGAATTTCCTGACGAAGCTAGTCATTAGTGAGCGTATATTATGATTACTTTTCACCATAGAATAATGGAGATTGTTGTTTTACATTGAAGTTTTGAATCGATGGTGGTCTGGAGGTTAAGCTTTTACGCGAGACCGAAGGTCCTGGGTTCAAATCTAGCGTGCTGGAGCCGTGGATGCCCACTGCCCATGAGTCCCATACTAGGACAAAACGGTTATCCAGAGCTTTCAGGTTTCTAATGGTGGTCTAGCAATGACTTATTCATGAATTCAATCTCCATAACTCTATAATGAAAAATAATCGTAGTAGTTATAAAGATAGTTCATCAAGTATTGTTCAAAAATGTAAAGAATCGATTTACTTTGGATTGTTTTTTCTAAGAGCCTAAAAGTATTCTTAAGCTTGTTATGATTGTAACAAATCTTATCTGCTGACAATCATTCTCACCAACATTGGGTATTATTTTATGCAGTGAACTAATTATCTCATAACTCAAGAATATTTTCCCGTCATATTTGATGTCTGAAAGGTTCACTTTTGGATAGAATATTTAAAAAAGCATATCACTGTGTAATAATATTGAAGCAGAATGAGATAAATATAGATTGTTAGTTGATGTCTCAGCAACTGTTTGAATAAAATACGTAATAACTGAACAAATATCACAATGTAAACAGAGAAAATGCGAACATTAATCTTAGATGTTTTTAAGGACGCCATGTTTAGCACAAAATGAATAGAATAGATAAAATATTATCATTATTATTATTATTATTATTATTATTATTATTATTATTAGTGTTCAGCTAAAAGGACACGGTAATAACATATCTCTTTCACAAACTATATAAATTGATATTGATCTGAATTTCTAACTGATTCGGTATAATAATTCTAAGTTTGTATATATATATATATATATATATATATATATAGTTTTCAAAACATTTTGATCACACACCATACATCTGGGTACGACACTCTTCTCTTCAGTAGTAACTTCTGGGCTACTACTTACAAGTTACTTTGAAAGTAGTGTCACCACACAATCATTTCAAGCTTCTATAGCTTAGTAGATATATCCCAAAGTTTACGAATAAAATTCAGTTAGCAGCAAGTGTTACACAACATGTTACTGGCTACTATTTTGTGACTACTGATTATGAACATTATTTATTGGTTCATATAAATTTTCTCTTACAGGCTCATAAATAAAATTTTCAATTTTCTAAAGCGAACTGATTACAACAATAAAAAAATATTCTTTAAAATCACAATTATTTCGTTTCAGTTCGCAATTTTTTTTATCAGTATGTACCTGAAACTTTTAGTCTTTGGAGACAATACATTAATTTGCAACCATCCAGTTGAAACTCAATGGTCCAAGTCTACAAATTAAAAAAAGCATTTACAAGATAGCATAGGATTTTATGCTTCTTTATAGTTAGGTTTACAAAGAATAGTATAGCACTAAATGATATTTTATAATAGATCCTTGTTCATGTGTCTGTATCATAAGTCCAAGAAACCGTTTAATAATTGGTTTTCAAATTTCATTTCACACTTAGCTATTTCTGCTTCCCTTGATGAAATAAATGAACAACATGCAGACGAAATTAATCAAAACTATATGAGATATGAACGCAATACATTTTGAACAGTTTGATCACAATTATGTACACTTTCAGTACAATTATATGTGAAAAAAAAATAAAAAGGTCAACTAGACAAGTGAAAGATAAAAGGAAGACAAAGAAAATAATGTGACACCCAGTATACTAGATAATAAATTGATATTATCAAGGAGGGTTTTTGTGTTAGAACAAACTGTTTTTGAATACACAAAGGGGGTTTGAATTATCATATGGTCAAGGTTTCATCAAACATAGTGTTATAATAATCTTGGTCTTCTTTTCATATCTGATAAAGATTTATGAAAGTGATTAATTATATTTTTGTTAGCAACTTTTCAGCTTGGGAATTAAATAAAATATACTTTAACGTAATTATAGAGATATGAAGATTGTTGTTTTACATTGAACTCATGTATCAGTCATTGCTAGATTACCATTAGAAACCTGGAAGCAGTAGATGACCGTTTTGTCCCAGTATGTGACTCATGAGCAGTGGGCATCTAAGACCTCCGCACGCGAAAGTCGAACCCAGGACCTTCATTCACACGTGTACACTCTTAGCCTCTAGACCAGGCAGTCGATATTCAACGGTGTTAATGTCTAATTCTCATTAATTAACTTAAGAACTGAGACAATTTCATTGAATTTTAAGTTGACTAAAAACATCTCAAAAGGCTTTTTTCTAGTTAATCAATTTCTATTCATTTAAATGAAGCATTTTTATGTTGACGTTTGCATTTTTTTTATTTGTAATTAACTTTTATCGACTGGAAAACTATTTGAATCAATAAGAAATACAATACAAATACTGGAGCCTAGTTTAAATTCATACAGCAGTGGGTAAACAGTAAATGGCAGATGATCAGAGTTCAGAATCGTCAGATTGGATGGTGAAAACATTAAGTTTATTGAGCTATTTAATTAGAATGTTTTAGCAGGTAGGTTCAATTTCAGTTAATTAATGACTGTAGTAGTGCAACTACTATCCTATCGTCCAATATCCATCAATAACGAGTAATTAACTAACTTTATTGACTCTTTTATTAAAACTTGAAGAATAGTAAATTATTTTACTAACTAACAATTACTGGTTATTCATGTTGATAATAATAATAATAATAATAATAATAATAATAATAATAATAATCACTGTAGAATAAACTCAAAAGGAGAATATTTTAAAAAGCACAAAGCAAAAGCGCATTTATTTTATAGCCTACATTATAATCATATAAAATTATGTATACTGCACCGGATATAAAATATTCTAAAGAATAAAAGAAAAGTCTATAACGTGATAATCAACAGAAAAGTTAGTCCAGCGTAAATCTATGTTCATATTTGTTTACAGCGAAAATCGATCACAAAAAATATCACTTTACAAGTTCATCTATAGAAAGTTCGAAAGGATTTCAACTGCCCTCCTTTTTCATTTCAATTTTACAATAGCTCACATTAAGGTAGTGTGAATAATGGCTACATTAAAATTGGAATCCAAATACCAAAAGCGTTTTCTATGTTCGGTACCAAGCAAAACCTAATGATCCAATGCTCACTATCTGACTGGGTCTAGAGTTTTAGTACTGCTGACAAAGCCCAAACAAGAAAGAAACATTTATTTCGTGAATCTTGGTACTTAATAGTACCCGCTGCCAAACACATCTACACTTTAAACTGTTAGTCATAAAAACCTCTAAACTTTACTAACCCTTAAGGTGTTGTTCATAGTAGATCAGTCCCATTTAGTTTAGAGAAATACAATTCACTAACTAAAAAAGTGTTGGGGACGTTAGATTCCCAGAACTCACTTGATAAAGGGGGTCAGTTGAACTTGAGATTACATTTCCCAACCGGAAAATCCTTGACTGTCATTGGTTGATGTATTATTTTAGTAGGCTACTTTGTGGCTCTCCAGAGGACGTTTCTATCATGTATAAATAAACACGATTTGTTTACTTGTCAACCTCGTGTTTCTAGGTGTTTGTAGAATACACTTTCTACGCCATATCAAGACTTCTTGCTATATTTAGCAGGGCCAAGGACAATCGAATCAGAATAGCCTATCGTACCACTGTATCATTGCCTCGCTATTGTTTACCGAATAAGGTGCACTCGTAATAGTTTCAAGCATATCACTTGACGAACATATCAAAAAGACATCACAAAATTAATCCATGATAATATACATGATGAATTAAAAATTGACGTTATTTGTGCATTATACTTTTATGATTTCAAATCCATTTAAAATAACTCTTCTTCAATATATTAATGAATATTGAAACAGAATAATTAACTAGACCAGTTATCGAACAAAAATCTTTTTCTCGATAAATTAATTAAATCTTCAAGAAATTGTCTATCACAAATCCACCAAACACTAGACAACATTCAGTTTCTTTTCTGTTAAAAGAATAGCAAACAAAAAATATTATCTCTATTCATTATTTAAAAAAATGTAGTTAGATAAGAGAGTATCGGTCTATTAAAACTTTTATCCATTTAAACTTAAATTATTCACAATAATTGAAGGTAAATAAAACTAGGATGAGTAGAATTTCATTTAAAAAAATGATAAAAGTTATACAGCTTGAGTTTAGATTACTTTGATTTTATAGATCAATATTTGTTGATTAGTTTTACTGATAGAATGTTGTGAAAAGATCACGAAGTCATGAAAATGATCAAAATACAAATTGACGAATTCGAACTGAGTTAATTAGTCTCTAAAAAGAATCCAAGAAGACAAGTGTTTTGTTTTTGTTGTAAACTAAGTCAGCAGTTTACGATTAAGATCTAATAGAAACTTGAACTAATGACGATTGGGTCTCACTGTAAGCCCATTAATTTTAGACAAATGGATTACGATGTAAAGACTATTAACCTAAAATTTAATTGTCCATGATACGTATATTGATCAATATCCAAAACGATCAGTGCATAACTGTTTCACTCTTAACATGATTGGCTATAAAGACTATGAGTTCTTGACAGAAGTCCTGAAAATATATCACAAATATAGCCACTAATGAACATAAATATTTTTCAGATAAGTCGTTTGTGGAAATTTGTGTCATTTTGAAGATGGAATGTGATGACTATCCGTTACTTTTTGAATGTTATTACATGTGTAGCTGATATCAGCATGTAATGTAAACTACCTTCAGATTAGAGATTCGTTTGCTCTTTCGCAAAAGGGTACTGATCATCTGCCATTCCTTGGGGTGGCTATACTTATGAATATACCAAGGGATACATGGGTAATAAACTCATACGTTCCTAGTATGCATGCAAGGTACAACTGACTTTCAGAGTACATGTATATATATATATATATATATATATATATATATATATAGGCTGTAATTTCTCACCTGAATAAATCCACTCTGTGGGTATGTGTGCCTGGCCCCACCAAAATACGCTTTACCAAACTCTACGGTCGGAACACCACTACCAATCAAGTTTAGCTGATTCTTTTTACCATTATTCTCTTAAAATATTCACACATGAGGAAATGGAGCGCATTAGTATTGCAATAATTCACGTATGAAGGCGATCCGAATGCTCAGGATATCTATCGACTGTCACTAAAGTTTGTCAACTAAAAACTGTCTTTTCATTCCATTTAACATCATGCAAAACTTGAAATCTGTTTAGTTATCTAAGAAACTAAACTAAATCGACTAGACCAACAGACCATCTGGATAGTCAGTCACGTGTTGTTCCATATTTAATTAGCATTTTTATGACCCAGATTTATTACACTATTTAAGACAGATGGATAAATAGACAAACACACATAGATAAGTATGGCTAAGTAGGTAGTTAGGTAGGGAGGGAGATAGATACATAAGGATTAGTTAATTCATCATCTGTTCAATAAAACAAGATCGAACAGAACCAGTCAACCTTATTCCATCACTAAAATCTCTAAAAATATTTATTACTTATTTTTATAGCTTTTAATGTTTATATTGGTTTTTGATGTTTTTATTATTATTATTATTATTGTTATTATTATAGATTCACCAGTCTTTTTTAGTCAGTATTCAGTATATATTAAAATTATATATGTTATACGTATTATATATATGATGACTATATTATGTATACCATAGTATAAATATTGAAATTATATCGGTTAAGTAGTACATTTTCAGTGCTTATTTCATGTGGTTTATTATTGACTCATTGAAAAGTAATCACTGAGTAAAACTTTGAGACCACTCTAAAGAAATCAGAATTATGTAATCTACTTCTTGAATACTTCAATGTCAGATGTTGATACCGTGAAATAACCTTCAAATTACTGGGTAAATGAGTTACTTCATTTAGAGACTGATCAAAGTGGGAAGTTGTAGCAATCAAACACCATTCAAATGCCATTTCATGCTTAACTGCATTGTAAACGACTGTAAGATACGCTACTATCGTTAGTAATTCATAATTTTAGTTTTTATTTTAGAAAGAGATCAGTAGGTCCAATAACAGATAAAATATCCACCTGTCTGTGTTCTTGAATTTGAAATGAATATCGTCATCTAACTGTTGTAAATCGCTTGTTCATCATTCAACAAGATTGTACTGAATCAAAAATTTTGATCAAAATTCAGTAAAAGATTTTTAAAACATGATTTAAAGCCATTTACAAACTGAATTGCTGCGCATATGAGCGGTCAAGAAGACAATGTGTTGAGTATTTGAAGCGGAAGGAACTAGGATCGAATCCCGGAGTAAACATTAACTATGATGAAGGGAAGTTCAAAATATGATAGAACTGGAATCCTAGTTTCCAATACTAGCAAAATTTCATCAATTTTACGGGAAAACTATGATACACTTGAAAAGCGAATTACATTCATTTCCATTGATAGTTTACGACCGATTATTTTACTGAAGTATCATCATATATCAAAAGTCGACTTATGCAATTTCATTTGTATCTTATCGTTTCTCTAAGAATCTTTTAAAATGTTACATATCTATATTAATCATATGGATAGTTCTACTAACATAAAACATTAATTTGACTAAATAATGAGAATACATTAAAAATCATGACAAAAATAGTAAAAAAAAAGTATTTTGTCTAAGAAAACTGTTTCAATTCAACATTCTTATCAATAAACTATGAGTAATCGGTAGTAACATTGCAAAAAACTACTTATATGTCATACAGTTAAATTCATTTTGTCTCTAAAACATTTCTTTGCACCTTTCATTGTTAATGCAAGTATTGTCAGTGATTTTGTCTCTGTCAAAACATTTTTAAATCAAATAAACATAATAAATTTTCAAATATTTCATGATTAATAACTGATGAATATTTAAGAAAAATTGGTTAAAATCGATTTTTATTCCGACAAGGCCAAAGTGTAGAGGTGAACCAATCAACGTTTAAAACGAAATATCAACATTGTGGCTTAAGGTTACAGCGAAAATTTTGATGATCAGATAAAATATAATGATATTGTCTTTGTAAGAGATGAGGTTGTTCCAAAAAAATCATCTTATTCTATTTTAGTGAAAGCATAAATCTTGCAGACTAACAGGATCAGTGTGAGGACGTTATATTTCGGTGCCAAAAACATTAGCATAAGAAATACATAAGAATTGATTTATTTTCACTCATTCGAGACCCTCCGACAACTGATCTTTTGTTCATTAGCTGAACCAGTTGTCAGTGTAGCCCACCCTATATATATATATATATATATATATATATCCCTGCCTCATTCGACATAAGTCAACAAAGTTTTCTCGAAGTCTCACTGAGAAGCTACAAATACTGAAAATAGTCATATTGGCAGTCATCCAGGTACTTAACGACTGTAAATGAAATGAAACTGAAGTTTTCGACTATTGAATTTAAATTTACTAGTCACTGCAATTTTACTGTAGTCTATTGATTAATGTTTGTATGAAGTTGTGGATGCTTAATACTCGAAGTAATAAATTAAGAAAGAGTTGTTGTTCAGTTATCCCCCTTTTTTACTTCAGTTCTTTAACTGAGGAACACATTACGCCGAGAAACAGAGGAAGACATGAAAAGATGAACAAAATTGGACAGAACTGGAAAGGCAAGCACAAGAAAGAGTTGGTTGGAGAAAACTAGTGGGTGGCCTATGATCCATGTGGAGTGACAGGCGTAAGTAAGTAAGTAAGTAAGTAAGTAAGTAAGTAAGTAAGTAAGTAAGTAAGTAAGTAAGTAAGTAAGTAAGTAAGTAAGTAAGTAAGTAAGTAAGTAAGTAAGTAAGTAAGTAAGTAAGTAAGTAAGTAAGTAAGTAAGTAAGTAAGTAAGTAAGTAAGTAAGTAAGTAAGTAAGTAAGTAAGTAAGTAAGTAAGTAAGTAAGTAAGTAAGTAAGTAAGTAAGTAAGTAAGTAAGTAAGTAAGTAAGTAAGTAAGTAAGTAAGTAAGTAAGTAAGTAAGTAAGTAAGTAAGTAAGTAAGTAAGTAAGTAAGTAAGTAAGTAAGTAAGTAAGTAAGTAAGTAAGTAAGTAAGTAAGTAAGTAAGTAAGTAAGTAAGTAAGTAAGTAAGTAAGTAAGTAAGTAAGTAAGTAAGTAAGTAAGTAAGTAAGTAAGTAAGTAAGTAAGTAAGTAAGTAAGTAAGTAAGTAAGTAAGTAAGTAAGTAAGTAAGTAAGTAAGTAAGTAAGTAAGTAAGTAAGTAAGTAAGTAAGTAAGTAAGTAAGTAAGTAAGTAAGTAAGTAAGTAAGTAAGTAAGTAAGTAAGTAAGTAAGTAAGTAAGTAAGTAAGTAAGTAAGTAAGTAAGTAAGTAAGTAAGTAAGTAAGTAAGTAAGTAAGTAAGTAAGTAAGTAAGTAAGTAAGTAAGTAAGTAAGTAAGTAAGTAAGTAAGTAAGTAAGTAAGTAAGTAAGTAAGTAAGTAAGTAAGTAAGTAAGTAAGTAAGTAAGTAAGTAAGTAAGTAAGTAAGTAAGTAAGTAAGTAAGTAAGTAAGTAAGTAAGTAAGTAAGTAAGTAAGTAAGTAAGTAAGTAAGTAAGTAAGTAAGTAAGTAAGTAAGTAAGTAAGTAAGTAAGTAAGTAAGTAAGTAAGTAAGTAAGTAAGTAAGTAAGTAAGTAAGTAAGTAAGTAAGTAAGTAAGTAAGTAAGTAAGTAAGTAAGTAAGTAAGTAAGTAAGTAAGTAAGTAAGTAAGTAAGTAAGTAAGTAAGTAAGTAAGTAAGTAAGTAAGTAAGTAAGTAAGTAAGTAAGTAAGTAAGTAAGTAAGTAAGTAAGTAAGTAAGTAAGTAAGTAAGTAAGTAAGTAAGTAAGTAAGTAAGTAAGTAAGTAAGTAAGTAAGTAAGTAAGTAAGTAAGTAAGTAAGTAAGTAAGTAAGTAAGTAAGTAAGTAAGTAAGTAAGTAAGTAAGTAAGTAAGTAAGTAAGTAAGTAAGTAAGTAAGTAAGTAAGTAAGTAAGTAAGTAAGTAAGTAAGTAAGTAAGTAAGTAAGTAAGTAAGTAAGTAAGTAAGTAAGTAAGTAAGTAAGTAAGTAAGTAAGTAAGTAAGTAAGTAAGTAAGTAAGTAAGTAAGTAAGTAAGTAAGTAAGTAAGTAAGTAAGTAAGTAAGTAAGTCTTCAACCGACATCTATCCATGATGTCAATAAGCTTTCCCATATGTTTAAAATATGTGAAAAAAACAATATTTATAAACTGACTTAATCAAACAAAATCTTTTTAACCAATAAGTTGGCACAATTTCATTAGTCTTTGAATTTTTTGACGATAATTATTCAAAGTGAATAACCAGGCAGAAATAAATCAACGGTTTAAATGCAGTTTGTTTGAAAAAAATTTTGGAAATACAATTAGGCTTCATTTTGGGGCCATATATAACTTCTGTCCCTATTCCATTCTGTTTCAACACAATCATTGATCAGTTGAATTGCAAAAATGACAATTCTAATTTTATATTATGACCTCTATTGATATATACTCAACGTTTGAATGTATACAGCTTTTATTTAATAAAGAATGAGTTTTTTTTGCCCTATTCTATTGTCTAAAAGTAGTAGGCCATATAGTTACTATCATGTGTTTGTAATGACAGATATTGTCGAAAAAATATAAATATATAGCCATCAATTCTAATCCAATCTAATCAAGTAATCAATCAGTTTAAAAAAAGAAAAGAAAAATCAAAGATTCAATGTATTCACAAGATACAATCCAATGCGTTGATGATTTTACCAGATAATAATATTTAATTTATATATATATATATATATATATATATATATTAATTCACTAAGTATTTGCGTTCACTTGTCCATTGTTCCAGTTGTCATTCTAGGTTTGATGACAAGTCCCAATATTTAGAATAATTATGCCATTTCATGATAGATCTTTGAAAAAAAAGTCATTTTAAAAAAAATTATAATGTCAAAGCATAGTAACTAATATTGTTGACAAGAAATAAACCTTAATAATATTTTACTGATTAGAAAGGACGGTGAACACTGAAAAAAAGATAAATCATCTCTATACAGAGATCAATATTGATATGGCTAACTATGAATATCAAATAATTAATTTCTGTTGTCATTTAATTGATACTTAATCTGCAATGACTGCTATCCGAAATTTGCATCTATGACACTTTATGTATAAATATATGTATAATTTTATACAAAGTTAAAAAGTAGAATTTTTGATTTGAACTTTGATATTTAGATTATTAGAGATAGAAAAAAAAGGGAAACTACGAATCCCAATTTCATGCTGTTTAGCGGCTCACTACTGGACTTCAATGTGGACAAAGGATCAAGTGTGCAATTGAAATAAATCGTCCTTTCTACTTCTGTATATTATTATACTTAGGCCAGCCCCGTTTGTGTAACGGCGGTAGTAAGAAGCGAAATACTATATTCCGGATGAAATTATTTCATGCATTCATTTATGCACACAAACATGAGAATGGGATGCGTACAAGCAAAGAGAAGCGAACTGGAGAAGGCGAGTGAGCCAACTCTCCTTGAGCTGAAGAGTGGCTAAGTATTTATTATACTCAAGCAATAATAGGCTAGATATGTGATAAGTGATTAAGCATCCACACACAACCAAATATAGAATAATCGACCCAGTAATCGAATTATTACAAATTCAAAATTATGGTCGATACCATTATCGAATAATTTAAACAAAAGTACAATGATGAACGAATGATGAGATGCTACAGATGATTGTAAATCATGATCATAAAACATGATAACATGTAGATAAAATTTGTGGTTTGTTAACGATTCAAAACTACAGTAAAATAATGCCTCTCTCTGTCAGAGATAATACCTATAAACGTGGATATAGGTAGTTGGTAGTAGCCATTAGAAAATTCTGGATCTAGATTTTGTACTTGCCGGAACTCATTAATGAGGTGTATCCAACCATACTGAGTTAATTGTCAGTCTGTGAGGAATTTGGATCCACGTCAGCTAGTTTCCTAGGTCAAAACGATACAACTGAGCTATTCAAGCCATAAATAACTTTTTTCAGGATGAAAGTATCAAATATTCAGACATACCACACATAAAATGTAAAACAATTCGATATTGAAGGGATACTTCGTCTTGAAAGATAAAACTATTATTTTTTGTGATGTAACTTGTAAGGTTTGATCGACAAACGAATCCATCGATGATTGTGTTAAACTCCCCCCGCCATATCGGCTCTATTTAACCTTGTATGAATGTACTTCGTTTGTTCATCATTTATAATCGCTTATGCTTGTTATAAAACGACATTGAAATTGTTAACTCATTTTTCCTGTCCTCCAATTACTAGTTGGTACGTTTTTTGCCGATCCTTTTCTTCTCTAAAAGACTATATTAATTTCTAAGCAGAAATGGTTAGTGGCTAGCAGTGGAATCTAGGATGTGCGTTTCATTCTCTTCAGGACTCGTCAACTAGATGTACTTGCATTTCAGAGTTGATGTTCATACTATGACTCGAACCCAGTACTACCCGTTTCAAACACCATTGAGTTATCCTCTTAGCTACCAAGTCCAGACACCCTTCAGTGTGTGCATTGAGATGAATTTCAGTTGATTTGTGTTGGTGGTTTCAATCTTTCCAATGATAGTTAGGGCTGCAATTGACCATATCTCATCAAACAAAACTCCACCAAGATATTCACAAACTAAAACGTAAATCAACTGACAAGATAGCAAAATGATTATTATGATTAAATAAAACTGCAACATACTACTGAATAAAAACAAAACACCTAATTAATTGTTTATACTATTACAATAGTGTCATTGGTAAATTGCAGCCATCCGGCTTATTCAGTTCACTTTTTTTTAGTCAGAATCTAAATTCATATGACATAAAGTTTTACAAAATTTATAGAAAACATATTACAAACTTTAGTTTAAGTTATAATCACTGTTTGTTTATGGCTCACATGTGTATGTATGTGTGTGTGTATGAGTGAATGTAAATATTGTGTACATATTGATTAACAATAAATAACCTAGTTCCATCCACAGACACAGACACACATGCACACACACACACGCATTAAACTTCAAGATTTAATCTTTCATTGTTCATCGTAATCAAGGAAAAGAAAACTAGTCAAGTAAGCGAAATGGAACCGCTTACAAGGAAATTCAATAATACTCTGTCCAGTAGTAGAAATGAATAAATTTACATGAAGAAAAGAACAGAAGAAAAAAGACTGAACTAAAAGAGGAGAATTCATTTATCGTTTCTTTTTTCATCTTATTCATATGATGAAGGTGATTCAACTGATTGTGTTTGAATAGACTTAATTTATTATCTGAAAGTTAATCTAAGTTTGTAGTCGATCGATGTTAGACCACCATTAGAAACCTGAAAGCACTGGATGGCCGTTTCGTCCTGACATGGGACATATCAGCAATACGCATCCACGACCCCTGCACCCCGAAGGATTCGAACCCAGGACCTTCGGTCTTGTGTGCGAACGCCTAACCTCTAGATACCGCCTCAGTGGTACACAGGTTAGGCGTTCGCGCGCAAGACCGAAGGTCCTGGGTTCGAACCCTGCAAGGTTCAGGAGTCGCAGATACGCACAGTCGATGAGTCCCATACCAACACGAAACAACCTTCCAGTGCTATATATATATTTGACACTGTATTTTCATCACAGTGCGGTCAGAAATTGTTACCGGCGTTTTACCAAAGTAGATATAAACACACTTTGGGTATGAAACGGAATATTATGCACGCGACAAGTAAAACAGAGAAATGCATGTACCTCAAAGATAGTAATACATTTCGTTGTCAATGTAACCTAAGAAGAGCTATCACGACATATTAATTTATTTTCTAATATTATGATGTTAGTAGCATTGTTGGTAGTATACGAAGTCACCGTTGAAATAATTGTCATAGTAGTTATGGCTATGGTATTATGAATCGAGAAAAAACAATCGATTCTGAAATCTGCTTAACAAACCGTTGCATATGAAAAACAAAAGTTTTCTTAACTGACTGGTCGATAAACTTAACAGAAAAATAATATGTTTCTCTGCTGGTGTTTTATTTACTTAAGTTCGAAAGCCCCTAAAAATATCAGGGTATGCAAACCATAAATCATTATAGATAAACTTCTGCAGGTATGTTTTTCTCAAACTGAACACTTTTATCAAAAAAATTATCGAAACTAAGCATATGCTATTTTATAGTCAATTGACATAGTTTGAATCTATAGTTAGTATTTGCTTTCAACAAGTATGTAAGAGTATTTCCCAGAATGATTCAGCGTATGAAAGGCAAGTGTCAAGCTATTCTACCCCTTAACAATTAATCTTTTCTAATTACCCAGTTAAGTGATAAAATGACTTAAAACGTGTTTTTATACAAAATTTCAAAATTTCCACAATCCTTTAGACTTAAACGATTGAAAAAAACACTCGAAGTTTGGATATTCACAAGATGAAGTATGACTTCTTATTGAAGAAAAAAGATTATCATCAAATCAACTAAACTATAAATCATTTTAGTTTAACCTGGAAGCATGCGTGTATATTAAAAAAAACCGGATGACATGTAGCCCTGTGTATAAGATACTTTTTTTTATCTTCCACCTAAATAACACCTCTGTGTTTTCCTGTCCAGTCACCGACCTAAGACTAGCAGTAAGTTTGGACATGTCATTCTTTTGTGACTGAACCAGTTCTTCGATCCACTTAAGAAGTAATGACAATGCGTCAAGTAATTCAGAGAGTATTTTGGCCAAATAAACGAACACTTTTCGGCAAATAATACTATTTCAGATCTTCTCAACATGTGATAAAATTAAGTGTCTTCAAACGTTTCTAAATTGTAAATAAAAGCATTATTCTGATAATTGAAAATAACTTGTACTGATTACATCCATATATAAAGTAAAGAGATTGCTTTTGAATGATGTAAAAGTCTGTTTATTGTTATCAAGTGTATGCTAATTGTGAAGAAAGGAGTCTTTATTGTCATAAGGTTATGAACTTAAATGTAACAACATAGGTTTAGGTTTCATGGCTGTGGTTCCATGCTTTGAGAGACCTTCTGTATTGGAAAGTATGATATAAGGTCGTTAAGATCGTGTATCTGTGCCATAATACGTAGTACTTATCTACTTATCGCTTACACTGCTACTGCCTACGATAATCCAATTACACGGAAATACATCATATCGTTTAAGAGAAGAATAAAAATCTGTGATCCGATAAAAAGTAAGATTACTTATCCGCCAACATCGGTTTACTATATACTCACTAAATTCTGTTAAGCAACGGCAATAAATAAAATCGCATTGAAATATTCATTTTCCCATAGATAACTAATTACATGTTTTCACAGAACTTCTTTATATAGATTAGGAACTAATGTACCGTAAAGTGTAACATTCTGCTTACAAGTGGACGTTACTACACTAGACAGTGTGAATTCATTTCAAGATAAGGCAGAACAGACTAGTTTGATGTAGTCCTGGATTTATTTCACCAGTGAACATAACATAATAACATTATCCATCAGACTTATCCAGTAATCAAAGTGATTAGTAAATCACATAAAAGACAATAATTCAGAAAGTTAGACTATTTATTTATTTTGAAAAAATGTAATGCGTTAAATTTAATTCGACTGATTCTTCACTAATCATATTTCACTTATCTAAATGAAAGTCCATTACCAGACAACATAATTGTTTCATTCAAAGTTTAAAATACATACACAACATTTTCATTTAACAAACCGATTTTTGTTCAACTTTCCAGTATGAATAAAACACTCATTAATTATCTGAACTTTGTTTTATTCGATTTTTAAATTTGCCGAAGCAACAAACTCTTTGAAATGATTTCTTATTCAAATGATGTTCTTGTTCATTCGGTACTTAACATTATTAATCTAATCATAGTCAGGAATGTAAATTTCATATTCTTAAAAAAAATAAATTTTATGTCAATAAACCGAAAAATCAATAATAATGATAATCACAACATCAGTGATGATGATGATGAGGATGATAAAATGTGAATTTATTGAATGCGTTTATCGAATATTCCATTATAAGATAATAAATAAACATCTGTATCATATTTTCCAATCACTTTGGATTATTAATAATATCTATGTCTCATAATAAATGATTGTCCAGAAATTTAATCGATACGAATGCTATTTTAAATCCACTCATCACTAACTAGTTGCGCTCTCCTACACTGTACCGATTAGTTTTATTGTTTATTCTATACATGTATAAATTGGGGAGAGAGAGAAAAAAACATTTAATAAAGTGATTTTGCCGACAATTATCGATCGCTGTTATCTTACAGTTGGTATTCAGTTTTTATTCTTTTTTTCATGATATATATATATATATATATATATATATATATATATATATATATATATATAGACTGTTGTCGGTGATGAATAAACACTGAGAAATTGGACTAGTAATGTTCTGTTGATAAATCCAATTTAAAAAAAATTTCAGAACATCACTGTTTCATTGATTTTGGCGGCTGTGGCGGCAGTAACTTTAAACAACAGTCGGATAAAAGAAAAATATATAATCTATTTAAATATTTTAACTAATATTGACTACTAGGTTGCTTTTTTTTCAGTGTTAACATTCCGGATGATAGTTCTTAAGAATTAAGATAGAGTTGGAAATTCCTCATCGAATCCGTGTTCAGAGGAAACTTGCCGGAAAGTTCCGGAAAAACGATGGGCTATCTTGGCTGGGTAATTAATGATTTTATTATTAAGTAGGATATGTTTCCAGAAACCATGTGACTATCAGAATCATACATAAGCTTAAAAATATCCTTGTTTGTAGATCTAAATTGACCTTAGGTATAGAGCTTCTTTTCATACTTCGTGTCTTTTGTTTTCTGTTTAAAGCTCAAGTATAAAAGATAACTGGGATGGGGGTTAGAACATAAATGTCAAATGTCTAACTGCCAGATATATCATCTGATTTCGTGCAAAAAACAAAGGCACTGATTAACGTTGCAAAAGACTACTTTGGTAGTCGTATCAATGAATGATCATGCAGTTAGATCTTTCATTTTAACTATTAAGAACATTTCAGTCACTTTCAAGCATTCATAAATTACGCTCAAATTGCATAAACATTTGATTTTTTTTATAGGTTTACTTTTCTTGTGATAATGTCATCACATTTTGAATGTTACCAAAAAAAAATCATTCAACCTCATCCCTATTGTTTATGTTTGTCATGTTTCTTAATTGTAGGTGACTTAGTCATTAAATATTAGTAGGTTTTACTTAGTTTCGCTTGAAATTTGAATTGAGTTAGCTTTATCAGCTAAACTTTTGTAATCATTGCGAACATGTACCAAGCAACATGAATAATCAATTTTTAACAGCAGCAATATTATGAAAGATATTTTACATAAAAGTAAAGAAAACATCATGAAAGAGATTAATTACTTCTCAAATGGCTGGTGATTTTTTCAGTTTGTTTTACTAACTTTCAGTTTATAAATGACTACATCCATGTATTCCTTCTCGTCCAAAATTTCCTCTTATTCCGAATTCGAACTCAATCAATTTTAAAATGAATTTTCAATATGATTTGCATATGGATGACGCTTATTCTTTGAAGATGATATAAAAAAAATGCTCGCATTGCCAGTCGACAGAATCTCCATCCTTATTGATTCTCTGGAAGTAGTAAAATTCACAAGGCCATTTTGAAGCGCATAAATAGAGCATTTTTTTTCTACGTACATACATAACTCTCAATAATTACCCAGAATTGATTTTTCAAAATTCAGTCTTCAAGAAAATGTCTTCAAAAAAGCTGGCTTACTTTCTTAAATTACTTACTAGTAACCAAAAACAGCCATAGAATCGATGACTGTTATTTGCGAGTTACAAAATAAGAGGAAAACGATTGCTTACTTTTCCAAACTATTTTCAGTCAGTCGGCATCAACATTTTTCTCCACCAATTTTTTGTTGTTTTTAATTATTGTTGTCTTTGTTTTATTGAACAACAACTTTTTCTACAAGAACATAATAACGCGATTCAAAATTCGAAAATTCCGGTCTCTGTCTTTTTCACAGTGCATAATAAACACATCATGCACATATTTGGTGCATAAACAAAGAAAGGTATGTATGTTTTTGCAGTGAATTAGTTCAGAATGCATTTAGTCTGTGATTATTTCGTTTGGATTCAATTATTTGTTTTTTTTGTTAATTTTTCAATGATTTATTATAACCTTCGATGTAATTAATCAAATCAGTTTATTTCTTGTCTTTTGTGTGTGTGTGTGTGAATCTAATCGGCGACAATTTGGAAATAAAAGTTAGCGAGCGGTTTGTGTTAAGCAAAAAACGCTTTGATGCGAGAAAGAAATTTACAAACAAAACAGTTGGTCAGATGATTTTCAAAGCTTACTGAACAACAATCGACACTACGCTCTTGTTGTTGTTGTTCTTATTATTATTATTGTTGGAGTTTTTAAATGTTCATATGTATACATAAACTATCTGAAACACATGAAAAGTGTGGTCAACCATAAACTTAAAATTTTAAATGTGCTAATCAACTCATAATGATTGGTTGAAGATAACTATACTTAAAAGACTTAACTATTTTCATGTCTGATTTGAAATTTTTACCTATTTTTCCAACATTTTCATTCATATATATACATATATAAAGAAACATGAATTTAAAATTCAACTGTTGGATTTTTATCGAAGGAATGGAAAATTAACAGCTTTATAAACTAGTTAAAAATTTATGGTGTTTACCACCTGCCTGACCTACTTAACATGACAATGTGTGTTGTGTTTTTTGTTTTGAGCCATAGTAATATTTGGTTTTATTTGTATGGATAAATTTCATTGAATACCTATGATCCAGACATCATCATCACCAGTAAAGATGGATTAAGTCTGTGTGTAATTTTTATCTTGAATTTATGAAGACTTTCAATGTTTTTAAACAAAAATATATATGAATTGATAACATATAAAAAGAGGTTAGTTTCCTCTAGCCACAATTTCATATTAGTACTTTGAAGTTGTACCTATGGAAGCTAGGATAAGAAATCCATAATGAGTATTCAATTTGAAGTTAGTGTTTATCACTAACTAACATTAGTTTGAGAGCTAAAATGAATCAAGGATAATTGAATGATTGTTTTATTGATTCGAAAACAACAAAACAGTGCACAAACCATTAGTAAATGGAGACAATCAGAAGAAATTCTTGATACTAGTTCTCGTTGATCCTGAAGTCTTGAGGAAATGAATTCCCCGTTTGGGATTTGAAACTGCTGCCACAGTTAGTAAAGACCTTTTTCTCACAAAAGGTAAAAAATTTATCTATACATCCCTGATGAAAATTTGAAACACTGGATTAAATATAACTAACTTTAAACTGAACAGTTTCCATCCTACCAGTGACTAGCTTCGAGAGTGATTCCCAAAAGTTCAGTGATAAGTTATCACCAATAGAGTAAAGTCTGAATATGATTCGGTGTTCTGAAGTCAGTGTACTCATCATGAATCTTGAAAGTTCCAAAATCAATCCCCCTAGTATAGGCTCTGTTATAAAGCTCCAAACACTGATAAAACAGCCATTTAGTGCCTCCTAATTTTCAGTAATTCCTGGGCTAATTAATATCAGTCCGTGCAAAAATTAAAACAACTTATTCACATTAAAATGAATTCTACAAAATTGTTAACGAAATAAAAACTATATATACTCAAATTATAATTTGATTACTACTAAAACAGATAATGAATTTTAAGGGTTCCAACTACATAATCAAACCTTCTTTGACTTAATGTTGAAAATATTCATTTGAATATCACAACAATAAAACGTATCTTTTCTTGAGACATAAATCATTATAGATAGATTCTTTTTAGTCAGTTAATTAATTGTCAGTGTAAATTATTTATGAACGTAAAAGAAGAATTGATTAGGACAAACCCGTATTGCTGTTAGAAGATTGATTTTATGAAAATTAAAATTTGAACAGACTACAAATTAAATTCATCTCACTTAGTTAATAAAAATTTTAAGAAATAAAATAATTTAACTGAAGAGGCTTTTCTATACATTGGTCTAAGGTATATTCTTCCTTGATTAACCTCAGTTAGAATATGAATAAAAGCCAGGAAGTACTGGACAACTGTTTCGTCATCGTAAAAAATTCTTTATCAGTACTCACCTATGACCTCTGCAACGATCGAACCCACGACTTCTAGATCTCGTAGTGAATGTACTATATTTAGACTGATGAGCTGATATTCATTGATTTGCAAGTTAATTGGAGTTGGGATTGCACACTTGGAAGTCATTTTAGTGGTTCTAGATGATGTTGTTACAACTGGAAAATGATGAGGTTCTACTGAAAATAGCTACATGTTACAAGGATTCTTGGTTTTGAAGTATTCTCTCTTCGATGTTAATGTATGATAAGATTGTCATTATATCAAATCAGTATTCTTCTGTACAATCCGCTCGGTTGTAACTAAACTGAATTCAACTCCAATCGGCGTAGTAAATTGAATGAAACATGATTACAACTCATGACGTTTTAGTAACTAATATGCTTGCTCGTAGACAGCACAAAGTACTTATCCTGAATTTTATCACTAACCACATACCAGCTACACCAAACATTGTGTAAAGTAAAACGAATGCCTTTTATTTAGTTGAACTTGTAAACAAACTTGATTAAATATATACCTGTAAACTTAATGTTAATTTTCAAAGAACTTTTGATTATTTGATAAAAAGATTTTGTAAATATAAACTATAAATCTTAAACCAGTCAGTATATAGTAAAGTAACATTATTTTAAATTTTATTACTGTTAAACATTTTTATTTCCTCTTGCAGATGAAACTAAAGTTTTCATCATGTCATTAAATATTGGTTTTTGCAAAAAAAAACCTAGCCCAAAATCAATTCTCACAGCAACCACTAACCAAATATACCTATTTATGTTCATATATAGTGCCGATTCGGACTCGTTAGCACGGTGAATAACATCGCAGAGGTACTAGGAACAAGTTTTGGTGTATGCGCTAAGACTAGAATGTTGATGAGTCCCGAATTCAACATAATGCGTGCTTTGGATTCCAATGTTAGTCACTGTCAAACTTTAATAAAAACACTACAGAGTTAGAAGCGACTCAAAAAATCGCCTACTTTAGAATAAGTACTAGAGTTGGAAATCTTCCTGTCTAGAAAGCACAAATATTTATCTTAATTTCTATTTGAATTTTTCAACCTATCCGAAAAATACATTTGACCAGTGAGATAACATGCAGATTAAAAAACTAGTAAGGTCCAATAGTTTGAATTACCCCACTGCTGATATTTTGATTGAGATTTGATCAATCTTGACTGGTATATGTATATCCTAAAGCGGATTGTTTCCACTTAAACCCAGCTGACAAGTCCTAAATGGGATGAAACGTAAGCCTTGAATTCCACCTACAGCCAACATTTCATCTATTCAAATATAAACTATTGAAATCATTTAAAATGGTCAATTCAAATTAAGTTTGGTTATTTTTGTATTGTAAGAAAAAAACGATTTACATGGATTTCTAAATTTATGTCTGTGACAATGAACCACAAATCTTCCATAAAATTTTTATAATAGAAAGTAAAGAGAGCAAAACTCATTATGATACTCATCACATGGACACAAGAGAAATTTCAAATTTTTATACATTTTATCTGAGAAAATTTGTAGAAATTTTCATAATCAAGTACTGATTTGTATGCTTTGCTTTAAATGACACTTTTTTTAAAGTAAATCCTCATGTTACATACTCAGCTGTTCTAAATGAAATTTTTTTTAAAAAAAGTTGGATTGTGAAAGTGTGATCGAATAGAATTCAAATTGGCATAGAAAATTGTTTTACAGTTAATAATATCAATAGCATCAGAATCTGTATCAGTTATCATTAGTTATAATAATGTGATAAGCCTAAGGCATTTAAATGAACAATGGCAAAATGTTCAAAAATCAATAAATTGGTTACTAAATTCTATAAATAATTTATACAGAAAAACAAATTTATTCAAGTTAATATGAAATTTCATTGTTGGCTTTTGAAAGAGACACTTATTTTTTCTCATTTGGAGATATAGAGATTACACGTTTGAAATCACTAGTTAATCATTGTCAGACCAGCATTAGAAACCTAGCAGCACTGGGCGGCCGTTTCGTCTTGCTTGGTAAGGGACTCATCAGTAGTGCGCGTCAACGACTTAGTTTTTCCCTAAAATTTTAATTTAATGCCATCAAATGGTTTGAGTAGTTTAATTTATTGTCTCACCATTCATTGTATACCATCCCATTATTTTCCTATTGAATTTTTCGGTGGTTATATGTATAAAAATATAAATGTTTACAAAAACAAAACATTTATCGGTCATACGTCAAATGGTTTTTGCAGCTTGAAAAAATTCTAAAGTATGCTTTGGAAGAAGAATATTTATCACTCTCTTGTTCACACTATTTTATCCAACTCACTAGTTATTACTGTATCAATTAATTCTGTAACATTAGTGTTATATTTATAGTCATTCCTAATAATATTTTCAATTGCTTACATACAGTTGAGTAAAGAATTATTTTATCTTACTGTAAAAGTAACAAACTTTCAATGTCACCCTTTTTTTTTTTAAAAAAACGAAGTAAAACAACGAATCGGTTAACATAAATTCAGACAAAAACAAACCTTTCACTACTTAAAACTGTCAAAACTATTTTAATTTTTGTGCTAACAAATGCAACAGTTAAGTGTACACTTGAAGTTACCTACTTTGAAATGAATAATAGAATTTTTATTTGTCAATATTTATAGATAACATTCTTTTTTTGTTTTGTTTTGAAAAACTGTCTTACATATTTTTTGATTTAACAAGCGCTTTATTTCTACTCAATTGATTTTGGCGAATTTTGTCAATTTGGTGACATAAATTAATGGTTTGATGAATGATTTCGTCTATTCATGAATATTTTTACTGCATTAATGTATATGTACGTATATAAATCTGATAATTTCACATCATTGATTGAATTTAGTGAATAAACTATTAAAAACCAACAACTAACGAACAGCTGTCGCATTCCTGTATAGAATTCTTAGAGAGTACAAACATGACTCCATCAAAGACCGGACACAGGACATTCAAGACCGTCATCCAACGCGTTAATTTAACTGAGTTGATATATGATTACGCGATGATCGTCTTATACTAATACTGATATTTATCTTATAATAAAAATGGTTATACTCTACTAGTTACAGCTTCATAAAAGAACCCCGATAATTTCCACTCGAAGTACATGATGATTTGGAGCATAGATAGTTGCGGAGATTCAGTCGCAGGTTCAGTTTAAACTGTCCACTGTGATGAAGTCACTTACTTGAGAAAAACACGTGTTCAGTGCTATCGTGTTTTTCGACCGCTGATTAAATTAATGTGACAAAAATATCAGTGAGAATGCGTTTCAGAGCTAATAACCTTGAGTCAGCGGCTAAGTTCTCATATGTTCATGCTTCTTTAACTTCTCTCTCACTCTTGCCTCCTGAATCCAGATTCAAAGCCAGCTTCTACTATAGTTGTATTTCAGAGAGACGTAGTTTGTATACAAGCTGACCAAAGCTGCTTCTGATCATTTATAAAAACCAAACACTTAAACATGAACAAGCCAAAAAGTGACTGTGAATCAGAAAGGTTGTAAATAATAGACTGCCAACAATACTTAATAAATGGTGGAAGGAATATAAATATACAATCAGTCAGTTACCCAATAATTATATATTAAGAATATATAATATAACCTACCTCAACGTGTTGGTCGGAGTTGTACATCATGATGACTTAGTCAGTCCATATTAGCTGAAATAATTATTCTTCTAGGTTCTATCATAACTGCGTACATCTGTTGAGGTGGACGGCAAGGCCAAAAGATTAAAAATAAAGTCCGAATACGAAGTCATATAGCTAACTATGCCTGTGTTCCCCCTAACGCAGTCAGCACATCCACACTATGTTACCCGTCAACACAGAAAGAAGAGGTTAGAAAAGCCAACTGTAGAAATGACACATCCAGCCTAATCTCATGGATTTCCATCGATGTTAGCAAAGCTTCATAAAATGGCTATATGTTACTGGGAGATATTCCTGGCATTTGTCTTGATAATTTCATCTGTTTATGCCTATACTACATGATAACTTAAGCCGATGGATGCCTGTATCAAATCCAGTACTGCTAATATCTGACAATACAGCTTAAAGTAACCAGTAATAAAGAGCTTTACTTGTACTATTAATAACAGTAAAAGCTTTATCAAATAAAACAATCAACTGATTACATGATGTTTTGGTCAAAGAAATGTCAGAAATTTCCTTTGAATCCCTCAGTGGTATAGAAGAAATAGTTTAAACAGACAAAGTTAATAGATCACTAATCAGTACTATCACCTCAATTGGAAGGGATATACACTATGGTACTAAATAATTTCAAACTACGTTGTAGTATTTTTAAGATAGTAAATTTCTTTTATAAATAATTTCATTGCTTTAATCCATATTTGTAAGACGATAATGTATATATGAGTAAAAATCAGAGGTATGTTTTTAGTGTTTATGATAATCAGGTAGGTCTTTTTTTCAATAGTGTGAGTGATTTGGGTGATAGAATTACTGATTATTTATATTTTCTGCTCCTGAATCAATGTTTAAAATATACCTTAGATGCTTACTATTGGGTTATTACAAACTAAGATGAAACAAATATCTATCGCCCCATCGACTTTGTTAATTCTACCGGTGATATCAGTTTACAGCAATAAAAGATCTTTTACGATCGGACTATTCTCTACAATTCACTTAACTGAAGTATATATACAGATGTACAACTTATACAGCATACTACATCCTCTGTGTTGACTGGTAAGTGAATATTTATTTTAGGGCTGTAAAGATTATTAATCTTCCTTGAAATAATGAACCGGTCAATGTTAAACCACCATTAATAACATGGAATGGCCGTCTTGTCCTAGTATGGAACTCATTAGCAGTGAGCATCTATGACATCTGCTACTGGCAGGGATCAAACTTTGGGTCTTGCACGCGAACGCCTAACCTCTGAACCACTGATCCGGCATTTAACGGAATTAATGTCTAGCTTCGCCCAATCCACAGTCTTGCAAAACCTTATCCCCTGTCTTCGGTGAGCAGTGCTTCACACCCGAACAGAGCTGAACTTCACTGGTTACGACTTCTCACTAGAACTCAGAGAATTTCCTCACGAGGCTAGTCACTAGTGACCACAAGATAATAATTGAATAATGAAATTTTAAATATATGTCGTTTAATTTCCTTACTTTGTTTAATCTCACACATACGTTATTTCTCTTTCTCTTCAGTATCAATGATTCCAAAACAAAATCGATAAATGTATATCCAAATAAAGATAACTATAACGAAACCACTTTCGTGGAAGATTATCAATTCTCCCGCTGAAATGAATCAATTTTTTGCTATTGCCATAAATCATCATAATGCAAAGAAAGACACTATCCATATTTCCCTATGTTATTATTGAGTGTTCAATGTGTTCAATGTGTGCATATATGTCTTTGTTCGAAAATATCCACACATAAATATGTGTGTATGCAAATTGTGATAATCCTGATAAACATTGTAATAATTCAGTTATCTGTTGTTGTTTTTTATTTCAACTTCGATGCAATCTCACCCATATTTCATTAATCTATACGTATAGAATATAATATATAAATATTAGTTATATACATGAATGGAGTTTGAATGTTGAGAGAGAAAAAATAAGAATGTGCAAACCTATTTTTTAAACTCTACAAGCATTATTAGCACAATACAACACATACATACAGTGAAATTTGACACTCCAGTGTAATTGTAATAAATATTATGAGAGAGAGCGAGAGCGCGAGAAATGATTTTTTCAAAAGAAAAAAAATGAAACTATCAGCAAATTAATAAATGATTTATGCGCTATTTGTTGATTGGTTTATTCTTTATACAACACTGTATCATACATAGTAAAGGGTCATTATATTCGTGTGGATATTTTTTATTTCTGTATAAATAAGTGCTGTATTCGAATTTTGTGCATAGGTGTATACGTGACCATGAGCTTATTTGTAATATATTTGTATATATATGTGTGCGTATGTCTGATGAAATGATTTTCATAAAGACAGTTATTCCAATGAACAATACAATGAAACAACTAATAAATTTAGTGTGAAATGATTAATTCTCCATGTCAATATACATGTATATATGTGTATATATAGATATAAACGTATAATTTCAAGTATAAATCATTTTTATGTTAACAATCTATATCTATATATATATATATATATATATATATATATATATATATATATATATATATATATATATATTCAGTCAAGATGTTATTTTCTCTATCGATAAATGTGAAATGAATTTATCATTCTTTTTTTTTTAATCAATCAACAACAACAACAACATTTTTTCGGTTAGTTTGCCAATGTCGATTTTCTCCAATTGACTGTGTTTGTTTGTTACATGAAGATATTTTCAAAATAACTAGTAAACCTTTTTGATTTATGTATATAGTTATAGAAATTAACAATTTCAGGCATTTTTCAATGACATCAATTAAATTTTGTAATTTCCTTTTCTAAAAGTACAATGTGATACTAGTAAATGGCTTAGGACATTTATACTTGAGAATAAAATGAAGCAAAGTGTGAGCTGAAAATACTGACTTGTTGTTATGTGAATAGCATTCAAAGCTGATTGTTTCTCTCATCCCTAGTGTGAGACCCTGTAACAGAGTAAGCTGAGTGCAATGGATGCTACTCACAAGATTACTCATAAGTAGTATACAGCAGAGCGTCACATGGATGGAAGTTGATGTAAGAGAAGAGTTTCGGGAGATCGAAGTGCACTGTGTGATCAGAATATTTCTAGACTAGGAAAGGAGCTAGAGAGAACAGTCTATAAATAGCCTGAACTGTAGAATATGCAACAAATTCAGATGGATGATTAATTTATCAAGCAGTTGGAAGTAGTCAACAGGAAATCCTAAATTTAAGTTTCAAGCTATTTAGCACACATTAGTCGGGAGTTTATGTATTCTTGGAGGAAGTGATGCTCCTTAGTGGATTCGACCTCATATCATCAAAATTCACGCTTTTAAACATTTCCACTGGATTACTTGGGCTTCAGTTGTAGTTTAAGCACAGTGAAAAAAGTACGTCAACACTTAATGATTTAAATGCAAGCTTACAATCAGGTCACATTTTCACTGTTTCGCCCATTTGTAATAATTATTATACATTTTATAAAAATTGAGAAGAGAAATGAATAAGTTTATTCCATCTGTTTCAGCATTAGTAATTTTCTATGAGGAACCTCAAATGAACCATGAATCCTTACATGCTTGAATAATTCACATTATTTCATGATTAGGTAGCTGTGACGATCAGTTGTCGTCTCAAATGTTGACTTAATCGTGAGCACAGCTACTGTTCAATGTTTCATGTTTGGAATACACTTGAAGAAGAACATAAACTTTGTTTCTCTGTCATTTTAATACAGTTGAATAACTTAATAATATTTAGCATAGCCTAACACATTTTTTACAGCTGATTTCAGTTTGCTACTAAAGCGAGAGTTAAAACAGTTTAATAATTTATTATCGTAGCTCTTACGACGGCTATCTTCGTATTAACAATGTAATCAAATGGCTATTACTGTTTGTCTCTCACTGGTCAACAATAAAACAATGGATAACTTCTCATGTATGCAGAAAACAGATTCATCAGTCATAAATTTACTAAAACTATGATATAAAAAATATTTGACATGATATTTTCTGATAATTAAGACTAAAAAACATTTATACTAGACAGTAGTTGACAAGATTGTTTTACCTTTTTTCATCATAGACTGATCTTAACTAGACAACTGCTGAAAACCAGGAAGCAACGATCAACAGTTTTTTACTGGTATAAAACTCTTCGGAGTGAACCTCCGAAACCCTACCAGTAATCGGACATAAGATTTTCAGGTTTGGTAGCTGGTGCTTACACTTAAGACCAGTAAACCAGTATCCATTAATTCATGACAGTGCAAACAATGGTAGTCTGACAAAGATAATTTCATTATGTAAACTTTGAAATTATACAATCTTCCCAAACCGCCTGTAGCAATAATAACAATAATAGTGTGTTTACTAGTGGTTCATTTCGAAATTAATTTCTTGGAATTCAAGTGAGTATCCATGATCAGTGGAGTTCAGCCAAATGGGGCGTGAGTTGATTTCCCATTGAAGTCATTTGTGCCAATTTAGTTATTCATAATGACAGTTCAACTGTAGTTAAGAATATCAGTCCATCTGATAGCAAATTATTTGTGTATTTTTAGTAGGAACTTCATGGGAAAAAATAAAGTGGGAAACACTTGTTTAACACTTCCTGACCCTGAGTGATTAGTTAACAGATGAAAACAGTAGCGATGCACACATTTAAAACACAATCTTAAACTAATAAAGTATCCATAATTTTATTGAATACTGTGCTCACTAGTGGCTAGCTTCGTGAGGAATCTTCTCCGAGTTCTAGTGGGAAGACGTGACCAGTGAAGTTCAACCTGTTCGGGTGCAGGCAGTGTCTACCGAAGACTGTGTATGAGGTTGCGCAACTCCGTGAATTTGATCAAGTTAGACATTAACACCGTTAGACACCGGCTCAGTGGTCTGACGGTTAGGGCGTTCGCGCACAATACCGTAGGTCCTGGGTTCGAATCCTGCGGGGTGCAGGAGTCGTGGGTGCGCATTGCTGAGGAGTCCCACACCAGGACGAAACGGCCGTCCAAGGCTTCCAGGTTTCTAATGGTGGTCTAGCATTGATCGATTCATGGTTTCAAACAATGTCTAACTTAACAATCTTCACAACCCCGTAATGCAAATGAACATTGTTTAACTAATTATAGCTTACCATCATAAGCAAAAGAATCCAGTATGTATGTGAAAGTGAAACTTCGTTCATAAGTTTAATGGATTATGTAAATGTTTATCATAAAGGAATCTCATCAATCTAAACATTTCTATAACAGTAAATAACCGATTAATTTGACTATGAATCATAAAATGACCTCAATACATTGAAGTAATAATTTCATAGTCATTTACATGCAAAGATTTGAAAAAAGAAATAGCAACATTGAGAACTACCATCCTATACATTACGTATATATACCTATACATATACGTCCAACTTGAATCTGATTGGTGGAAACTCAACGTGTGTACTGTATATAATTAATGATAAATCATGTTTAATGATTGTGCTACAAGTAAATTAAACAATCAATAAGTCATGGTAGAATTGTGTACAGTGTCAATAGCAAATATCCGTAAGATGTCTGTTTCTTTTTTCAACATAGAATCCCAGAAAATAATTTAAATTACTCACCAATCGTTTGGTTTTTGACCGTTCATCTAAAATGCAAGAAAGCTGACTACATTTAACTTAAATCAGGTGGTCAACTGTCAAGAGTTATGAAAGATCACAGATTTCTCATCCCCATAAAGTATTCGACCAAAATACCCATTAACTAATGCTTCACTAGTTTAGTCAGTTAAGTTTTATAAACGTGGATTAATAAGTATTGATATTTATATATTCTTTCAGTTTAGGTTTTCTTCCCGATAATTTATCGTGACCACACTATCGGCAATAGTGTGATGTGTACTACTTGCAACCGAGCTTATAAGTAGTATGCAGTGAATGTGCAGCTACTAGTCACCCTGAGGTTACGACCGAAGGGAGAAGTGGTGGATTTATGCCGCGATCTGGGTTTTTCAAGGAATAGAAGACATTTGAGAAAAGACAGCCAAGAATAAGTTTGTTATTTGAATTGTTGGAAAAGATGAGCACTTTCGGCTAGTAAACTGTGACTTCTCAATTTGGTCTGCTGCATTCTTTGATTGAAATGGGAACAAATTCTGATAATTATTGTTAAGTTACCTACATGTTCTGGCTCTTCTATCGCGCACGCAACAACAAATGCAAGAGAATACGACCAGTGTAGCAGCAGCCTCTGTAGCAGTAGGTCTCAACATACATAAAGGGAAAAGCAAAATTCTCCGGTGCAACACAACCATGCACTAAACAAATCATTCTTGATGGAGATACCTTGCAGGACGTTAACACCTTCACATATCTTGGCAGCATCATCGACAACCAAGGTGGATCCGATGCAGATGTGAGGGCGCGGATTGGCAAAGCAAGGACTGCATTTCTACAATTGAAAAATATCTGGAACTCCAAACAAATATCAATCAACACCAAAATCAGGATTTTCAATACAAATGTAAAGACAGTTCTACTGTATGGAGCGGAAACTTGGAGAACTACGAAAGCCATCATCCGGAAGATTCCAGTGTCTATTAACAGTTGTCCACGCAAAATACTTCCTATTCGTTGGCCAAACACCATCAGCAACAACGAACTGTGGGAGAGAAAAAACCAGATTCCAGTGGAGGAGGAAATCAGGAAGAAGCGGTGGAAGTGGATAGGACACACACTACGAAAAGCACCTAACTGCGTCACCAGATAGGCCCTCACATGGAACCCTCAAGGTAAAAGGAAATGAGGAAGGCCAAGGAACACACTACGCCGAGAACTAGAGAAAGATATGTGAGGAATGAACAAACATTGGACGGAACTGGAAAGGGAAACCGAGGACAGAGTTGGTTGGAGAAAACTGGTGGGCGGTCTATGCTCGATTGGGGGTAACAGTCATAAGTAAGTAAGTACCTACGTGTTTGTAGTTCTTAATGGTAGTTATTACATATGGAAGCATATATTTTGTAAATGTTTAACTTTCAAATCTGTCATGCGAAAAACTGCTATATATATATATATATATATATATATAACTGTTGTCGTATGTTTTATCGTTTCTACGCTATAATAAACTTGTAGCACCTCACATATATCTCGTATTTTTATCATTGTTGAGCTCGTATGCGCATGTACGCTTGGGCACTACTTGCCACCTACACACAGTTATTTGACTAGCTGTATCGATTAACAGTTTGAATAATTCGATGTCAATATCGACTATACATATTTGAATTAAATCCGATATTTGTATCGATCATTAAATAATTTGAATAATAAAAAAATTGTGGCAACGACTCGTGTTCTCTCGTAGCGATCATCAAGGTGGAGATATACGGGAAATCAAAGATAACGAAAGCCTAACGCCACAATAAATTGGTGAGCCCGACGCGATTCGAACACACAACCTTCTGTTATATATTTTATTCGATAATCAACTGCTCCTAATGAGTAGCCCGATTAAACTGGACAATAAAATTCAATTTATTTTTCGCATTCATCACAATAAGTTTGAAAGAACCATGTTAAGAAAAACCATTTATTTTATTAAACATCAATGAAATGAATATCAAGAGGTAGTACATAGTAAAAGTGAGTAAAATGAAAGAAGCCAAAATAGCAAAAACAATGAAAGAAAATATCTAAAAATTTATTGAACAACAATTGAGTGTCATTTTGTGAATTACTGAAAGCTATTATCAGCGTTATTAATAATGTTAAAATATTTATTTGATTGAAATTGTTAACCAATCTAAGTTAGATAATCATTAAAGACCTGAGAGCACTACAGTCATCAGAAGTGCAAATCCACGATCCCGTCACAAGGACCTTCGGTATCGGCCTTGAACGCTTAACCCTAAGACCACTGAGGAGGAATTCAGTGGTGTGTGTCTGACTTTAGTCGATCCTTATTTTTTGCGATCGTACATTGTTTTCGATGAGAAACTGCTTCACATTCGACACTGTAGAACGACATTGGTGATTACTTTTCGCTAGAACTAATGAGCACAAGATAATTATTAGGATGAGGTTGTGGAGATTGTTGTGTTTCTACGTCTTCCATGGTTCCTTAACTTAGATCGGTCCCTAATTTCAATAAAATCCAACAATCTCTGCAGCTTTACACTGACAATTAAATAATTAATAAATTTTTAGTGGTATTGCAGTACTGAACAAAAAGTAAGAATCTACTGCATATGTTTTCATTATTCATATTCACTTTATTCCAAAATATTTTTTATTAGAAGTTTCGTGTATTTTAAATACCAGAGAAAATTAACAGTTAGACTAAAGATGGATAATTACTTATTCTATGAAATCAATTACAATGAAATGTACCAGAAAGAGTTATGATTGCCAAACTGCGTCACTTATGGAGTAGGCGATATATTCGTTTGCTGACTAAAGGACGAGTGTACTGTGAAGTAGTTCACTCCATCTTAATTTATGTCTATGAAACACGGTCAGTGAGAGTAGAAGATATTCGTAGTTTACTGGTTTTCGATCATAGATGTCTGAGAAGCATTGCTCGTATATCCTGGGACCACCGAGTGAGAAACGCTGTTATTAGGAAACCGGTACTAGGTAAGAATGGCAGATCAATAGATGAAATATTGAAACTTCATCAGTTGAGGTGGTTGGGACACATTTACGAATCATCGACCACCGACTGCCTCGACGAGCTTTGTTTTGTGGTGTAGGAGTAGGTTGGAAGAAAGCTAGGTGTGGCCAGACCAAAACATGGCAGAAATCCATGAAGTCACTGACAAGTGAACTGAGTCATGTCGGTAGGTGTTGACTACCTGGTTGGGGTCCGCGAGATGATAATAATCGATGGTTAGAGACTCTGAATGACATGGCTCAAAACCGTTTGCAATGGCGCAGGTGCATTCATTCTTTGTGTTCTCTCAAATCCTAAACTTTTTAATACTTCATCACTTTATCCTTATCTTTTTAAGTCTATTTCACTAGATTCTACTTCTTGAATAATATCTTCTATTCCTAACCTCTCCGACTACTGCTAATACCTTTACTAACTCTACTACTATTGGATATGAATTGACAATTACGTCTCTGTACTAACGTGGTATGGCAACATGAACTGATGTACGTACGTACGTAGTTCTATGTTGCTATTGACTGATTGACTGAAACTCGGGATGAACACATGTTGGTCTATATGAGACTGGTCAGCTGAATGAATCTGAGTCCCACCGAAATTTCAAATCATTTCGTGTTGCTTCAAATGGATATAAAAAGTTAAATTTAAAATTGACAATGAAAGTTCGTCTCGGTGCTACGATTCCAAGTAAATTTACCGATAACGTATTCAAAAAAAAACTAAAAAGGCTGACAATACTTCGTTTAATCAGTTTCCATTGTTAACACCAATGTATTCGTTTATCATAAGTTGATAATTAGAGTTCAAACAAATAGTATGTCTGAAAAATTTCTATCAAAAGTCTGTGCTAGAATTACTTAATGAATGAGATCCCGTGTTTAGCAGCTTTGATAATGTATGCTCTCTCAAAAAATGCAAAAATAATTAGTGAAACTGAGTATTATATTTCGGCCAGGTATATTGAGGCCAGTAGTAAAGTTCATAACGCGCTTCTGCCTAACTTGGAACTCATCTGATGGATGTACCTGCATCCTACTATTGTTGCTTACATAGGGACTTGAACCTGGTATTTTTCGCTTTAAATAATGATGCATTATCTAATGAGATAATGAATTTTACATAGTCTTTAATTTGTTCAGTTGATGCGATGTTTATGTCATTATTAGTAATGGGTTTAATTACTCCAATGCTAGGCATAATCCATCTAATTGAAATAACTTTTGACTTGATAGTTATATCAAGATAGTAGCAGGATTTTTAGATTGTATCCTGTGTTGATCAAACTATATTAAGTGAATTCTTTGTGTATAACGTCTGGTTAGATGATGATTTCAAATTATTAACAGAGCAGTTAGAGAATTGACCTGAACTAAGAAGCACTTGCTAATAATTTTGGTTTAGTACTGGTTTCCTCAGTAGAAAGCACCTGCAAAATCGTCTAGAAGCGTCATGATAGGACAGAAAAACTACTCAGTCTTCCTTCGTCTACAATGCTTGATTAGCCAATGTCTATTCTTGATACCAATCAGCTTCAAAATGTTTTTTATGTTAGAATTTCAGATTACTTTACTCGTTGTTAGTAGCGTTACTGATTCTGAAAAATAATTTTGCACTTGTTTGTGAAAACCTTAAAATTAACAATACATACTTAAGGATCGATCAATAATCATATTTAAATTAAACTGTACAAGCCAAATGAAATAATTATGAGCGAAAATTCAAAAACGGTAATCAGAACATAAAGCCTTGATGCAATTATTTATATCGCGAATCAAATGAAAGTAATCACAAACACGCATAAGGCTGGATAATCATGGCTAATTTGTTGACCTGAGCATTTCAAAGTAGTAATCGCCTGAAAGACAATTGTGGAATAGTAGGTAAACACTATTAAATGGTATCTGAACGATTAAAATGATTATAATAAAGTATTTTGACTAAATCTCTGCACGGATACAGAAGGCTCGATTGGCTTTTGCCAAACTGCGTCACTTATGGAGTAGGCGATATATTCGTTTGCTGACTAAAGGACGAGTGTACTGTGAAGTAGTTCACTCCATCTTAATTTATGTCTATGAAACACGGTCAGTGAGAGTAGAAGATATTCGTAGTTTACTGGTTTTCGATCATAGATGTCTGAGAAGCATTGCTCGTATATCCTGGGACCACCGAGTGAGAAACGCTGTTATTAGGAAACCGGTACTAGGTAAGAATGGCAGATCAATAGATGAAATATTGAAACTTCATCAGTTGAGGTGGTTGGGACACATTTACGAATCATCGACCACCGACTGCCTCGACGAGCTTTGTTTTGTGGTGTAGGAGTAGGTTGGAAGGAAGGTAAGGGCGGCCAGACCAAAACATGGCAGAAATCCATGAAGTCACTGACAAGTGAACTGAGTCATGTCGGTAGGTGTTGACTACCTGGTTGGGGTCCGCGAGATGATAATAATCGATGGTTAGAGACCCTGAATGACATGGCTCAAAACCGTTTGCAATGGCGCAGGTGCATTCATTCTTTGTGTTCTCTCAAATCCTAAACTTTTTAATTCGTCATCACTTTATCCTTATCTTTTTAAGTCTATTTCACTAGATTCTACTTCTTGAATAATATCTTCTAATCCTAACCTCTCCGACTACTGCTAATACCTTTACTAACTCTACTACTGTTGGATATGAATTGACAATTACGTCTCTGTACTAACGTGGTATGGCAACATGAACTGATGTACGTACGTACGTAGTTCTATGTTGCTATTGACTGACTGACTGAAACTCGGGATGAACGCATGTTGGTCTATATGAGACTGGTCAGCTGAATGAATCTGAGTCCCACCGAAATTTCAACTCATTACGTGTTGCTTCAAATGGATATAAAAAGTTAAATTTAAAATTGACAATAAAATTTCGTCTCGGTGCTACGATTCCAAGTAAATTTACCGATAACGTATTCAAAAAAAACTAAAAAGGCTGACAATACTTCGTTTAATCAGTTTCCATTGTTAACACCAATGTATTCGTTTATCATAAGTTGATAATTAGAGTTCAAACAAATAGTATGTCTGAAAAATTTCTATCAAAAGTCTGTGCTAGAATTACTTAATGAATGAGATCCCGTGTTTAACAGCTTTGATAATGTATGCTCTCTCAAAAAATGCAAAAATAATTAGTGAAACTGAGTATTATATTTCGGCCAGGTATATTGGGGCCAGTAGTAAAGTTCATAACGCGCTTCTGCCTAACTTGGAACTCATCTGATGGATGTACCTGCATCCTAGTATTGGTGCTCACATAAAGACTTGAACCTGGTATTTTTCGCTTTAAATAATGATGCATTATCTAATGAGATAATGAATTTTACATAGTCTTTAATTTGTTCAGTTGATGTGATGTTTATGTCATTATTAGTAATGGGTTTAATTACCCCAATGCTAGGCATAATCCATCTAATTGAAATAATTTATGACTCGATAGTTATATCAAGATAGTAGCAGGATTTTTAGATTATATTCTGTGTTGATCAAACTATATTAAGTGAATTCTTTGTGTATAACGTCTGGTTAGATGATGATTTCAAATTATTAACAGAGTAGTTAGAGAATTGACCTGAACTAGGAAGCACTTGATAATAATTTTGGTTTAGTACTGAATTCCTCAGTAGAAAGCACTTGCAAAATCGTCTAGAAGCGTCATGATAGGACAGAAAAACTACTCAGTCTTCATTGGTCACCAATGTTTGATTAGCTAATGTCTATTCTTGATAACGATCAACTTCAAAATGTTTTTTATGTTAGAATTTCAGATTACTTTACTAGTTGTTAGTAGCTTTACTGATTCTGAAAAATAATTTTGCACTTGGTTGTAAAAACCTTAAAATTAACAATACATACTTAAGGATCGATCAATAATCATATTTAAATTAAACTGTACAAGCCAAATGAAATAATTATGAGCGAAAATTCAAAAACGGTAATCAGAACATAAAGCCTTGATGCAATTATTTATATCGCGAATCAAATGAAAGTAATCACAAACACGCATAAGGCTGGATAATCATGGCTAATTTGTTGACCTGAGCATTTCAAAGTAGTAATCGCCTGAAAGACAATTGTGGAATAGTAGGTAAACACTATTAAATGGTATCTGAACGATTAAAATGATTATAATAAAGTATTTTGACTAAATCTCTGCACGGATACAGAAGGCTCGATTGGCTTTTGCCAAACTGCGTCACTTATGGCGTAGGCGAGATATCTGTTTGCTGACTAAAGGACGAGTGTACTGTGAAGTAGTTCACTCCATCTTAATTTATGTCTATGAAACATGGCCAGTGAGAGTAGAAGATATTCGTAGTTTACTGGTTTTCGATCATAGATGTCTGAGAAGCATTGCTCGTATATCCTGGGACAACCGAGTAAGCAATGCTGTTATTAGGAAACGGGTGCTAAGTAAGGATGGCAAATCAATATATGAAGTAATGAAACTTCATCAGTTGAGGTGGTTGGGACACATTTACGAATCATCGACCACCGACTGCCTCGACGAGCTTTGTTTTGTGGTGTAGGAGTAGGTTGGAAGAAAGCTAGGTGTGGCCAGACCAAAACATGGCAGAAATCCATGAAGTCACTGACAAGTGAACTGAGTCATGTCGGTAGGTGTTGACTACCTGGTTGGGGTCCGCGAGATGATAATAATCGATGGTTAGAGACCCTGAATGACATGGCTCAAAACCGTTTGCAATGGCTCAGGTGCATTCATTCTCTGTGTTCTCTCAAATCCTAATCCTCTGGATTCTTCAACACCTCTAGTTTTGATTTTCGAAACTTTTCTCACTGAATCATACTTCCTGAGTAATATCTTCTAATCCTAACCTCTTCGATTACTTCTACTACCCTTACTACCTCTACTACTATTGGATATGAATTGACAATTACGTCTCTGTACTAACGTGGTATGGCAACATGAACTGATGTACTTACATACGAAGTTCTGCGTTACATCTGACTGACTGACTGATTTTGACCAAATGCTTTTCTGGTTGGTGATCATCCATTATCTTGTTATTCAACAGATATTTTCTCAATCTATCATTCGGTCACTAAATCATAATTACAAAATAAAACAATTCAATTCTTATACACACTCACCATTTATTCGTAACAAGCATATGATCCAAAGACTACTTTTTATCTTGCTTGTTTTTATGTAAAACTATTGATCATGAAAATATGACTGGTATTTTCTCAAGTATATAAGTGCTGAACATAGTTTAGTTTTCATGTTTTTTTTCCAGAAATATTTTAAATTAACTTTAATCAATATAAAAGCTTGTAATAACGAAAAATCTTAACGGATAATAGATATTTAAATATTATCATATACTTACACTAATTATAGAATAGTAGAAGACAAAATGTTAATTAGTTGCTTTATTATTAGTTTACAATTCAAAATTGATATTTATCGGATGATTTAAGGTAATCGACTGGAAACCATGGACCAATGTTTTGTTTGAAGTGTAACATGAAACGTTCATTCACAGCTCTCAGCCGACTATCTCCAAATACCGACTACCTAAACAGTCCACGAGATATTGAATTATTTAGAATAGTGAATGTATTGCAACTTGATAGGTATAACTTTATTAGCATTAAAAGACTGGAATAAAATGATATTAATCAAAAGGAACATTAATAATTCGATAAACATTAGATAGTTGCTTCGTGATAATTGACATTTTGCACTCATAACTTAACTGTGAATAAAGTACTTTAAAGATCTGATACAGTTTGATTCCTTGATGGTGGGTCTGAACAAAACACGAACAATAAGATTTGGAAAACAAAAGCAAATCACTTCGTTTTATAGCTTCTAATCAACTTTAAGCAGTTTGAAATTGTAACTATCTATAACTAGGGACAAATTTTAATGAAATTAAGATAAATATTTTAAAGGGAACTGAAAATTATGATAAACAGGAATAGACACTTATCGTATTAGTAAAAGTATATAAAATCTTTAGTCTTAATTCTAATATTCTTCGTAGATTGTTTAAACCTGAGATGCCTGCAAAAAAGAGTGAACTCATTTAATTTTAGGAATTTCATTGTTATTGTTTCGATCAAATTGCATAATTTTCATCTGACCAAAAAACTTAGGAGTGCACAACATTGATGAGACTCAAAATAACAAATAAAAAAATGATAAATAAATAAATAAATTATTTAAGCCTGTTACGCTTCATGAAGCATAGGCCACTAAACTAACTCTGTCCTCCACTCTCTTTTCCTCTTGTACCCAATCCCTATTCAATCTTTTTTTATGTCTGTCTCCCATGGCTGGGGAAATGTGTTCTTTGGTTCATTTCTTCTCCTCTGACCTTGAGGGTTCTAAGATAGGGCTTGCCTCGTTACGCAGTTTGCTACTTTCCACAATATATATCCTACCCACTTCCATCGCTTTTTCTTAATTTCAGCAGATGGAATCTGGTTTGTTCTCTTCCACAGTAGGTTATTGTTGATGATGTCTGGTCAGCGGATCTGCATTATCTTGAGTAGGCAACAGTCAATAAACATCTGTATCTTATGGATGATGGTTTTCTGACTTCGCCAATTTTCATCTTCATACAGTAGAACTGTGTTGATATTTGTATTGATAATAGTGACCGTGGTGTTTTTCGACAGTCGTTTTGAGGTCCAGATGTTCTTCATCTGATGGAACACTACCCTTGTTGTACTAATTTGTCTTCAAATATGCATCAAATCCACCTTGTTTATCTATGATGCTGCCAAGATAAGTAAAGGTTTCAACATCTTCCAAAGCTTCTCCTTTCAAGTGTGATCTGGTTGGTGCATGTTGTGTTGAATCGGAGGATCCTGCTTTTTGCTTTCAGAGGCCACTGCTACACTGTCCGTCTTCTCCTGCATTTGTTGTCGTGTGTGGAATAAGAGGGTTAAATTGTCTGTAAAGTCCAGATCGCCCAGCAACACCCGATTTCTCAACTGTATTCCCAGCTTCTGTTGAGATGTTGACGTCTTCATAGTTCAGTCAATCACTAGGTGAATGAGAGGGTAAAGTAAACATTATTGTCTGACACCGGTCTTCACTTGGAATGCATTTGTAAGAACGATTTTGCCATATAATTCATCGTAAGAATTCTGTGTGACGTTGAATATCTTTTAAGTTACACAACGGTGGCGAGGAAGCCTCTATAATGTAATCCTGTTCACACTGTCAAACATCTTCCCGTGGTCTGGAAAGTGGTGAGTTCCGTTCAACTGATTGTTCCACAATGATCCGTAGCGTCACTATTTGATCGGTGAACAATGATTCTTTACAGAATTCAACCTGTTGATCCTGAAGTTTGGCGTCTACGAACTGTTTAGTACTGTTTAATAATATTGTGTTGAAAAATTTTCCTGGTGTTGAGAGTAGAGTGATGCATCTGTGGTGCTGAGACTTCCTTTCTTTGGTATCTTGATGAGGTGTCCTTCATTCCAGTCTGTTGGTACTTGTTTTTCATCCTAAATCCTGCTGAACAGAACGTGGAACATCTTTTCAGCTACTGCTGGCTGCTTTTAGTGCCTCGGCTGGTATGTTGTCTGGTCCTTCTGCTTTGCGACTCTTGGTTAGTCTGATGATCATGTTGATCTCCTCAATTGTTTGTGAGTCAACATCGAGGTTCTTAGGTGCCGCTTCGATGTGTGGATTCAATGGGGCTGGCCAATTTAAGAGCTTTCGTTGTTCTTCAATGTTGCTGATTACTTTGCCTACCTTGTTTTTTAATGGTCGTTCTGGTTTACCATACTTTCCTATGTGCTTCTTCCGCTGTATCGTACAGTTGTCTCATGTTGCCTCATCACGCAGCTTCTGCTGATATGATTGCTAGGTCTTCCACATATCTACGTTCATCAGCTTCAATGCCCCTCTTCACTTGCTTGTTTGCATCTGTGTATTCAGCTTGTGACTTTACTTCTTCTGTTCTTGTTCTGCTGTTACTGATTGCCGCCTTCCTGTTCTTCCTTTCTTGAATCTAATCCAGAGTATTAACGCCGGTCCACTCCTTGTGATGGTGTGTATTGTGACACAGAACCTCATGACATGCTGAAGTTATTGCTTCATTGATTCCTTTTTAGTTATTTTGCATGGAAGTTTCCTCTTCATCGAGTAGATCGTGAAAGGCTTGGAACTTATTGTTGAAAGCTATCTTAAATTCGTTGAGTTTGCCAGTATCCCGAAGAAAGACTGCATTGAACTTTTGTGATGCTGTTCGATCAGCTGTCCAGTGCTTCTTCAGTCTCATCTTGGCCATCACCAAGTGATGATCTGGGGCTAGGTCAGTTCCTCTCTCGGTTTTCACGTCCTCGATCGTCCGTCTGAACTTTTAATTGATCCAGATATGGTCTGTCCGATTATGTGTAGTGTGATCCGGTGAAATCCATATGACTTTATGTATGCATTTGTGTGGGAATATGGTGCCGCCTATGACCAGTTTGTTGAAGGCACATAGATTTAAAAATCTCACCATTTTCGTCCATTTCCGCTGTCCATGTAGTCCCGCGGTCTTCATTTCCAGTGTTGTCCATTCCAACCACGTCGTCTAGGTCTCCCATCAGAATGGTCAAATGCTTTTCTGGGCATTTCCCGGTGACTGACCGCAGCGTCTCATACGATTGATCTTTATCTTCCTCATTGTTATCGTTGGCAGGTGCATTGCACTGAAAGTCACAGAAAATTGTATCTTTTCGTTTCCGTAGCAACTTGAGTAGTTCTCCCAGTCTTCTACAAAGCACGAACATTCCATTTGCATGTACTATTTATTGATCTGGTCATGAGAAGGGGCATCGGTCTCATGAATTTCGAAGAAATTTGGCTTTCACCATAAGGACAGGGTTTAAACGGTTGGAATTATTTTTTTATGGTTAACGTCTTTTAAGCAAGTTGGTTTTCTTCTCTTCCTTCATCTAGACTTGAAACGGACAGTAACTCTAGAAGGGCTCCAGGTGTAGTTTGAAAGACAAATAACAATTGACCATTATCTTGCAGTAGTTTGTCAACCGACATTAATCTACCATATGAAAGCTTATAAAAACAAAAATTAAGATATTAAATATTTATTCCTGTTCTTCAGTGAATATTATTTCCAATTTTTGTCACTATCTGACATCAGCCGATCCATTACTGAAGATCAATGAAAGTATAACAAGTGTCTCTTGTTATTTAGAGACTCTTCATTAATGATATAAATTCGGGATGTCATGAAACTTAAATCTCGTGAGAAGCACATTGACATCTTGCCACTGATTTAATATCCAGTCGCCACAAGCCCTCACATTTTTGCTCTTCCAAACTAGGACAATAGTACTGTTCAATTCATCCTAGATCCTAGTCGCAGGTCGACCTCAGCTGGGGTATCACCGAAAAACAGAGATAGTCAAGTTCGGATAATTCAAAAGTGAAACAGTCGTGACCAGTGAGACTAGATGATCACCACGGTATATCACTAAATAACTGAAGTTGGATGTGTGTATCAATGAACATCAAGGTCCTTGTTTTGACCCCTAGTAGGATGAAACACCTATCCATTGCTCAGTGATTTTCGATAGTGCTTCAAATTAGGTTAGTATGTGGCGAATGCAACAATAAAACAATTAAACCAATCTCCCTAAGATCTATCCATGAATTATACATTATACTTGTCTAAGTAAATAACAAACTATGTTGACTGATCAATAATTCATGTTGATACAAGCTATATCCCTAATATAAAAAGAAGAATTGTCTACTTTTGTTAATTAATGAGTGTGCAATATACATTAACAATATATCGATCTTTCATCAAGCGACTAAAATGATTCATATACTAACTAACTAATCATGATAATCATTCGTTTGAGGTACATTGTAGTTTTACCACAGTAATTTATTTGATATTTATTTATAATATGTCTGGTTTTTATGTAAAATGTGGTAATCTAGGTCATTCACATGTCACATGAAATCTATTGATGCCCTACATACACTATAGTCACATAGTTATGGTGTTAGTTTTTGTATGTTTAGTTTATAAACAATGAACTCTAAAGTAGTTGTTTGTCAAGTTAAATTGGCCTTTTATGTAAATACCAAGAAAAAGAGTATACATTTTTTTAGTGAAATCCTGATATTCTTAATTCCATAAAGTGACATGATATCTCTCAGTGGATTAGTAGTCATACAGTGATCAAATGATGTTTTAAATGATTCGGAAATATTCTAAAATAATACATTTACGTTAAAGAAGAATTGAGATAAATTTGAAATGATGCCAATCTATTTCCGAAACAAATGATATCAAATCTTCTAGAAAATTCACATATACATGTAGAACAGTCAACAATTTTAAAATTTAGGATGAAATAAGATTTTCGTTCGTTAAGGCTGATTTTGGTATGATAATCGACAAGGAGACTTGTACTGATAATACAAGAAACGATAAAATGTATAACTGCTAACCTCAGAAAGTTACATTTCACTAAATGCCAAATTGCAAAGCCTAACCTATGCCTGGCCGTGAATACTTCCTATTTAAGGAAAATACCACTTAGTTTTGAGCAAGTAAGGAAGGTCTTTATATTGTTTTGTGTTAATAAGTTTGAAACAGCATAGATCATGAAATACTGTTATATCAAGCATGGATCGAAGTCTGGAGTAAATGGATTTTTACCTCACTTGACACAAGAAATAATTTCAACTTATCTAATCTACGACCTGAAATATTAATTTCTACTCCAGCTACTTTATCTCAGAAAGCTGATCATTTAATTATTTTTGATTTTAATAAATAACTTAATTCTGTTTTACGAAAACATTTTATTTTTCAGTTATCAGTTCAAAGTATATTGTTGAATAAAATCACTTCTCTACATTCAAGGTTATGTAATTTGTTAGTAATTCATTAACAGGTTAGATATTTCCAACAACGAAAAAGTGAGACATTTTCGTTCACTTTCGAAGAAGTTGAGTTATCAAGATAAGTTGCGAAAACAGTCTGCTTGTTTAATGATGACTTAGTTGACCGCGTGTTTTGTCAAGTTATACTATTATGATATCGGTTTCGCACGACTTATACTATTCGTTTTTGTCCATCTTAAATTTGGCTATTTTAACAGCAAAGATTAAATTATTGGAAAGATCTATTTATATTTTGATCTTTAGCCTCGGAATTTGTACTCACATAAACATTTAAAGACCGTTATGTTGATCATCATAATAGAGGTTCATGATTTCCGAAACTGAAATTTCGGTTTACTTAGGAAGCTATAACTACTGAAAGTTTGCTACCAATTTGCAATCATTCATGAATTTTAACAATTCTCAATGTTCAATTTGGCAAAATTTTAAAGTAAATTTTTGTATGATTTATTTTTCCTTTTCAGTGTACTTTAACAGTTTTTTGGTAGAAGATGGATTGTAATATCGATTTATGTGAAACGTCTTTTTCTTAGTTACTTGTTTTTTTTTCGGCAAGGAAAACGAAGTATGCATTTACATATAATTTTGTAATAATTATCAACCTAGATATTACCAGTAAGAGTCCTATTCTGCGTGATATAGGTCAAGCATTCAGATGAAATCTGATTTCATTAGTTTTTCCTACTTAAACAATGATTCTGAAATAGAAAAATTTAAATTGAAGAAATATTCAGTAAATGTATGGTAGGTTGTAGAGCCAATCAGAATCGAAATGTTCATGGGAAACTCATATATTGCGTATAACAAACAGTGGAAATTGCTTTAAAAAGTGCTTAGAACTGATAACGAAATACCACTGTTCTTCACGAATTATTACAGACTTACTAACTCAGCTTCCTAGTAATGTTAATATGTGGTTAGGAACTTATTTCATATTACCATATGAATGATTCATAAGTTTACAGTATGTAGTCAGAGCCCTTTCAGATTCTTTAATATTTCCTGTTCTGCTTATCAGATAAGCAAGCACTCGAGAAACTGTATTTTGGACAAATGTTGATTAAGTACTGGACATGGATATTTTCTCATTATCGATTAGCTACTGCTTAATACTCATCCAAACAGACAATTTTTATTAATCGTATTAATCGGTATAGAGATTATAACAGTCACCCTGTATAGCGAACCAGTCGCACAGGCCGCAGAACAACTCAGGGATTCCTTCATGTCAGTAACCCCATATTCTCCCTCGAATCGCCTAATCGTAAAACATATTTCAACCTGGTGGTACTATATTTCATGGGCATATTATTCACGTAAATCGTCAGGGATGTTTTTCACGAAATTTATTCATTCACAGCTACACACTGACGTTCCAATGTAACTGAGAACACTTCTTGATTAAAGCCTAAACCAGTATAAAACCAAATAAAGGTTCGAGAAAACGGACGGTCAACAAACATGCAGATGAGCTTACGTTGTCTTTTAGATGCGGAGTAACCCGTAGAAGGCTGTAATTAAAATTCGTTATTTTTGTAGAAGTAGATAAACTATCCGGAACTCTTCGCTTCCTAATGGTTGTTCGGATGACAGACAGACAGAACTTTGTACGTACGAACACCAGTTTAAGTTGCGATACCGTATTAGCACAGAGACACAACTGTCTGTTCAAATCCCATAGTGGTAGCGATAGTAGAAGTATTAGCAATAATGGAGATTAGGGTTCGAAGATATGATTCGAGAAGTAGGATTCATTCAGTGAGATAAGTTTAGAAGGACAAAGGTAGAGATAATGAGGGATTCAGGTTAGAAATTGAGAGAACACAAACAGTGGATACACCTGCGCCATCACAAACGATTTCTAGCTATGTCGTTCAAGATCACTAACCAATAGTGACTTACATCTCGCGGACCCTAACCAGGTAGCCTACATCTACCAACATGACAGTCCACTTGTCAGTGACTTCATGTATTTGTGTCATGTTTTGGTTTGGCCACACCTAGCTTTCTTCCAACCTACTCCAGTATCATAAAACAGCTCATCGAGATAGCTGGTCGCTAGACATATGTGACACATCCCAACCACCTCAACTAATGAAGTTTCAATACTTCATCTATTGATTTGCCATCCCTACCTAGCACTCGTTTCTTAACGACAGCATTACTTATTCGGTTAACCCAGCTATGCTTCGTAGACACCTATGGTCTACGAATGTCCTTTACTCTTACCAGCCATATTTCGGATCCGTATAGTAGGACGGAGTGAACTACTGCGCAGCACGCGTGCTTTAGTCAGCAAACAGATACCTCGCCTACGTCATAGGTGACGCAAGTTGGCAAAAGCCAATCGAGTTTTCTGTATCCGTGCTGAGATCTCGTCAGTCATCAACACTGACGAGACTCCCCAGATAATTTAAGCGGTCTACATGTTCGACTACTCCACTTCCTATCACCAGTTCAGGTACCGATGCAACCCAATCTTGAAGCAACACTTTGAATTCCGACGGGGAAAACCGCATTCCTAACATGCTTACATTGTTGCTTAGGGTAGTCAGAAGACTGCATTTTGTCAGCGTCTTCACCTAACTGGACTATGCCATCAACATGTTCTAAGTCAACAAGCGTGTCTCCGGGTGACAGGTTCACTCTTGAAGAGTCAGACGATGACAATGTTAACTCTAAAAGCATATCTACGACAAAGTTAAACAAGAATGGACAGCCCTGACGGACACCACTTGATGTAACTAATTCCGATAACAGTTCACCTTAAGCTCTTACTCGACCAGTGATGTTCGAGTAGAGAGCCTGTATGAGGTTAATGTACTTCTTTGTCACACCTTTTAATGACAGACATTGCCAAAGAACCCCACCAACAACAGAGTCGAATGCCGCTTTAAGGTCGATAAATATTACCATTGTTGTTCGATTGACAGTATCCGTAGTCAAAGTCAACTCCAAATGCTGTCTTAAAAATAATTACTAAACTCATGGTTGGTAACCTGGAATAGAATGCTCCCCAGAAATCCATCTCGCCACGAACTCCGCTGATGGATTTTTTCAAAGCACTTCCATGGTATTAATATTGCTTAGATAATCAACCGATCAGGCTATAAGACTAAAATAGACTTACATTTTATCTACTTGCGCGGACGATCCGACCGAACGAATCCCATCAAGCAAGTGAAAAACCTAGCTCAAACAGTATGTAGCAAAAGGATTTCAAGTTTTTCTAGTCCAATTAGACTAGAGACATGAACTCTGATAAGTCGGTGACAACTCGCCTTGAAAAAGAGAGAAACGAACATAAATTGAATGTCACCCAACGTACACACTCGTGATAAACAGGTTATGTGAACAACTCACATTTGCACACAATCGAGACCTGTAGGAGTTCTAATAATACCATGTAACTTACATCAGACGTGCGGTATTTTCCCTTTTGGTATTAATTCATCTCACTAACCAGCTTCCTGATAGATCGTCCAACAACCGGAACAGTACCGAAGCAACCTGTACGACCCAGTTTGTCTGTTAATCCAGATAGGAAGGATAAATACATCCAATATAGTGGCAAGTCAGGACTTCAATTTCAATCGTGACTGTCGATACAGTTACTAAGCATTCGACGGCAACATAATTACAGAATGCCATCATTCAATAAAAGCTAAATTCTTATTAACACTTTGGATGCTAAATGTTTAGACAGGTTCTCCTGTGTAAATGACTGTTTGACAATATTCATTCTACAAGGAGCCGAATAACGTACTTTTGAAAAACTAGCCGTGACTGTGATAATACACAACCTTGCAGCGAATCCGTGAATGAAAGGATAGGTCATAGTGCAGCATAAGACATACACAGATGGAGAAACTCCACACCAATGAATATTAGTGAACCCGTAACGGCTTTTACAGAAGAAGAGAAAACGGTGGGAAGTTTTTATTTATAGGTATGGAACAAAGACAAGAGATTAAATGTATCCGAAGGGAATCACCGACTGACAGGAATTTATCTTCGTCCACTTAGTCTAGATCTAAATATGGAATTACTGATTAATTTTTTATAAAACCTTACCTGGACATGACTGGTTAGGCATACTGAAACCGGATCCTCCCATTCCAAAAGGCATACCTCCTAATAATTTAATCACATCAAATGAATGAGAAATGTATGCTATGAAGCAAACTGTATTCATTAGTACATTTGGTAAAATGAACAATTAGTTACATCTTGTTTAATTTAGTCGCTCCGCTCGAAGTGGAGCGGGTAGAATTCTCAGGGGGTCATCAGCCATGTCTTTGATCTAAAGGTCTCATCCACAAGGCAGTGGACCAACATCACGAGACAGTGCTAGAGCAACCAGTGATCGTGAATAGGTTCCTTCAACTTTCGTTACATTAGAAAACTGGAATCTACGTGTACCAGTGGTTTAGAATAAGTGTATTCCAACTACCCTAGGTAGATCTCCTGAACGAACCAAGCAGGTTCACGTTTTGAAAATTTGCTTTTCGTACCTTCAGTTTTGTAAACAAAGCTTAAGCAATACGAAGGCACTTACCTGTCAGTGACCATGTAACAGCAGTATCAGGAATTCTGGTAGCTGACGATAGGTGAGAGCACTAGTCAGTTACAACGTAGTACTTCGTACATCAGTCAAAGTTGCTATACCACGGTGGCAAACAAATGCAACTGTCGATTCAATTCCGATGGTGGTAGCAGTAGTAGAAGCATGAGCAGTAATCGTAAGGATCACGGTCCGAAGATATTATTCAAGAAGTATAATTCAGTGAGACGGATTTGAGACGAGGAAGATGAAGGTCATGAGGAGTTTAAATTGGAATTTGGGAAAACAAAATGATGAATTCACCTGCATCATTACAAATGATTTTGAGCTGTCTTCAAGTCTCTAACCATCGATTACCATCATCTCGCGGAACCCAACCAGGGAGTCTACACCTATAAACATGGCTCAGTCCACTTGTCAGTGGCTTCATGCATTTGCGCCATGTTTTGGTATGACCGCCTCTAGCTTTCTTTCAACCTACACCAACACCACAAAACGTCACTCATCAGGTATACGTAACAAATGTTCCCACCATCTCAACTGATGAAGATTCATCACTTCAACTGACTTGCCATTCTTACCTAGCGCTCGTTTCCTAACAATTGCATTGCTTAATCGATTGTCCCAGGATATATGAGCAATGCAGTGAAGATACCTATGATGGAATAATAATAGCCTATATCCTTTATTCTGGCCGTTTCACAGCCATAAAGTAGGACGGAGCGAAATTCTGCACAGTGCGCGCACCCTTTGGTTAGCAGATGGATATCTCGACTACGCCATAAGTGACGCAAGCTGAGCCTTCGTCAGACATTAGGATTGGGTGGGAGCACTACCAACAACCTCATCACATAAGTGACCATTTTACAGACAAGCGGAATTTAGGCACATTTTATGTAGTTAGTAAGTGCATAGACAGTGAAAACATACTGTGACTCACTACTTTCGTAAAATGTCACTTACCTATGGAGTCAGTGATAACTACATTGTTTAGAGTCTAAACTTCATGGTTATAGTATGAGAGATGACGGCAGACTATGGCTGAGGATGATGGACAATATTACGTCGAATCAGTAATTATGTCCAGGATTTTTTTCACGTTTCATCTCCCTATACCTACAGAGTTTATGATCTATATTTACTTTTCTGTTGAAACTAAGGTTATCGCGTTAAACGTTTTGCCTTTTGTTCAGGGTTTCTTACTATGATGTCATTAGATATGATGCATTCCTTACCTTGAACTAGCGTGGGCTGCAACGACCGGTTAATCTTATTGTGTATACCGAGAGTGGGGTTCGTGAAATATCTGTTGCGAGCTTTGTTGACGAACAGATTTGTTCCTACTTGATCACAAATCTGGTTAGAAGTTTATCACTTCAACTCAATTTCTTCAATGTATACATCCAACTTAAAGTGAGCTCTTTAGGTAATAATGAGGTCTAAGTTTGTTAACAAACGCTATTGAGGTGTTTTGTCGGTATGATTAACTTACCAGTCATATCAGCACCACCACTACCAAATCTATTTTTCATTTTTTCAATAACTTTCTTAACTTTAGGGTTATTTTTGTATTTATCCATGGCAGCTGGGTTTGAACAAACTTCACTGAATGCTTTCATTACTTCAGGATCCTGAAAAGAAACCATAGATACAGTTACATAAGGATGAATTATGAATAGATTATGGTTCTGAAGCCAAGAACTTGATAGGAATATGAATCAATTCTTAACACAACCAGTTTTATTATTGAACCCAAAAGTAAAAAGTTGTAGTTGAAATCCTTAATACAATATGGGCAGTAACACACTAAGGTCAAGTATCAGTCAGTTACAACGCAGAACTTCGTACGTAAGTACATCAGTTCAGGTTGCGATACCGAATTAGCACAGAGACACAATTGTCAATTCAAATCCCATAGTGGAAGAGATAATAGAAGAATTACTGCTAATGAAGATCAGGAGTTGAGAGGACACAAACAGTGGATACACCTGCGCCATCACAAACGATTTCTAGCTATGTCGTTCAAGATCACTAACCAATGGTGACTTACGTCTCGCGGACCCTAACCAGGTAGCCTACATCTACCAACATGACAGTCCACTTGTCAGTGACTTCATGGATTTCTGTCATGTTCGGGATTGGCCGCCCCTAGCTTTCTTCCAACTGATTCCTCCTGCACCAAACAGCTCGTCGAGGCAGTCAGTGGTTGGGCATTCCCAACCACCTCAACTTATGGTCAAGTATGACCCGTCATAATACAGTTCCAGAGTAAAACTATGAAATAGAAACAAACTACTGATTATCTGTTTTAAATTAAACGATATGGGCATAGATGGAGTAGTAAATCCCATAGATCAATCTACTTAATAGATATTAAATTGATAGATCTCGCGAAACCTAGGTTTAGATCACTTTCACATCGCTTACGCGTCCACAAACCAGTCTCACCACAAAAACTACTGATCCCACAAATAAGCATCAGGAACTTTCCAATCAGTTGAACCAGACTTAAAAAGTATTTGGTAGTGTCGAGTTCCTCGAATTAGGATCAAAATAGTCTAACTTAAGTTACCAAACTTAATGAGCTTCAGACCGTGATATGCTGAATGAGTGGAAAAGACCATGAGGAACGTACCTGGATAGCACTCACCAATTCTGGATCATTGAAAAGCTGCGAAAACATATTGTCCATGCCAGGAACGTCACCGCTGTTTGGCATTTCAAAATCGTGCTTTTCGGCATTCTGTTTAAAAAAAGATATAAGCCATGAAAAACAGGCAGAGTCAATCAACAAGTAGTGAAGTTAGGAGCATTAATAACATCGGTATAGATACGGAAAGCACACTAACTGAAGATAAGTTAGTTTGACCTCTCTAAACGACCTGGTAAGCCAGAACAATAGTTTAAAGCTCATCACTACTCAAATGGATCCAATTACCTAACTCAGATAATCCAAGGGGCTCCGGTTAGTCGGTTTTGAGTTTGAGACCATATATGTCGATGTCTAAACACTGATAACAATGCCTGAAACATCAAAGGGTAAACTATGACATTAATGAGAGTTCACAGACTTGTATAAACCATAGCATCTTCGAAAATAAATATTGTTGAACTAAGAGGAGAACACGCTACAAAATAAACAAGATTTCCAGTCGTTATTTAATCTTATGCAGTAAAATAACTGACTGAAAGTGCAGTACTCAATTGTCAAGAATGATAGTAATTTATGCATAGTACCTTTCTCTAAAATACACACAAAGACAAGTAAACATACTTTTTGAGCTCGTTCACGCTCCTCTCGAGCTTTCCGAATTCGTTCACGTTTTTCTCGATCTAGCTTTTCTTGTCGTTTGCGCTCATACTTCATGTTGTGTTCGAAGATTCGTTTGTGCTACACGAAAGGAAAGAGAAAGTGTAAGCGTCAAGGTGATTCGATACACCAGAAAAACGTAGTACCTGGCCAACATCAAGGTTGCCATGTCATACTTAGTCAAGATCAAAGAACCAGGAGCGATGGACTGAATCCTGAGAATACAGTTTAAACAGGCATCAGGGTCAAGAGGAGGCGAGTGGACTCTTAAAAACCACGATTGATTACTTCCGTTATTAATCACCCCCCACATACATGTCATGGATTGGGCCGTAGACTCCAAACGTTCCCACAAATAAGAGGTTACATACACATATATATCGACGAGGACTACAAGTGAATTGGTAAATATACTGAACGACCTTGTTTATGAACACATGGATGGCTCGGGACAATTTAAGTCCCCGCTCATGGCTTGAAATCAAGCACAGGGAACTCAATAAGGGTGGCAAACAGATTGACGAGGTAATGGAGCCACACCAAACAAGATGAATGAGACTGGTTTTGCGCACGCTTAACCACCAACTAATTTGATGGGTTACGTTGCTTAGTACGGCGAGTCGGAAGAAGGTTAAGAGCAAGAAAACCAAAGCATAGAACTCTGACATTTAGACTGAAACATGTTAATGTGTAAACAACCTAGTTGGGGTCCTCGGGGCAGTCGTAAACGATGGTTGGACATTATGGGTGACGCGAGTCAGAACTAGTTACAATGGCACAGGTGTATAAACTTACTGTCTTCCCCCAAAGATCAAGCTTCTGAACTCGCCACAACACCTTTTCTTCTACGTTTTTATTCCAACGGTTCGTATTTCACTGATTCGTGTATTCGACCCTTGACTTTTTCCATTACCACTAATAGTGCTACCACCTATACTATTACGGAGTTTGGACACACAATTTGGTGTGACAACCGCAGGTCGTGTGCGAACGTACAATGTTCTATGCTATGACTGACCGACTGCATGCAGGCGAGTCAAGAAGATTCCTAACTGAAAACAGCAAATATACCTGCATCTAAATAGTAAGATAACTAGCTAAACCGTATAATCTATATTCACCAATATACCCCATTAGACCCACTACGTTGAACAAATGTCCTTGTACCAGGCTTAAACGCAGGCTTCGTTCAAAAAGCGATAATTTTTGAGACTGGTTTGAGGTTTTTAGTCAAAAATACTACTACCAAACACGGCGAATACCTAGCTAAATACCTTTGGTTCAACTTCTTTCATCGCTTCATTGGCATCATCCGTGTAGTCTAACTTTAAAGATGTTTGTAGATCCCGATAGGCAGCCTCCCAATTGCCAATCATCCTGTGAAGGATAGGTATTCGGAACGAGAACGTACTTATTTGCGAACCCCCTCCATTTATAGGGTTGAGCAGAATCAGGGTTTAACGAAATAGCTTTATCGCAGTCCACGATAGCATGGGAAGGTTTTTTTGTTTTTACAAAGCAGCTGTGGGATTGTTAAATAAAGCGATGTTTACCTGGCACGGCGAGCATGAAACAGTGAGGACTGTGGGTTTAGCTTGATTGCTTCAGTGAATAGGTCTATAGCTGCATCAAAATCCCCATCAGACATTTTTGCCATGGCTTCACATTTCTTTTCTTCAGCTTTTTCCATCATCTCATCCGTTACTTCCACTGAGTCGTCACCCATCTCGAGATCCGGGACAGGTTCTTTTGGTAGCACTTCATCGTCGAACTCTGAGAGGAGGAAATAACTACTATGATAACTCACCTATTTCAGATTCTGACGTTTCATCTGCGCCAGAGTCGTCTGAAAATGAATTTTCAGTGTGTTGGTTAGGTTGTGAGACAGGGATATTAGCTCCAAGGCTGTTTGCAGGTAAACTAGACTACAAATATACCTTATAAGCCAATTTTTAAAGAATGAAAGTTCAGGAGTGTTTAGGAGTTCAGGTTTCTTCTTCAACAACTCGACAAACTGCTTAAGCATACATATCTGCTCCGGACTCATGCTTACGAAAACTCGCTCCGCAGAAACGACCAGAACTGTCCTACTAAACTACGATTAGTTCAAACAAAACCTGAAAGGAAATGTGAAATTATAGTTGTTTAATACATTTCTAAATTTTTCATCAACCCAAATCCAAGAACAATTTTTTGCCTAAGTCTACCAATTTTAAACTTGGTGAGATCTTACGTTAAATTCGAGAAACATTATGCATCATATACTTTGAATGCCAATTGCCGATGAAACTCATCATTTAGCCGCCATAATTATGACAATCATACAAGCTCATGATTACTCGCCTTGGCTACCTCGCTGTCACCAGCTCTAGTTTTGGTAAAATCTATTATTCCATCACTCTTCTCAAATTCGAATGAACATTTATAAAAGACTGAGGTTCAAGAAAGTGATATTTTTCCTCTCATAATTTAAGAAAATGTTCGATATAACATCGTTAGGAACGTGAACACTGTATTTGATAATAAAACTGTCAGTTCGTAGTGATGAATCATTCCCTAATTCCAATAGCATGGTACATTTTAGAAACTTATGTAGAGAAAATCAAACTCAGTGGACTCGTGAGGAAAACTGTTCGTCAAGCATCCGTACCTGATCTCTTTGCAGTACGTCGTTCCACATCCTTATAACTAGCTAAGATATCATGCATTTCAGTACCAATGTCCGAAACCGAGATTTCTATTCTTGTCTAGTAAGTCTTAAGATCATTTCGGTGAAAGAAATTCTAACGCTAACAAGAAGAAATAATTCAAACCATATAAACTCTGCTCTGGGAGTTATTTCTCCATTTATAAGAACATTGACGACTCATGATGAAAGCCTAGTTGCTTCGGAAGTCATGAGGCCGATGCCCTTTCTGACAACCAGAACCTTTCCACGGTATGGACAGCCGGTAATCAACATCCGCCCTCATATCTTTAAAAGCACATGAGACCAAATTGGTCACAATAAAATCCTTTCTACACCTAATAAATCTCTTATCTCCTGAACCAATCCTTTCTTCGAACGTTTGTCACCTTGCGCCACTGAAGAAAACTGTTTCAGCTCACGAAACATTATTCCCAGTCTCCTGAAAGACCAATCTAAATTACATATCGAAGCCTTTGGTGCTCGAACCCAATGCCGAATAGAGCAACAGGCTTCATTATGAAGGATTCTGGAATCCCGTGCGATCGCTGTATGTTGCGCCTCCGAAACGCGCATACAAGATCCGAGTAATATCTAAAATTTGATTTTGCCTATTGCAGACAGAGAAGCAACACGCTTTACGCTTCGTGTTTCAGGTAGCCCTGATGCTGTTTCCCATGGCTTCGCTGGCGTAGGTATACCATTGAGTCGTCGGAAAGAACTAGCTATCTTAAAATGAATCCCGATGTAGTAATGATGGCTGGTAACGTCGATGCTCAAGTAGGTAGAATAGGTGAAAAGGAAGGGCATCTGGAGGGATCCTATGTTGTCTAGGCTAGTAGAACGGACAATGGTGACCGTCTGCTGCAGCTAAGCTCAGATAACTGCCTATATCTAACAAACACTAACTTTAAGCACAGGAAAATCTATCTTTTGACTTGCCGACCCCCAAAGTCGACCCAAATCTGGACCCAACTAGATCACATCAATGTAAGCCATCGGTGGAGAGGCTCTGTTGAAGATTGCCGCTCATTCTGGAGCACTTGTTTAGACTCACACCATGCTCTAGTGCGTGTGCGTATTTGTTCGCTTCTTACTGCATATATAGGAAAGATATTGCAAGGAATCCTCTTAGGGCTCTACTTAATGATAATAAAGCTAAGAATATAATTCAGGAATAACTAGAGAAAGCAGTTAGGCAGCCAGGTGGTAAATGATGTCCACCCTGAGGCAGCTTGGAATGATATGAAGAAAGCTATAGGAAATCTGAAGCGAGGGAGAGCAGCACGGCCTAACAGGCTTACCTCTGAAATTTTTAAGGATGGTGGTCCAGTTTCGGCAGCTAGATTGAATGAGATCTTAAATAGAATCTGGGAACTGGTCGTTATCCCATCTGACTGATCTCAATCCGTGATTGTGCCAATTTATAAGAAAGGATAAAAGCCATTTTGTGACAATCACAGGGGAATCAATCTGACTAATATATTGTGTAAAATATTAGCTTTAATAATACTCCGACGCTTGTGAGGAGTAGAGTTGAGAAAACCGGGCTGGTTTCAGACCTGGATGTGAATGTATAGACCAAATATTCTTTCTTTGTCAGGTGCTGGAACATAGACACACGTTCAATAGTCTCACAATAGTAGTAATAATAATATATTTATTCTCAAATAACTACGTTACAGTTTACAGGCTAGATCAAATTGTCACAAATGCTTTCACAATTACTGTAAAATTATAGCAGTTAAATTGAGTATAAGAGTCAGTTTCTGACTGCATATTTACACCATGTCACTGACAGAAACAGTATTATGCAGCCACATTTTCAATAAACTCTGCCAGTAGAACCTTCGGGGCTACTGCCGGTCCCAAGCCCGGGTAAAGGAGGAGGGGTTGGACATGGGGTTGGCGGCCCCATTCCGTTGAAATCTAACTTGCCAAAAAAAAGCTAACCAGAAAAAATTATTCAAACCATTTTAACTCTGCTCTGGGAGTTGGAGAAAGAATTATGACGTCTCGTGATGAAAGCCGAGTTCCCTCGGAAGTCACGGGGCCAATGCCTCTTCTGACAACCAGAGCAACCATTTTTTTAGGTACATGGAACGTTCGTACATTGTGGGAGACTGGAAGACCATTTCAAGTTGCGGCAGAAATAAAAAGATACAACGTCGAGGTGCTCAGCATCAGTGAAACGCATTGGACACAAGTAGGACAACTGAGACTAGTTTCAGGGGAACTGCTGTTATACTCTAGACATGAAGAGGAAAATGCTTCACATACACAAGGAGTTGCACTGATGCTGTCCAAACATGCACAAAAAGCACTGATAGGATGGGAATCTCATGGACCCAGGATCATTAAAGCATCCTTCAAAACAAAGAAACAGGACATTACAATGAACGTCATCCAATGTTACGCACCTACCGATGACTACAATGACGACGACAAAGATCAATTCTACGAAAGGCTGCAGTCAATCGTCGAGAAATGTTCACCAAAGGATTTGACGATTCTTATGGGAGACCTGAATGCCAAGGTTGGCATGGACAACACTGGATATGAAGACATCATGGGACGACATGGACTGGGAGAAATAAACGAAAACGGTGAGAGATTTGCAAACCTATGTGCCTTCGACAAACTGGTCATCGGTGGCACAATATTCCCACACAAACGCATACACAAAGCTACATGGATTTCACCGGATCACACTACTCAAAACCAGATTGATCATATCTGTATCAACAAAATGTTCAGAAGTACTATGGAGGATGTGAGAACCAGGAGAGGAGCTGATATAGCCTCAGATCACCATTTGCTGGTAGCTAAAATGAAACTGAAACTAAAGAAGCACTGGACAACGGGACAGACAACATCACAGAAGTTCAATACGGCCTTTCTTCGGGATACTGTAAAACTCAACGAATTCAAGATAGCCCTCACCAATAGGTTCCAGGCCTTTCAGGATCTGCACAATGGAGAGGACGCAACATTGGAGAACAATTGGAAAGGGATTAAGCAGGCAATCACTTCAACATGTCACGAAGTTCTGGGTCACAAGAAGTACCATCACAAGGAATGGATCTCTGTTGATACTCTCGCAAAAATTCAAGAAAGGAGGAACAAGAAGGCAGCAATCAATGTCAGCCGAACAAGAGCGGAGAAAGTTACCGCACAAGCTGCATACACAGAAGCAAACAGGGAAGTGAAGAAGAGCATCGGAGCCGACAAACGAAAATATGTGGAAGATCTAGCAATGACGGCGGAAAAGGCTGCAAGAGAAGGAAACTTGAGACAATTGTACGAAACTACAAATATGCTCGCCGCGAACTATCGTAAACCAGAACGACCAGTGAAAAGCAAGGAAGGCAAAGAAATCAGCAACACTGAAGAACAGCGAAATAGGTGGTTAGAGCACTTTCAAGAACTCCTGAATCGACCATCTCCACTGAACCCACCCAACATCGAAGCAGCATCCACGGACCTCCCAATTAATATTGGCGCACCTACGATTGAGGAGATCAGTATGGCCATCAGACAAATCAAGAACGGCAAAGCAGCAGGACCAGACAACATTCCAGCAGAGTCAATGAAAGCAGATGTAGAAGCAACTGCGAAAATACTTCACATTCTCTTCAAAAAGATTTGAGATGATCAACAATTACTAAGAGACTGGAAAGAAGGATACCTGATCAAAATACCAAAGAAAGGCCACCTGAGCAAGTGTGAGAACTACAGAGGCATCACTCTTCTTTCAATACCAGGCAAAGTCTTCAACAGGGTATTGTTAAACAGAATGAAGGACTTCGTAGACGCCCAACTTCGAGACCAACAGGTTGGATTTCTTAAGGATCGATCATGTACTGACCAAATTGCCACATAACGGATCATTGTGGAACAATCAGTTGAATGGAACTCACCACTCTACATCAACTTCATCGACTACGAGAAAGCATTCGATAGCGTGGATAGAAAAACACTGTGGAGGCTTCTTCGACACTACGGTGTGCCTGAGAAAATAGTCAACATCATACGGAATTCTTATGATGGATTCAACTGCAGAATCGTGCATGGGGGTCAGCTGACAAACTCGTTTGAGGTGAAGACCGGTGTCAGGCAAGGTTGCTTATTCTCACCCTTTCTCTTTCCTCTGGTCATCGAATGGATTATGGAGACGTCAGAATCTGGAGGGAACCACAATGTATGTTGGACAGCTTCGATGCGGCTGGACAATCTGGTTCTTCTATCACACACGCAACAAACAATGCAAGAGAAGACGACCAGTGTAGCAGCAACCTCAGCAGCAGTAGGTCTCAACATACATAAAGGGAAAAGTAAGATTCTACGATACAACACAACATGCGTCAACCAAATCACGCTTGATGGAGATGCCTTGGAGGACGTTGACACCTTTACATATCTGGGCAGCATCATCGACAACCAAGGTGGATCCGATGCAGATGTGAGGGCACGGATTGGCAAAGCGAGGGCTGCATTTCTACAGTTGAAAAATATCTGGAACTCCAAACAACTTTCAACCGAAACCTAAATCAGGATTTTCAATACAAATGTGAAGACAGTTCTACTGTATGGAGCGGAAACTTGGAGAACTACCAAAGCCATCATCCAGAGGATACAAGTGTTTATTAACAGTTTTCCACGCAAAATACTTTGGATGTGTGGCCAGACACCATCAGCAACAACTTACTTTTGGAGAGAACAAACCAGATTCCAGTGGATGAGGAAATCAGGAAGAAGCGGTGGAAGTGGATAGGACACACACTACGAAAAGCACCTAACTGCGTCACGAGACAAGCCCTCACATGGAACCCTCAAGGTGAAAGGAAAAGAGGAAGGCCAAGGAATACATTACTCCGAGAAATAGAGAAAGATATGAGAAGAATGAACAAACATTGGACAGAACTGGAGAGAGAAGCCCAGGACAGAGTTGGTTGGAGAAAATTGGTGGGCGGCCTATGCTCCATTGGGGGTAACAGGCGTAAGTAAGTAAGTACATTTTCAGTAGTAGAGTACAAATAAGGAAGGACGGTGCACAATAGGTTCTTTTGGCGATTTGTCGAGATCAATAGTGAATTCGTTGGGAAAGGTCATATGGAACGCGCTTGATACGAGCTGTGATCCAGACAGTCATGTAAATAGAGTGCATGTTCCCTGGAGTCGCCAAGGATTTCCCACCGTGAATGGGGTTCTGAAAAGGCGAAGAGAGAGAGAAAAAGGCAGCAGTGTGGCAAGTGTATATATATAACCAAAGCACTACTTAACCTGTCATGTTGAAGTAGTCAATACAGTAGTAAGTGAAGATAAAATTCATACTGACCACTTAAATTAAAGTAAATTATGGGAATATAAGAATATAACACACAGATAATAATAATAATAATAATAATAATTTATTCTCAAATAACAAACATGTTACAAGAGACATGCCAATTTACAGGCAAGATCAAAATGTTAAGATTAGCAACATATTTTTTTTTTAACGGTATAAAGTTACTGAAACATTTCACAAGATTCATTGTTTTCTTAAAGATGGAATGTACAAAGCGATAAATTGGCGCAAGTTACGAAGGTTGCGTTACGACAATCACCTTATGGGCTGAGAAATGATTCATGGTACAGACAGGTTTTCATATAACAAGAATTGATGCGGTAAATGTACAAAGGTCTGGTTGATATTCGTCAACTAATGATTTCACATGTTCTTGGGTAGGGTAACCAAGTCTAATGCAAATATCCAGACTAATATATGTGGATTGGAATAAGGTTCTGAAAATAGAGGAATAAAGAAAACGGGACGAGGAGCAGAACAGAAAATATTCATGTTCAAAGCCGAACAACGGCTTCGCACATACGTTTATGGATAAAACAAAGGTATGTTTACCCAAACATTTTTAATATCAGAACACTTTACACCTGCGCTTATGTAGGTTAATGAAGACAATTCAGTAGTGAGATAACTAATGAGAAGTTGGTCGAAAGAGTCGAGGAAATTCAGAAGAACCAAGTTGTTAGTAATAAAGTTGATTTACAAAATATAATAAAGAGGATCAGTGATATAATTTTTTGGTTTTATTTATTCTTTTTATTTTTAACTCTGAGGCTCAAGAAGTTATGAATGAGCTCTTTTTTAGTATAGTTGTCCAGACCAGCTTGTAATAGGATTTCTCGGTAGGAAGTAAAAACCAGTGCAAGGTTACAGACATGGGTTGTAGACGAGGTTAACTAGGAAAAGTAACATCAATATCACTGATTTGTTACATCCTGCTATATCGTCAGGAGCCGTAAGCAAACAAAATGTTCTGCCACACAGACATGGGTAGATTGAGGTTATCGCCCCACCGTCATGAATGCTGGTCAGATACACCAGCAAAAAGGAAGAGTTGTGCAGTGTCAGGTGGATAGAAGAGAAGTCGAAGTAAGAAGCTGGATTTATGTACGTTGAAATCGAAAGAGTAAAGTTTGTAAAAAGAAAACTTTGATGAATAAAATTTCGCACTGTCTAACTGTTTTTTATAATTTTTATTATTACTGAATGCCAACCTCTAAGTCATACTGTAGGCGCCTGAGTAAGAATGTTGCGGATGTCTCGACAGAATAGCGACCTCAGCATAGTTTTGGAAACATGAACCACATAAGTAGCAAGCGTATAAGAGCGACCTCAGTGTTACTCATTAGTCGTCTTATCAATCTAAAGAGCCGAAAGCAAACAAAATGTTCTGCCCCACAAACATGGGTGGTTTGAAGTTATCGCCCACACCATCAATGTTTGCTGGTCAGTTACTCCACCCTCCCTCCATTTGTGTTGTTAGGCTCATGTTAAATGTTTAAAAGAAGCTATTGAGTTCTACTTGGTGTTCTATGTCTCTCATCCTGTTGAGAAGCACTATTTCTGCGAGTTCCTTTCACAAACTTGTCTGGCTGTTACAACTTATGAACTGTTGGCTAGGCATCAATGCTATACAGTTAACAGTTATGGAGAAATAGTAAGGATTTTCAAACAAGAAATAAGCATTTAGAATGTAGTGGGGAAGATGTACTTAACTAACTAAGCAGGAGATATAAAGAGTATCACGGTTAAAAGTTGAGCAACAGATAACACTAAGGGATCAAGGTAAGTCAAAATCGTGTAAGTGAGAACAGTATAATTGATAATAGGCAATGTGAAACTCACACAGTTGTAAGTGTTGATAAGGTTGCGCCCAGGAGAGTAGAGTGCATTCTAATCAACCAGTTCATAGTTGAACAGTGTCGATCGACCCAGTGAATACAGTAACCCGTCTATTTCAGATAAAAACTAAAGAGATTTATATTCAACTAGAAAAATATAATGCTACTTGGGAGGATAAAAATAACTAAATAAGACGCAGCACTGAGTTCATTGCGTTTAAAGTGTATGCAGAGCTATTAATATGAAAGCAGGGTGCGAGTGAGTTCACGAGTGCAGAAGAGTCAGTGCAACTGAGAGCATCATTATGAAGTTGAACAAACTCAGGTAACCAACTTGCCATGCGCGTTGTTGAGGGAAGCCTATTCCATATAAGTGCATACTTAGAGGGGAAGAAGTTTTCTCGAGTTTTGGATCTATACTTCTCAAGTTTGACCGTAGATACTTTATCTCGAAGGTTATGTGTATAAGGGCCATGGATAAGGACTAAACTGCAGGAGGAATATGTGAGCTAGTGCAGGAGTCTAAAGTAAAGGATTAGATTGGACTTAAGCCTTCTTATCCATAATGGATCGAGCCCGAGTTCAATACATCGGGTTGGATAGTCAATGGGTGAGCTATGATTTAGGACTTTACGAGTAAATTTCCTTTGTATTCCTTCAAGCTTCAACATATCAGACAGGCGTAGGTTCGAAAATAAGAAAGAGCAGTATTCAGCAATAGGTTTTACGCATATTTTATAGAGAATTGTTCTGGATTCTCTATGAAGGAAGTTACGAAAGATGAAATCAAGCATTCTTCTCATTCGAGAAACTTTATTGGAGATATGTTCGGAGAAGTTAAGGTTGTGCGAATAATGCACTCCAAGATCAGTTACGGATGTGAGTTTGGGCAATACAATCCTGTTGAGACGTGTCTCCGAAACACATCCAGCCACACTTCTCAGTATTAAGTCCAAGGTTCCATTGCTTACACCGGACATCTACAGTATTGAGTTCGTGCTGGATTGTGTACAACAAGTTTCCTAAGTCAGATTTGCTAGTTTGATAAATCACTTTTAGGTCATCCACATAGAGGTAGGTTTTACCAGTGTTGAAACAACTGCATATGCTGTTGATGTAGATTATGAAAAGCAGTGGACCCAAAACACTGTCCTGCACAACACCACTGGTAATTGGTCGAGGTGTAGATGTACGTGAATTGATTTTGGTAATCTGATATCTATCTGTGAGGAACGACCTAATCCATTGCAACAGGTGGCCACTAATACCGACGGACTGAAGTCTGTTGATTAAGAGAATGTGAGGTACCTTATCGAAAGCCTTTTTGATATCAAAATACAACACGGTTACTAGTTGCTTTTGATCGCGTATGCTGGTAACCTCATTAAAGAAATCTAACAGACATGTGGTGCATGACCTAGTTCTAATGAAGCCATGTTGAGAGGGGTCAATGTGACCTTCCCTGAGTAAGTGATCAGATAGTTGATCTTTTATCACTTTCTCCATCACACGTGATATAACTGGAGTGATATTAACCGGTCTGTAGTTTTTGATTAAGTCTTTCGGTCCAGATTTATGTACTGGGACAATATGAGTCAACTTCCACGATTCGGGGTATGTACCAGACTCAAGGGATAAGGTAAAAATTTTGAGCAAAAGCGCTGGAAGGTTCGGTCCTGCCATTTTAAAAAGTATGGAAGGTATCTCATCCGCACCACAGCTGCCATTGGGTTTAAGGGTTTTAATTGCCGCTTGAATATTGTTAAGATCAAATTTGATGGTACAAAGATTATGCATACTGCTACAGTTAGTAATAATAATAATAATAATAATAATTTATTCTCAAATAACAAACATGTTACAAGAGACATGCCAATTTACAGGCAAGATCAAAATGTTAAGATTAGCAACATATTTTTTTCTGAAAACGGTATAATGTTACTGAAACATTTCATAAGATTCATTGTTTTCTTAAAGATGGAATGTACAAAGCGATCAATTGGCGCAAGTTACGAAGTTTGCGTTACGACAATCATCTTACTACAGTTAGTGTTAGTATCGGGGGTAGGAGATGTGTTCAGATTGAGATAGAACCATGTGTAAATGGATTTCTACGGTGGCAGTTCCAATGGGTTCCAATAGGTGCAACCTGAACTCGTATCTCCCAGTCCAAGGTCCAGAAAAAGCAAAAATTCTAGGAGAAAACGGTCATTATTAATTAAAAAATGGACATACAAAGCATTACCTGGAATTGATGCACCTTCCAGGTTACAATTACTCCGAAGAGTATCCAACAAAGATAAATAAGTGACGTTAAGTCCAACTGCTACCGGATCAATCCAAATATGGCTGTAGCCGTATTAAAGATCAAATTTAAACAACATATATACAGATCAGAAGCAAACACAAAAACTTCAATATAAGTACAAAATATAATAATAATAATAATAATTTATTCTCAAATAACAAACATGTTACAAGAGACATGCCAATTTACAGGCAAGATCAAAATGTTAAGATTAGCAACATATTTTTTTTTTAACGGTATAAAGTTACTGAAACATTTCACAAGATTCATTGTTTTCTTAAAGATGGAATGTACAAAGCGATAAATTGGCGCAAGTTACGAAGGTTGCGTTACGACAATCACCTTATGGGCTGAGAAATGATTCATGGTACAGACAGGTTTTCATATAACAAGAATTGATGCGGTAAATGTACAAAGGTCTGGTTGATATTCGTCAACTAATGATTTCACATGTTCTTGGGTAGGGTAACCAAGTCTAATGCAAATATCCAGACTAATATATGTGGATTGGAATAAGGTTCTGAAAATAGAGGAATAAAGAAAACGGGACGAGGAGCAGAACAGAAAATATTCATGTTCAAAGCCGAACAACGGCTTCGCACATACGTTTATGGATAAAACAAAGGTATGTTTACCCAAACATTTTTAATATCAGAACACTTTACACCTGCGCTTATGTAGGTTAATGAAGACAATTCAGTAGTGAGATAACTAATGAGAAGTTGGTCGAAAGAGTCGAGGAAATTCAGAAGAACCAAGTTGTTAGTAATAAAGTTGATTTACAAAATATAATAAAGAGGATCAGTGATATAATTTTTTGGTTTTATTTATTCTTTTTATTTTTAACTCTGAGGCTCAAGAAGTTATGAATGAGCTCTTTTTTAGTATAGTTGTCCAGACCAGCTTGTAATAGGATTTCTCGGTAGGAAGTAAAAACCAGTGCAAGGTTACAGACATGGGTTGTAGACGAGGTTAACTAGGAAAAGTAACATCAATATCACTGATTTGTTACATCCTGCTATATCGTCAGGAGCCGTAAGCAAACAAAATGTTCTGCCACACAGACATGGGTAGATTGAGGTTATCGCCCCACCGTCATGAATGTTGGTCAGATACATCACCCTCCCTCCTTTTGTGATGTTAGGCTCTCTTACGTTTTGATGGTTAATTGTAAATAATGGTCTATAGTCTACTCTCAATTTTTTTTGTACACCTTATTGGAATTAACATTCTCTACTAGTTCCAACATTACAAGCAATCCAGACAACTTTGCCTAGAAAGTATATCCACGTAGCATATCAAACTGATTTTAAATAAACGAATGGTATGATTTGTAAGATGAGTCAATTAATAGGTAGTTTGAAAATAGGAAGGACAGGGAGCTGGAACGAGGAGAAAGTGAAAAAAAAGAGTTGAAATATTGTTAAAAATTAATAAGTAAAGCGATAAGTTGGTAAGCAGGCAAGGTGTTTGGATGTTAATGAATTGGGGAAATAAAAATTTGTTAAACTGTTAATACTTAAATAAGAAGATACTCACAACGATACACGGTGTTTGAGTTCCTTGTAATTGACAGTAGTTGATCAGCATCTACAGGCTTTTCAATTTGTCTGTCTACTAGAAATAAAAACTAAAACTGCTTTGAAGATATGAAAATAATAATCGGAATTTAAATTCAGAGAAAAGTCACGGGTAACACTTCAAAGGCGTAACCTATTACTGTTAGTAGGAGCAATGGGAATTGGTCTGTTATTTCATGATACATCTATGGGTGGTAATGAGAACACAATGTGTTCATAGTCTATAATTCGTTTCCGAGGTTCATCTAAATATTTGGTGGACCATAAAAGAGTGCCTGGGGACTTTGTGTGAGTTCCGGGAATAGTCGATATATCTCTTTAGAGTCTAGCAACAGCATGACTAGTTTCTTGAACTTAGTGATTGTGTCACAAATACGGATAGTAATTGGAAACCTGTTCCACAGTAGACTGTATCGTATTACAAAGAAATTACAACGCAATAATTTCTTGTGTTTTGCCGTTAATAGTGTATATGCGTTGTTTCTAAGTCTGTAAGCAGTGTCGTGGTTCATAGTTGGGCGGTATTTTACGAACGAAAGACCATTTATTAGTTTATAGAGGAGCATTAGGTTGTTTTTGAGACGACGGCGCCATAGAGGTTCTAGGGAAAGATGCTTGCATCTTTCTGTGTAGTTGAGGTTATGGTTCAATCCGAGCAGTCGCCGGGTGAAGCTTCTTTGTACATTTTCTACTCGCATTTTGTCCATGATATTCATGTTTGAAAATATGAGTGAACAACATTCAAGTGTGGGCCTTATACAGATTTTGAAGAGAGTAAGCTTAGCCTCTCTTGTGAAGAAGTTCTTGTTTATGAACCCAATTAGTCGTCTAGATTTAGAGATAATATTTGAGGCATGTTCTTCGAATTTTAGGCTTTTAGAGTAACTAATACCAAGGTCACGCGCTGGTATGAGTGTCTGAACTCTACATTTTTGTAAGTAGAGTGGTGTATCAAGGTGACGCTTGCTAAAATGCATTATGGCACATTTGTTGTGGTTAAACGGCAGTTGCCATGTCTCGCTCCAGGTAGTTAAGTTATCAAGATCACTCTGAATCTTAGCTATATTTTCATCCAGATGTTCAGGCTTATAGCTGTATACTATTTTCAGATCATCAGCATATAAGTATGCTCTTCCAAATTTAATAGTATTACATATGTCATTTATGTACATTAGAAACAAGAGTGGACCTAAGACACTTCCCTGGATAACCCCACTGGTTATTGGTCTTGGTGATGAAAGACATTCGTTGTAGTTAACCATTTGTTGTCGCCCATTTAGAAATGAAGCTAACCATGAGTGTAGTGGGTTGATGATTCCAAATGACTTCAGTTTAAGTAGAAGCCTTTTGTGTGGGACTTTATCAAAAGCCTTTTTAAAATCGAAGAAAAGGACTGATACCAGAAGCCCTTTGTCTTGTTCATTCGTGATATCGTTGAAATAATCTAAAAGACATGTATCACACGACCTGGACCTCAAGAACCCATGCTGTGAGGTCGATATCAGATTGTTACTAACTAGATGTTGTAGTAACTCTGCCTTAACTATTTTCTCCATGACCCGAGATACTACCGAAGTTATGTTTATAGGTCGGTAATTTTCAACGTTCGCTGTAGGCCCAGATTTTATTGTGGGGATGATATGTGTAGTCTTCCAGTTATTAGGGTAACACTGTGGAGAGAGATATAGTAAATAGTTTGAGAAGAATAGCACTCAGATCATTGCTACCATTTTTTAGCATGCTGGCAGGGATGCCATCTGGTCCTTCAATGTAAGAGTGCTTCAGTGTAGTAATCGCCTTAGAAATAATAACAATACACAATGATAAAATCTCAAATTGGAATCAAATAAAATACCAAAAATGTCAACAGAAAAAGTCCGTAATGTCATAACAAAAATATGTAAACATGGAGGGATTTTCCAAAAAACAAAACATTCAAAAAGGATTCTACACCATGTACTAAACAGTTCGCAAATAACAGCTTTGTCATAATAAGTCTGTCCATCTTGTAGTATATAATGAATTTTGCGATCTGAGTCCTTTTTTATGCGTTTGTTAAGCAAACGACAGAGGTTTTGGGACTTACACACAGTAGCGAGAGCATTATTTTCTTCGATTTGCCTACGCACTTCATGTTGATATTTTACACCTTCAAGTATAGCGTAAATTTGGTACAGGATGCTGAAGTCCTTAGATTTGCAATACGCCCGTTTTAGTTGACGTAGTTTAGCCCTAGCTTTGTAGGTGATATAAGGAGTAACTGTTTTGAAAGACGTTTTGAGTGGGATAGTAGTATCTAGAGCAGATTTGATGGTGACGTTGAATATATGTAATGCATCAGGAAGTTCAAGACAAGAAAAAAACGCAGTCCAGCCTGAGTGCTGAATTAGAAAACGAAAGCTGTCCCAGTCAGCATGTTTATAGTCTCTGTATTGAAAACGGTTTACTGTTTTAGATTTGTCACATTTAGCAAGAAACGGAAGGGTGCAGAGGACAATTTTATGGTCCCTGTTGAGAAACGTTTCGCAGACAGACACAGATGTTGGGGTGACATCGTGACAAAATATCAAATCGAGAATATTGTGGTTCCTAGTAGGCAGGTGCACATGTTGTTGCCAACCATGTGTGTCTAGGGGACCAAGTAAGCTATCAAAGCGTAGTGGACCGGACTGTGTCCGCCAGTTGATTCCAGGGAGGTTGAAGTCACCACAAATAATTTTGCAGGTGAATTTAAGACAGGCAGCCCTGGCAAACGACTCACCAATAGCAACGTCAACCGATCGATGAGTGTTTGGAGCTCGATATATGCATCCAATCAGTATTTTACATTCATGAGCGTGCACAGTGAGCCATATCGAATCAGGCACTTGATTAAGAACAATGTCATAAAACATTTCTGCTTTGATGTCTCTAGATACATAGATGAGGCAACCACCACCCTTTTTAGATCCTCGGTCACCGCGAAAGAGTTCATAAGAGTCTATTAGAAGGTATGAGTCAGGGACATCGGAGGACAACCAGCTTTCAGTAATCAGGACAATGGAAGGATTGATTAGAATTACTAGAGAGCGTAAGTGGGTAATCTTATTGATAACAGATCGGGAATTAATTAGCATTAGTGTAACATAGGACGAATACTCATCTTTCAGGGATGCACGATGGGCATCTGGAGGGTTGTATGGTGTGTGTTCTGAAGAAGGGCTGGAAGTAGGAATATAGGCTTGATTGTAATGATCAGTTAATTTGGGAGCGATATAGTTAGAGGGAGAAAGGTATTCAGAGACAGGCATGGTGAGAGAAACATGTGAGGTAGGATATGATAAGTGTTGTTCGTCAGAGTTAACTGATGACCCCCAAAGAACAGATGAGGAAGTCGCTAGGGGGCATAAGGGTGGATCGTTTCGTAAGTCCATTGGATAAGGTATAGTGGAGTAAGTCAAATCTTTGGACAATGTGAATGGTGGTTTTTCAAAAGGACCATACATAAAGGTATTACAGCTAGAAGGGGCAGACAGCGGCAAAGATCGATTGTCATCCATTACATCACAGAATGCAGAGCATGACTTGAAGGAGGGGAAAATATCGCCTGTAACAGCTGGAGGTAGAAAAACAACTCTGTTGAGGGTGTGAGCGTTAAAAAAGGGTTAGGTACATGTTTTGGAGAGACTGAAGAATTGCAAAAGGTATTTCGGCTAGGGTGGTGTCTAGGAACATTAGGCGGATGCCCAAGCAGGCTAGTGATACGATGTTCTGCTCTCGCTCCAAGAGAAGGAGAATACACTGGCGAATCATGAGATCAGCCCAGGACCCTAGGTCAAACCTTATGAAGAGCCTCTTAAAAGGGTCGGGCCCCTGCCCGTTAGAAGTGATCCCTCAATGACTCTCAGGATTCTAAACACTCCTAAACATCCCCTACAATACTTAAATATGCTCAGTCTCAACGCGAACCTTAGGGGAAACATCCAGGATCTAGAGGCTCAACGCAGAAAAGTGAACTGCAGATGCACCTTATACTTTTAACCAGTTGCCGAATTCTGGGATTTTTTACAGAATTAGGTCTTAAAAGCTACTTCTCTTGAGTTTTTCAGTAAGAAACGTGAAACTTTCTAAAGGAATTAGAGCAGTACTTAATTTTCAATAAATTTTGTCTTTTACCGGTTGAATATACCTAGGTTTCTACATGAAGGCATCGGCGATCTAATTGTGCTAGATATAGAAGCATCTTGAGCGATAGCTTCTTCTATTCTGTCCACAATCATTGGAACTATTTAGTTTGATGTTGGTGAGGGATATTTGACTTTTCAAGGCCTTTCTTCACATTCACTAAGTTGTCGAGTTGTAAGTTTGCTGTGTTTGTACAACGTTGATTACGGATTATCTCTGAAATTTATCCTGCCTTATTTTGCCCTAACACACTACTCTTTAGTGTTATAAAAGCAGCCTATATGTCTCGTGATTTATGTGATGATAAATATGTTCACTGCAGGATTCTACTGCTGTTAGATATCTAATAGCCGTAAACTCACCTTCATTATTATCGGGTGTCTTCAGTGTTGTCGTATATAAACAGATATGAAATATTGGTTATAACACAGCTAAATACAAAGTATTTTCCAGTTTCAAGAAATAAGAAAGACTTTCCTCCTCAGTTCTTTCCTTCCCAGTTCTCCTATATTTAGAGTACATTAAATGTATGAAATTACTTCGCTATATATGGTGTTATCGCTTTTGCTACAGTGGTTCCAATTTCTGACCACTGACTTGAATAAGTGACAACTGCAATGTAAACCATGTGAAAATAACCATGTATTTCTCTTATCAAATATAACCTCTATCAATTCTCACTAGTTACAAAAATTTGATGGACAAATACAGTTCAGAAGAACCTCTGAAACATTTTCGGGATTGTATATAGGTCTTTATAAGGATTAGTTTTGCATAAGTTTGCGATTTTCTCCTTGGCGTAATTGATACAAGCTTGCTTCTCCATACACTTTTAATAATCAGCCGTCGAGAAGAATTTGGAAATTTATGTAATTCCTGATGCGTCCAACATTGGTAAACAAAATAATAACTTAAGCCACTGGTTCTTCAATGAGCGTTGGGATTTATTACGCTTTATTGTGGTCGTGCACATATGAAATCAGATTTATGACCTGGAAATGTTCACTGGCTTCTTGTAAGAGATGATTCTTGTCTACATAAAAATAGTCTGGCTTTAAAGAAATGCGATGACTGGCGTACATTATTTTGATATCGCAATTTAGTTTCTACGGATAATGAAGATTTTTTTAATGCTTAAATTCATTGAAGAAATTCCTATTTCACGAACACGAGTACTTTGTGTACTCTACTTCCCTAAATATCCGGTCGATTTCGTTGAAAAATAACGTCAAATTTTTATCCAACACGAACAAAATATGTTTATATTTGGTTACCTCACATTACTATACACTGAATGTAGTCCTAGTAAACATCAAAAACCCGAAGTGTATCTTTAGGCAGAAATTGGTTTCACTGCTTTTGTGGTTTGGTTTTTCATTAATGACAAGATGTAATTGTCGAGTCACCGAAATCTGTATAGGTTTAATTTTCATGTGAACTGTATTCTTCAACACATATTCCACTTTTCGAAGCAACGTTACTCTAAATTACGTTCTGTTCCTTTTTTGATTCTGATTTCTTCAAATAGGCTTATAAAAGTGGTTATTTTTGTTTTCTTCCTTCACTTTGGCGAATGCTGACAATTCGTGTTTTTATTCCTGACTTTCATTTATGTCCTTTGAATTAAACTCGCTAGTTTTCCACTGCAGTTGACAACAATGTTTCAAATTAGCTCCCATTTATATTATGTTTTGTTTCTATGTTATCACTTGCCGTTAAGACTGGTGGATAGCTTTCCTAGGCATTTCGTTGTTTACGTCTATATTATGGTTAATTTGTCATCAGGAATGTTTTATTTTTCACAAACGTTACAACTTTAGAATTCTAATCACCTCTACTGAAAATGATTATTTTTCCCTCAATTTAGCTCCTTATGACCCTTAGTGATCCTTCATTCAAAACCAAAAATGAAGCTCAAGATTTCCTCAAGCGCTTGTGTGATCAACAACTTACTGTCCATGTATCAGATGGTCGAAGATATATTGGAAGCTTGTGGTGCACTGATAATGTTGGAAATATTGTAATGGGTTCGTGTACAGAATATTCAGCACCTTCTGATTCAACGTCGGATAATTTACTAAGAAATCTAACCACTGTTGTTATCCCTGGACAGCATATAACAAAAATTGAATGTGATAGTAATTTGCTAGCAAATTAGTGTGTTTTATATAAAATCTTTAGCTTAATTACTTCCCTTCTGCTTTGCTGTTCTATTAATCTTTATTCATTAAAACGCTTTTCATCGTACTTCTCTTATCAGTATATTTAGGTGGATTTTATGCAAATCTAATAGACAAGAATCATTACTGGGTACATTGAATCTATGTACTTACCAAGAAGAGAAAGAGGAATGATTAAAAAAATAATTTTTGTTGTTTCTGCCTATTGGTAAGTTATGTTTACAGCATAATAATAGAAAAATACTTTTAAGGATTATTTCCATTTCTTTGGTGTTTATCAATAAATGGTTATTGAGTGATAAGTCTGTATCGGTAAGCACTCATTGTTAATGGTAATAATAAACAAAAATTACTTTACTAGATAAATGCACCGATATTCATTACTTGGTTTCAATGTGCAGTTACAGCATGCCTATGTTATTTAACATCGCATGCAGCTCTACTTTTGCCTAGTCATGTGAAATTTCCACCGTTGAACTTTTCTCTCAAAACCTCTATTGAAGTAGATGATACGTTATTAATAAATTGATCATTCTTTAGGTCTTGCCGCTGTCTATAATATTTGTTTCAATGGTCTGTTTTAATAATCTATGTTTGAAGTACTTGAGTGTCTCGTTTTATTTTCTCGCACGATCACTAACTACAATATTCAATGTTGTAAGTTATTTGTGTATCACTAATAAATAATTGATAACTCCTTTTATTGAGTCTAATTTTGTTTCTACTGTTTATTTAGTCATTAAAACATACTGTGTTTGGGTCACAAATACAGCTGTTTGTTAACTACAAAGGCAAATATACGTCTTTGTCAAGTCTGGAAATTGTGTAGTTAAATGTGAATGACAAGTAATCCAGAAAATTGTTCATCACGTCGTAGAAAAGCTTATGATAGATAGTTGGTCGACCGACCCGATTTACTGAATTGTTATAGTGTGATGATGATAATGTAAACTTACAAATTCTGTTTCTTTCCAAATATTTTTTAAATCACATAATCTTTGCCCAGTCTAACCAACTATTTCATGCTTCTTCACACGTAATTAAATTTAGGAACATGATAGTTGGTGTAATATTAATTCGCTTTTATTGAATAAGCTTTCCCAGCTACTTTTATTTACAGGGTTGTTTTCTAACGCTCAATTGTTTGATAAATTATATTCACTATCACATTATTAGTTTCTGTTATAGCATTAGAGTTTATTGAAGATTGTTCTCGGGCTATACAAATTATCGGAATATAACGATTTGTGAAGTGATTACTTGTAGCTCCGATGTTAGTACAAAGTAGTAGCATTACATAAACTGTCCGAAAGTTTTTGGAGTAACTGTTTGTTCTTTGCATGATACTTAGGAATGTGTCTGTCAACTAGTTCCCAATGTACTAAAATCTTAATAAGCGATAAGTGTAATCGTTTCCGTAGGGAAATGTAAACAGCAAATGACTATGATAAATGAACAGTAAATGTTGTAATATTAGTTTATATAATGTGAATGACAGTGATACATAGTTACCTAAGTTTTATAATATGTTTGAATAAATAAGAGTTGTGATATGTTTCCTAATTATTGATGTATTTCCTAATCTTACTGAATTTTCTTCAAACTATTAAAGCATACTGTAGTTTTAAGTGCTTTTTTCTACAGCTTGAGAAACTTTAAGCAACACTTATTCAGGCTTCTATATATGTACTCAAGCGTTACAGCTGTCGCTATGGTTTGTTGAAGGTATTCCTCTATAATGAATACTAATTATTGTGGTTCTAATTTTATTCAGGATATATTTTAGTGAAGTTTTAAAAGCCTGGCTTAAGTAGCTTGGAATAAAAATGTTGCTCTTGATAGTAACAGCTTCAATATAACGAAGGCAGACAGACAAAAAAACGTTTACGTAGTCTCTGTAGATTATCGATTTATCGGATTAATACGAATAATCGTTCATTGCAGCCATGTGTCCACAACCACATCTCTTTTATGAACTGGTCGAGACCATATTTGGAGAAAGTGATTGACTTATAAATAAAAAAAATTCGCCTTAGTAATGAGTGTATACCAATCATATCTACTTTAAATAGTCATATCATGAGGGATGATTCGTTCAAAGCTTGTTGCTGCTTTAACGTATGCGTTTCGATAAAGTTTTACATTTATTGTCATTATAAAGTTCTGAAACATTGTACACTACTTGTTTATAACCATGTTATGTTTCGTCAGTATCTACATTAAATTAATGCATATTATCTGATTTGATTATGTTTATACCCTGTCTAACTCAAATATGTAAATTTTTCGAAATGAGAAGACAAAAATATACAACAATAAATACTTTAATTATGAGCTGAGCGGTTTATAACTAGAAATCGCTATCCTAAATCATATATTATAAGTTGTTGAATTATTGAATGGTTTGGACGAATTACTCAAGACTTTGGATTGTAGGTGCACAGTAGAACTGTCAGCTGCTTTTTTCTCCACATATATTCGATCCTTAATATTCTCCCTTACTGATTGTTCTTCTACTGTCTCCACCACTGTGGCATTTGAATTGATGGTTGCGTCTCTGTGCTAATGTGGTATGGCTACCTGAACTGATGTACTTACGCACGAAGTTCTACATTGTAACTGACTGACTGAGCCTTCAGCCAAATGGGTCCGCTTCTGTTATAGACTAATTTTTCAAATTTTTTATACTTTATAAGCATATTCACCAATATTTGAACAATAAATTTGGTAATAATTGGGCGCCGAGTATATCGCAGACAGTATTTGTGGAAATCGTATTTTCTTAATAGTCTCGTTGATTGAAATTTTTGATAATCCCAACGTCTCTTCGAGACAAGATGGCTGGACAAAAAGTTGAAATTATCCAAAATTCCAATCGCTGAGATTATTCAAATACAATTTCTACAAATAATGTTTTTTCTACTTTGTTTCTGTATCATTGTACCATTCTTATTTATTTCTCAAGAATTCCTACAGTAATAATCAATATCCATATCTAAAAATTACTCACACCGATCTTCATAAACCTGATAAACTCAATAAGGCATTATTGTATTTGAACTATTACTTCATCGTGACTGCACCAATAAAAACTATTTAACAGTTATTTGTCTCAATTTTATCGGTCATTTATTAATTCTACCGATCATTTTAAAATTAATCTACTTGTTTAATCTACCAATATAGGATTAAAATTGTATGGTTCATTTAACAATTTACAGTATCATTGTCAAGCTATAATAGAGAGCTAATTAAATTAAATTAACTCTTTATGTGTTTTATTTATCTTGTCCCTTTAAATGTTTGTCTATTATTCAGTTTGTTGTTGTGGATACTAAATTTACATGTTTCTTGGTTTTAAAACAAAACGTATTTTCTACTAAGTAGTGACGAGCCACAATTAAAATGTTTGGATACTTTAGTTAGTGTTTTCTTGGAATATTTTCTCAGTTAATAATAGTTTCTTGTTTCCTATCTCTTTTTTAAAAGATTTTCACTTATTTACTGCTAAATACGAAAACTTCAGTCAGGGCATTGATTTGTTGTGCTGTCATTATTCTTGGATATTGTTCTGGAGTGATTGTTGAAGGTAATTTAGGTAAGTTTAAGTATTTGGTCGCTTTTTTAACTTGTCATTACCCAGGTGAAGTATTTTTATAAGTGTATGTTTCTGTGTTGTATCAAAGGTCATTGAAACAGGCCAAGGTTTGTGTAAATCCAAGCTTTAACTAGTCCTGTACAGAGTTATCTAGTTACGGGTTTAGTGTTTCAAGCTAGAAATGAACCAACAACCCAACTGGCTAACACGACTAGTTACTTAAGGTTTATGTGTAGTGGAGTTAAGACCGTTAATAATTTTAAAAGTTCAACCTATCTGTCGGCATGATTAAGACTCTTCAAGCTGGTCGTCTCGGTAAGACAATGTTAAATCCAATAGCATGGGAAATCGCAAATGGATTAACAAAATATCTACATTTTCACTGCGAATGGATGTAAAATACTAGTAGCTCATACAATTCAAACAATCCAGAGATGTATAGTGCTTTTTGGCTTATCTTCATTCACTTCTAGTCTTGTTTCTTAAAAAAACTTTTTCAACCCCTTTAATATTTTTCACAATTTATTTGAGTCCAGCAAGTTCAGTTCTGAAATTAAACAGTTTATTTTTTTGACCAATATCGGTCATTGGGTTTCCGAGTGCACTTCATTTAAATACAAATCACCTATCATTATTCAGTTTACTACAAGTGCCTTGTCGATTCTTGTAGGATTATACATAAAACTTACGTATTCAGAAAACGTAAATATCATTTAAATCGTAGCAAAGTAACCATAAAACATAATGAGGTATAAAATCGGGAAAAGTTGTTGAGTAACAAAATATCAGAGCTGTACAGTAGCAAATATATACTATTTTCTCTCCATAAAGATAATCGACAGTTTCGTTGCTTGCAGTAACAGTAATTTCTCGTACATACTAATAAAAAGACAAAGTAAACAAAACATTGGACTATTTTCATTAGGAGGCTTAAAATGTTGTTATTAACAAACATGTAAGATATTACTGAGAAAACTAGTCTGTACTTATGATTATACAGCTTTGAGAATGAATTCTCCAGGGAAAAATTTTCACTACATCACTTTAAAAAAAACCATTATTAACAGTATCTTTAATGTAGTTTTATTAGACGAGTTCGTAAAAAATATGGAGGAACTGAAATAGACAATCATTTCCTTATTGTTCGGATTATGCACTAACTTACTGGAAATTTAGTAAGTTTCTCTGTCAACTATCAACTAAGTAACGAAACTGCCAAATTTAGTGAGCAGGTGTAATGATTTGAACGTCATTAATTAATAGTTTTTTAGGATACATACGAAAAGCCTGTCTAATGAGTACACTACATTTCTCTCGCTGCGCTAATATGAAGTCCTATCAACTTGTACCGATTCACATTTTTATCAGATTTTGCATTTTTTAATATTGAATAAGTGAGTCAAGGAAATCTTTTCTTGATGTCATTACTTAATAACAGAATATGTACACCAAATGTCTCAAAAGCCATAACAACTTTATATTGTATATTGTATTTACGAGAGCTCTTAATCTGGATAAACTTCTTCATTGTTTTCACCAAATTATTATTCAATTCATGTTTGTACTTAGTGAATTTTGTATTCGAAAACAAATTATTTTTAGGTTCTTTAAATTGGATTGGATTAATGTTTGGCGTTGCATCGAGTATCACTTGTGCATTGAATTCTATCTACACAGCAAAGTGTTTACCAAAAGTAGAAGGCAGTGTATGGCGACTTACACTTTACAATAATCTCAATTCAATCGTATTATTAATCCCTATGATTGGCTTATTGGAGTATCAGCCGATTAAGGAACATCTTTTCCATGTCAGGTATATAAATGTTATTATTTCTAATACAGATGTCTCCTTATTCAAACTACTGATAAAAGTGTTGAAATTTCGTTTTGAATAAGAGATTGCTTCAGACGACAGAATTTCAAGTCATTTTTGTAGTGCATTTCAGTCATGAAATTCTGACAACCCAAGGACCTCACCCTCCTTGCATGACTGACACAGGTCAACGTTTGATAACTTTCCGAGCCGATCCTACTTCTCTGTTAAGTCACCGGAAGTAACCTTGTAACATTCTAATGACCATTAAGTTAATACAGTATTTCTTTTACCGTGACATTGATCAATAAAACTGTTACGCGATTCGAAGAAGCCATCTTTTTCATTGGATTTTATATCTCAACCTACATTGGATGACAAATACTTGATCAGCCAGTTTGCAATAAACGTACTTTCATCTTGTGGTCGGGGTTTTAAATTTTATGAAACTTCAGTCAATCTATTTAACAATCTTTACTGATCCATTCATCTACATAAAAGGTGATGTCACTTAAAGCAACTCTTATTGAGAGAAAATAGTCAACTTATGCTTTGGTTTTGTTATGAACAGAGAGTAAATAGTTATTATCTAAAAATTCAGTATCAATCTGTTATTTCTTTTCGATTAACCTTCTATCAATCAGATTTTGTTACAGTTGGTTGTTTACTAATTTATGCCCGACTTATTAGTGTTTGGAATCACGTGTTAATTGTAAACCTAGAATGTGTTTGCAGCAAAAATGTTTGTCATGAAATGATGTCGTCTGAAGGAAGAACTAATGAGATGGCGGAGAAAATTTGTAGCTCAGTTAGATGATTATAGTGGAGTTTCGTTCTCAGAGAAAACTACTAAAAACTAACAAGTACTGAATAACCCTATCAGATGGCTAGTCGGCAAGAAACCTAACTTAACTTGGGTTTCGTGCTGGTTGGCACTTGCCAGCAAGGTGTAACTCCAATGTTAAATGAACTATATATATATACATGCAGTCAAGGTTTACTTCATGTCTAACTACAGTTTAAAGAACTATACATTTTCGAAATCATTAAGTCTGCTTTAGAATGTGTTGTGACTTGCCTTCTTTCTTCTCAAATATAATAACAAGAATAATCATCATGGGTTTTTTTTATAACTATTCATCATATTTTTCTAGCGTTTACTTCTGGTTTATTATGGTAATCAGTGGAATATTTGGATTTTCTATCGGTTACATCAGCACATTGCAAATTCAAGTGACCAGTCCATTAACTCATAATGTTTCTGGTACTGCCAAAGCAGCTGCACAAACAGTATTAGCTGTAATCGTCTATCATGAAATCAAATCACTTTCATGGTGGCTTAGTAATGTTGTTGTTTTAGGCGGATCAGCAGTTTATGCAGCTGTTCGACATTTAGAAAATGAACAAAAATCCAAAGGATCAGTGAATTTCAATCGAAATGATAATAATTCTTTTGCTAGTGTGATTGTTGTTGGTGGTGGCGATGATCATAATGCTAAACGTGATCTCAATCATAACAATGGTAGTGATGAAAATGATTTATTTGATAGAACCCGTTTATTATCTTCATCTCAATCTCCATTACTTAGATAATTTTCTTAATGTTCTTTTGTAATTAGACAACGTTTTTTTTTTTTTTTGAAAAAGGAATTGAATGCTTCGCTCGCTTTGTGTTTCTTAATAACTTAATTTCACTGTGATATCAAATAAATGTTTTTATATTCAATAGAATTGTGAGAATTTTTCAGTCTAAACATTTTCTTCGTATAAAAGGGATAGATTTTTTGTGATTGTTTTCAGGACTATGTAACCTCTCTATATAATCTACACTATTGTGTGCAATGTGATTTAGAACCTAAGATATTTATGTCTTGTGGCTAGCGCACTGTCATTCAGCCGCTAAGTTAGGATTAAGGACTTCATTTTCCCAGACTTCGTTAATCTGGCGATTGATCACATCTATTATATGGTGTCAATAATGAACACTGGTTTTTAAACAGTATCAGTAGGAATATATACTACTTAGTGGCTTCCAATGTCCATCGTTCAGTTTAAAATATTTTTTTTCCAGACTGTATGTAACACCAGTATGCTCTATGATAATAGATATTTTATGGAACTTGCATAACTTTTAACTATTGTGGCAGTGAACTGTAGTATTTTTATTCTATGCTGCATTGTTAGTTACACGTGATAGACCTAAATCAGAAAATATTTTTTGTGTGAATAATGTCTTGAAAGTATGCAGATGATTTCATTAGATTTGCTTCTAGTGTTCTTGTTAGTCTCTTCTATCTCGACCACTTTCATGTTTGTTAACCGTAGATTGTTTTTTTTTTGTTCACAAAATCTTTTCTAAGTTTTTATCACTTGGTTGTACACAACTCTTAATATGTATTTTATTCATATCATATAAATTGATGAAAGTAAGACTGTAGTGGTGTTTCGTTCTCTGAGCTGGTTGTTTTGGTTGTGGAGCTTTCATTGTTCTTCTGAACAACATCATCAGCACAAACTTCAGATAGAAGTGAAGCATTAGAATTTCTCCACGTTTGACCTGTAGCTTGTTCTGCTAACCTCGATCTTGATTGGTTGTTGTTGACCTTTGACCTGTCGTTGTTTGCAACTATGTTTTGATTGCCTCCCTCTTTTGATCTGTTTCTTGATCCAATGTCACCTATGATTCTCCTGATTGTTTGATAAATTGGGTCAATGTCGATGTGTTTGTTGATTGCTAATTGACCTGAGTGCCAAGCTTCTAAAAATTCTCTAGTGTTCTTTGTCCTCCCCCTACCCAGTATTTCCACGTTGTTCCAATCAAATGTGTGTCCATAGTTGTCGGTATGTATTGAGATAAGCGAAGCGTTGTCGTGACGCTTGACTGCTAACTGATGTTCACGTAAACGGAGCTGAAGAGGTCGTCCACTTTGTCCTATGTAGTGATTTTTATCAATTTGAACAGTTTATTTTGTAGATGATATTTGGTTTTTCTTCCTTTGTCATTTTGTCCTTTGGTCTACATAGGATTGATTGAAGTGATTCTGTTGGTTTGTGTGCCACACCTATTCCAAATGGTTTCAGTAGTCGTGCCGTATGTTCCGATATGTCTTTGATGTATGGTAGGATGATGCGTTTATTTGTTCCTGTGCTTGATTTCACTTCTGATGATGGTTTTGGTTGATGTTTTTTGATGAAGTTGCGTGGATAGCCGTTCTTTTGGAAGATAGTCATCAGCTGTCGTGACAGCAACAACCCAAGAACCCACAAGATTAACTGCATACAAACTCTGTTTAAGAGAGCGAAAACACACTGCAGCACATACGAAACATTAAAAAACGAGGAAAACATCAATTAGCAGTCGAACGTCACGACAACGCTTCGCTTATCTCAATACATACCGACAACTATGGACACACATTTGATTGGAACAACGTGGAAATACTGGGTAGGGGGAGGACAAAGAACACTAGAGAATTTTTAGAAGCTTGGCACTCAGGTCAATTAGCAATCAACAAACACATCGACATTGACCCAATTTATCAAACAATCAGGAGAATCATAGGTGACATTGGATCAAGAAACAGATCAAAAGAGGGAGGCAATCAAAACATAGTTGCAAACAACGACAGGTCAAAGGTCAACAACAACCAATCAAGATCGAGGTTAGCAGAACAAGCTACAGGTCAAACGTGGAGAAATTCTAATGCTTCACTTCTATCTGAAGTTTGTGCTGATGATGTTGTTCAGAAGAACAATGAAAGCTCCACAACCAAAACAACCAGCTCAGAGAACGAAACACCACCACAATCATCCACCTCAGCTACATGTTTTCTCCACCATCTCGAAAGTAAGACTCACCACTGAGTTTATTGCATAATACTGATCTAAACAAAGTATGCATCTCAACCATCTATCCGCGTTATTAAATTGCTTTTAATATCACGAACTAATAATTATAATTAGAAACTATGATCTTGATTACCGTTCATAACACGATTATTAAAGCATTACTGATAGTTCGTTACATGATATGCTAACTGTTTAAATAATGTGTGTGTCATTTAAAGTTGATTGGGTTTATTTCGAAACCGATTATTGATTTTACATATTCACAAATGTCTGAGCTATTTTATAAATTCTCTTGACAATATGAAACGTTTCTATGTTATGTATAATCAATAATTCAACCGGAATACTGACTCGATCGTTGTCTCAATGAATACGTGAATTAATTACACTATGGTAGTGCGTATATTATAGAGTGAGTGAACTTAGAATTAAAAAAAATCAATGATGACTCTATCTGGGTCAGAAATTGTTATTAAAACATACTATGAATACAATAGTTGCTTTTTATTTGCTTTAATGTCGATGAGTTTTAAATTTGAAAAACTCAGTTTATTACTATTTACTTGTTATTTTGTTAATAATAACAGTCAATTGCAACATATGATTGCTATAGCAGGAAGAAGAACTGACCCATGGATTACCGTTGTGTGTAGTCTTTTTGTATAACTATTAATTAACTAGATTATATATAAATACATTCCTTTTATTATGACCTTCCGATTAACCCGTTAGCTACTTTTGTGTGATTTATTATTCCTAATCTATTACTAGTTTATTATTCACAGTCATAAGATTAGGGATAAGCCGTGGAACTCATTAGAATCTGCTGAACTGATAGATGCTTGGGAATTCATCCCACCTGGCTCTGAACATGACGAAGAGCGGAGTCAGCTTAAGCACAGGCTGACAAAAAGTCTATGTAATGATCGCGAACAGTGGTGGGTAGCGAAAGCAAGACCGATGGAAAAGGCAGCGATGATAGGTAACAGTAGACTACTATTCAGACTCATCAAGGAAACCGGTATTAGGAATCCAACTGTAAGTGGGACTATCTCGGAAAAAGGATGAAGTTGCTATTCATTCTCAATCCAGGAGATTGGACCGATGGGCAGAACACTTTAGGAATCAGTTCAGGTGGTCTTCAGCCACACCTCGGTTGCCCTCGATCGCCAGTCGACCTGAATGGCGAATTAGTCTTCCGACCCTTATTGAAGTTGATAAAGCTATAGGAAATCTGAAGCGAGGGAGAGCAGCACGGCCTAACAGGCTTACCCCTGAAATTTTTAAGGATGGTGGTCCAGTTTTAGCAGCTAGATTGACTGAGATCTTAACTAGAATCTAGGAACTGGTCGTAATCCCATCTGACTGGTCTTAATCCGTGATTGTGCCAATTTATAAGAAAGGATAAAAGCCTTTTTGTGACAATCACAGGGGAATCAATCTGACTAATATATTGTGTAAAATATTAGCTTTAATAATACTCCGACGCTCGTGAGGAGTAGAGTTGAGAAAACCGAGCTGGTTTCAGACCTGGATGTGAATGTATAGACCAAATATTCTTTCTTTTTCAGGTGCTGGAACATAGACACACGTTCAATAGTCTCACAATAGTAGTATTTCTTGATCTTAATGCAGCATTCGATTCTATTGATCTTGAGGTTTTATGGCAGTGTCTGTCACTGAAAGGAGTGCCGAAGAAGTACATGAACCTTGTGCAAGCTTTCTATTCGAACATAACTGGTCGAGTTACAGCTTGTGGCGAACTATCATCGGAATTCATTACTTCAAACATGTCCGTCAAGGATGTCCACTTTCTCCATTCTTATTCAACTTCTTCATCGACATGCTTTTAGATATGACAGTTTCATCGCCTGACTTATCAGGAGCTGACCTTCTACCGGGAGACGCTGACAAAATGCAGAGTCTTCTGACCACCCTAAACAACAATGAAAGATTGATCTTGATGCGATTCTTCCCCTGCAAATGCGAAATGTTGCTTGAGGATTGACTTGCATCGGCACCTGAAATAGTGATATAGAGTGAAGCGGCTGAGCGTGTCGACAGCTTCACTTGTCTGGGGAGTCTCATCAGTGCTAATGATTGTGTGAAGTCTCAGCACTGATACAGAAATATTGACTGGCTTTTGAAAACGTGCGTCACATATGGCGTAGGCGAAATATATGTTTGCTAACCAAACGATGAGTCTACTGTGCAGCAGTTTGCTCTGTCTTACTTTGCGATTGTGAGACATGGCCAGTAAGAGTAGAAGATATTCGTAAGTTACTGGTTTTCGATCATAGGTGTCTCCGAAGCATTGCTCTTATATCCTGGGACAACCAAGTTAGCACTGATATAGATAGGATAAAGGTACTGGGTAAGGATGACAGATCAACAGATGAAGTACTGAATCTTCGTCAGTTGAGGTGGTTGGGACATATGTTACGAATGCCCAACCACTGATTGCCTAGGCGGGCGATATTTCGTGGTGTAGGAATGGTTTGGAGGAAATCTAGGTGTGATCAGATCAAACTATGGTATAAATCCACGGTCACTGACGACTGGACTAAACCATTTTAAAAGGTGTAGAGCACCTGGTTTGGGTCCGAGAAGTCATAGTAGTCGAAGGATTAGAGACCTTTAACGTCATGGCTCAAAACTGTTTGCGATGGTGCAGGTGCATCCACTTTTTGTTTTTTCTTAAATCCTGAGCCACTGTATTTATCACCTTTATATTTCCAATGTTGATTTGCTTTTCTAAGACTTGTAATCATATGAATTTGATTGGTGGTACATTGGTAATTAAAGATATACCTAAAGAAATTATTTTTTCCGCTAACATTTGCATTTCCTTTTTTTTATGTACAGTCCGGGACCTCTTTATGGCTTTTTCGGATAATTTATGTTGAAATTCGGACTAGCTTCTTTGTAACTTTGCGATATGGGGAGTTGCACATATATGAAACTGCGAAGAGGATATTCTAACTTATAGAGTTTAAGGAGATCAATGCGCTGTGATATAGCAAGTTTAGGTAGATAACAAAAATCCATCAAACTTACACCATTTTTTTCAGTTCTTGAAGAAAACTGCCCATATCGTTGCGATTTTAGAACGTCCTTGTTGTTACTACCTTTTATGAAGATCATTCAGCATTAGCTTCATTTCGCTTATGCACTCCATCCTATTCACTGGAACTAACCCTTCAGTCAGTCGTAGAGGTAAGAGAGATATTAGGAGATGTAGGAAGGATTTGATTTTGACCAATTTGGTCTCGCGTGCTGTTGCGGGTATGAGGGCGGTTGTCACTTCCCGGCTGCCCACACCGTGGAAGGTTGATTCATGAGGGACCTGAAAAGGAAGATAGATTAGGGTTGGTGCGTGACCGCAGAGCCCAAGGGACAACTGCTTGAGGCTGGTCACGCACGGCCTTTTTGTTAAAGGTTTTTTGGGGATTAGCTCCGCTCTTAAAGGCCCTTAGTGGACACCCTTACCCAGGGAGACGGAAATCCGTGAGTTAGGGGAGGTGTGACATTTTTAGGGCCGACCTTTTCTAACCCTTCCTTCCTTGTGAGAAGGCAGCATCGCTGCAGATGCTGGTTGTCCGAGGGAAACACCTTACTGCTGTCACACCCCTCTGCAGTCAGCAGTACGACTTCGCCCTCAGACCTTGGGTAGCTGCTTTTAGTCTCATCGTTCTCCAATCGACCTGCCAGGCATGGTAGAACCTTCGGGAACATATGTTCCAGCCAGTATATCTCGTTTGGGTCATCACGATAGTCAAGCCCGACCACCACGTCAATGTAGCAGCTACGGTTGGGGAACTAACCCTTCATGTTTACCTGATTTATGATCTGGGTTTTAACTTTTCTTAACTCTCTTAAGGTATGTTGATCTACTTTGGTCAGTATATATTGTACAACATTCTTATAAGTTCTGTGTCATAATAACAATCCAAAAATCCATTTTAACCAAACGGCTATCCTTATTTTTGGTGCATAATGTATTATATTCAGAGAGCTATACATTTATTTAATAAATCAATGTTAATTTATTGATTAAATCTACTGGTATGGATTTTTGTTGCTTTAAGAAGGATGATATAATTATATACATAAATTTTCTTATGCTTCAAAGTCAATTTTCTGTTGTTCATGTAGTACGAATGATTTATAAATCAAGCAAACTGTGGTATAAGAGATTAGATATTTAATTCTCCGAGGATATAAAAAAGCAGTTTTCTATCTTTCTAGACAGGGTATTACACTTATTATTGTTTTAAAGAATGAAGCTGTAAATTTATACAGATAACAAGGAATTAAGCCCTCTTTACGTTAAAAAGTATACATTAATTTTGACTGATGAAACATGTAGTCTGTCTTATAAATACGGAAACTGAGGTTGTTGATTAAACTTAGGATAACCTCCCGAAAAATTCATAATATTTCCAGAGATATTGACGTAGGTCACATTCAGGAAAATGGCTCTTTCCAATTTAACTAGAGGTTTTGCTGCTGTTTGTGAAAATTGTAAAAACTGATCAAGACCAGGACGACCTTCAAACCCTCAGCAGATGAAGAGAACGAGTTTAATCTACTGTTCTTTTTGAAAGCCAACTCACTGTCCAATTAACTTTTGATGAACTGAATCAAGGAAAACCGTCTGTACATTTGATTTTGATAAAAAAAATAAAACTCAGTAAATCTTTCGAATTGATAAGGTGGCTGACGAGCTAGATCTCTGGGAACACTCAAGATTGTTTTTTAACAATGATAATGTGACAAATATATCGTCACCAAAGGGGTGAAAATGATGCAGCCTAAATATTGTGAAATAACTTGAGTCACTCGTATTCACATATTTATTGGATCGAGTGGAATAGCGTTGCGGTTGTTCAAAACTTAGTTGTTTTGAAACATGATTTTAATCCTGTTTACATATGATTAAAGGCAAATAACAGTAATAGCAATACAGAAAAGTTGTCGATATGAACTGCAAATCAAATTAATCTGTAGTCTTGTTCAACAAGACGAATTTTACGTACTGCAGTAATGATTAAAGATAAAAAAGAACCTAATTCTAGACAAAATTTCTGCAAATTAGCCGAGAATGACCTGTTTCATATTTGTTTCACAGTTTCTCGGCATCCAATTTAAAACTACTTAACTATAATTAAGTAGCAATAGAAACAACAAAGAAAATCAGCGCAACCATTAAACAAATCAAGAGTTGCAAAGCGGAAGGATCAGACAGTATATCAGTTGAGGCACTGAAAGCAGAGATAGCAGTAACCAAACAGATGTTCCACACTTTTATCAGCAAGATTTAAGATGGAGAACAAGTATCAACAAACTGGAAACAGGGACACATCATGAAGATACCAAATAAAGGTCTCAGAAAGTGTGAGAACCACAGAGGCATCACTCTACTACCAACACCAGGAAAAGTTTTCAATAGAGTGTTGCTGAACAGAATGAGGCATTAATTAGAAGCCCAACTTCGAGGCAAGGATCGATCTTATACCAACCTAATAACGACCCTACGCATCATTGTTGAACAATCAATTTAATGAAACTCACTAATTAACACCAACTTCCCTGACTACGAGGAAGCAATTTAGAGAGTGGATGGGGGGGAAATAATGAAATATTCAACATTATGCGGAGTTCTTACGACACAATACGCTGTAAAATCGTGCAGGTAGGACAGCTTACAGATTCATTTAAGTGAAGACCGCTGTCAGACAGAGTTGCTTTCTCTCACCCTTTCTCTTTCTTCTTGTGATTGACTGAAGACTTAACACCTTGATTTTGAAGACCTTAACACATCAGGCGAAACAACTGATGTGGTGGACAGCTCCGATTTTGCCAAACCATTTGGACTTCGTAGATGGTCTAGCTTTTCCATCTCTCATTGAAACATATGCAGGAGAAGATGGCCAGCTTAGCAACAACCTGTGAAAACTTTTACATACATTGGCAGCATCATTGATAAACAAGGTGGATCTATTGCGAATGTGAAGGCACAAGTCGGCAAAACAACCGCGACACTTCTACAATTGAAGAACACCTGGAACACAGACCAACTGTCAGTTATCATCAAAGCCAGAATTTTCAAGACAAATGTCGAGACAGACTCATTGTGTGGGGTTGAAAACTTGTAGAACTACGAAAAATGTCATTCAAAAAGTACAATTATTTGTAAACAACTGTCTACGCAAGATACTTCGGATCCGATAGCCAGACATCATTAGCAAGAGGACACACCAGCTACCAACTACAGAAAAAATTTAGGAAGTGAATAAGACACTGCGGGAATCCCCCAAACTGCGTAACAGGACAAGCCGTCACATGCGATCCTCAAGACAAGAGGAGAAGAGAAAGACTAAGGAACACATTGCGTTCAGAACCGGAGGTAGACATTGAAAGAATGAATAGCAACTGAGAAGAACTGAAAAGGAGGATTCAGGAGAGTTGGTTGAAGAATCCTGTTCGGCGGCCCATGCTCCATCAGGGATAACAGGTGTAAGTTACTAACTCTGATGAAACAGTATGACATTAAACATACACTTATACTGAGGTAGTCAGTCAGCCACAACATTGAACTTCGTATGTACGTACATCAGTTCAATTTACCATACTACATTACCACAGAGACGCAATAATCAATTCAAATCCCATAGTAGTAGAGATGATAGGAGTAATCGGAGAGATTATAATTCTAATATAATAATCAAAAAGTATAATCTAGTGAAATAAACTTAAAAAGAGAAAGATAAAGGTGATGAATGCAGAGGATCAGGATTTAATAGAACACAAAGAGCGAATGCACCTGCGCCACTGGAAATTAATCTTATCGGCATTTAAAGATACAAAGTACTTTTTTAATTCAAATTTATTTAAAATCAAGCGAAATTACACCGGTCTTCCTAGCAGGAGTACTGCATACATGTAAAAACAAAGTGTTATGCTACTGGTGTGCACAGCAGTAGAAGTTTATGTAACAAATATATCACAGTTGAGATCGACAACATTTAGATTCACATTTGTTGGTTATCTAATGCATTAATATTATCCAATTCATATTGTTTATTCAAACCACTACGTGACAGAATTTGAGTTTCAAATGCATTCACTGTCGACGTACTTGGATGTTGTTGTTCCTCTCCTGATTCACTACCACCGTTGGGACTTTCTCTGTTCAGATTATAATCACTTGGTTCAGAATCAGTATGTGTCTTTGAAGAAACATTATTAATATTATTAACAAAATCATGAGGAGTAGGAATATTTAGGAGTGCAGTGGTTGAACTAGATCGAAGCATCTACATAAGGAGTGGAAAAGAAATTTCAGTTTATAAAATGTAGAACTATTATAATAAATTTAAATTATGTAGCAAATATCCATAGATTTATTTAAACGAACTACTTCCCCTTCATAAATTTCGATAGTGTAATAGGAACTATGTGATATATTAAAGACAATATGTTTCGAACAATCTGACCACATGTATACTTGTAAATAACATTTATCTATGAAAAACAAAAGGTCATCTGGACAAATAGAGTGTAAGAGGAAGCAAAGACAATAAGGAAAATAGCGTGAAACTCACTACACAAAATTATAAAACGATACTACCAAGGTAGATTTTGGTTAAGAACAAATTATTTTTAAATAAATAAAGAGGGTTCAAATTTTCGTATGGTCAAGACTTCAACACTTTTGTATAACTCTAAAAAAGCCAAGTTAAGATCAATCTTACAGCCTGTTTCAACTATGTGTTTGGCAACAGAGGATGATACATGCTGATCATCTACTCGTATTGGGTCATTTGATTTACTTGTTTTTTTAAATCCTTAGTTACATGTTCAGACAACTTCATTTGCACTAACAAAGTTCAGTTCACAATTGAAAGTGAACACTTTCACCAGATCAATGTGGTTGCTATGAATAGTTCGTTTATCTGCCTTGAATGTTCTTTAAGATGATTCATGTAACTTGTGAAACTAACATTCCACTGGGTTCGTCACTTCTGAGTTGAAGGTTTATAAAAAGCGATTTGTTACTTACTGTTTGAACATGTTTTCATTTTATTTTTGTAGATGTATTCGGTAATAAGATTTTAAGGATGTCGATTCTTCTGAAGAATATTACGTAAAGGATTGAAGCCAGTTGTATCTACAGAACACATGACTATTATTCTGCAATGAAGTCTTTGTCGAATTTTTTGTATACTACAGAGTAGTAAATTTAGGAAAGTGTGTATTTTTCAGTTTTAGTGCTCATTGACTGGTCAGTTTTTTTTGTAATTAGAACCTCGTGTGTGTACTCAGCGGTCAAGCAAACTACATCAAATCTCCTGAGAATTCCTAGCTGCCCAATTACTTTGTGTCAATATATTTAATCTGTTATATCAGAAGGAGTAATGAGGGAATGGTAACTTTCAGGCCTACTTTATAGAATGTTGTTATATATATTCTTATTGTGTAATTATAAAGTAACTAAATTACTATATATATATATATATATATATATATATATATATATATATATATATATATATATTTACATAGTTTACTTTTGAACGTATTTTTACTGTAATGTATGGTGTAGCAAGATTAACCAAATTTATTTGAAGGTTTTTTTTGGGAGTGATTTAATTTGTAAATGATATTCGTTACAAATTGATTTCATCGGGGGTATCATTGAAAATCAGGTAGCAATAGATAGCTATTTTGCTCATGTATGGGTTTCCCTACCAGTGGGCATACGCCTACTCAACAGAAGATCGAATCTCAGACCTCCAGGTAAAGCGTGGGACGCTTAATCACTGGACCGGGTACTAATGGTACAGTTACAACTTCGATCAACTATGCGATGTAGCGTAACAACCATTCAGTAGTATCTGTAACAATTGTTTGGCTCCTAACATGACTGAGCACCACCAGTCACGACATTTCACCAGAACTTCAGAAGTGTGCTGGCACGGGTACGGGTATGAGGGCGGTTGTCACTTCCCGGCTGCCCACACCGTGGAAGGTTGTTTCTTGAGGGACCTGAAAAGGAAGGTAGATTAGTGTTGGTCTTAGAGACCTGGGCGAGTGACAGCAGAGCCCAGGGGACAACTGCTTGAGGCCGGTCACGCACGGCCTTTTTATGAAGGGTTTTTTTAGTATTAGCTCCGCTCTTAAAGGCCCTTAGTGGGCACCCTTACCGACGGAGACGGAAATCCGTGAGGTAGGGTGAGGTGCGATATTTATAGGGTTGATCTTTTCGAACCTCTTTCCTGCAATGATGAGAAGGCAGCATAGAAGCAGATGCTGGTTGTCCGAGGGAAGCACCTTACTGCTGTCACACCCCTCTGCAGTCAGCAGTACGACTTAGCCCTCAGACCTTGGGTAGCTGCTTTTAGTCTCATCGTTCTCCAATCGACCTGCCAGGCATGGTAGAACCTTCGGGAACATATGTTCCAGACAGTATAGCTCGGCTGGGTCATCACGATAGTCAAGCCCGACCACCACGTCAAGGTAGCAGCTAAGGTCGGGGAACTTCAGAAGTATCTTCAAGTCAGTCACTAGTGAGCTAACATTATGCTTTATTTGAAAAGTTTTTACGGAGGTATATTTAATTTGTATGCATTACTCGTAATAGATTAATGGTGCCCTAAATGTGACTGATCCATGACAAATACCACCTACAAGTAGAAAAATTGTTTGTTTGAATTACTTGCATCGCTTCAGTACAACGTGTTTGTAACAATTCATTTATCTGAAGAGCTAACGCAGATCTTGCTTCTTCAGCTTCTCTTGTTCTGATACGCCACTGTTCACATTGCTTCTCTGCTATTTGTACACGTTTACGTTCAACTTCAACTCGATGTTCAGTTTCAGACATTTGTCGTGACAATTCCGTTTCAGCATTCAATCGTAATTGATCAAGATCTACTTTATAACGGTCTGACGCTTCTCGTAACTTGTTACGCAAATTTTCTTCAGCTTGTGTAGCATTTTCTTGGATTTTTTGTTCGTAGGCTACTAGTTGCTCTCGAATTTTTCGCTATGATTGAATAAAGTATGAGAAATAAACTTCAAATAACAAACGAATGATTACAGTTAGAGAAAATGATGAATAATATACACATTTAAAATGTTTTAATAAGGAAACTTTCCAACACTTTTATACCATTGTGCGAAAGCAGAACAGTTACAGGTGCTGATGATTCTGGGGAAACATCATCATACAGTTAACAGAACAACTCCACTCCTTACGGTTTTCGACTGTCACGCATCATAAATGAACAGGTAGAGTTGGGAAAATCATCTAAGTGTGATATGTCAGGAAAGCTGTAAATAGATATCAGCTAATCAATTTATTAGTACGTTGGTTAAAACATCGCTGATGTAAAAACACTTAAATAACTACTTTTATGAGGCCGAGTTTTTACTGGCTGATTTTACTCGCAATGTCGTCAAACCATCACAAAAGTTGAGATTATGTGTTAAATTCGGATTAGGAGTTAATTTTGTAATTACATTCGTGTCTATGGGCATTTCAGGAATCTACAAATCAATACGACTGTTTTTTATGGTCACAAGGTATCTTATGATTCCCATTAGTAAATTACTCAAGGTTTGTTATGATTTTTATAAGTGAACCTTCTTTCACGCAAAATTCGTCCCTCAATTTTAGAGCATACGTGCAATTAGTTCGCTGGAATAAACCTTCCTCAAACAATCGTCAGTGCATTTCATTGGTTCATTACAAACTTATCTTCCAAGTACCGGTTTTATGGACCGAAACCTGGGCTATTTTTCATATAAGATCTAATAATAGTGTCCACTAGTTGCCCAAATAACTTGGTTGTGATGTCTCAGACTTTCGAAGTGAGTAACCCGGGTTGGAATGAATCCCCTCGAGCTTCTGAAGACACTGATGGCGAGTGTCAACCAACCTGAAACTTAGGTGAAAAACGGTTTCCTGCCAACTTTCTACGACTACTTAGCATCTCAACATAGTGCACCTAATGTAGAGTAGCGCAGATCGTTAGTCAAAGTGCAACGTAATTGGTGGAATTCAACCAGAACCATATAATTAGACGAACAGGATACTAGTCACTCTTTAGTAACCAATCCATTCGGTCAAAACTGTGGGTAAAATATTGAGTCTTGTTCCTGTGACTTATTTGTGTGAAAACGGGTCGACGTATTCATGCTAATAGATTTATGTTCTGGAATACTGGTTGCATTTTTCAAAATTAAGAAATAAAACTAAGTAATTCTCTTTTTCATTCACATACTAGCACAATATTGTTTTCAGTTAAACCCTCATCATACTTTACTTCAAAATATATAGTCATATTTATATGCATATAGGAAAATAACGAACCAACCAAGACAGTTTATGAGTCAATGAAAACTAATGATTATACTTGGATTATTTTATTATACTTTATATATATATATATATATATATATATATATATATTAATCATCTTAATAATGGTTTGTACTTTTTATCTATTATATGTGGTTGCACAATCTATTTCATTGTGATTATAGACCCAGAAAATACCTTGATTTGTTTAACATTTTCATTTACATATATAAATATAACTTTATGTTAAAGTCTAATGAGAATTTAACTTAAAACTAATGTTATTCGTTTATATAAGTTATTCTACTTTCCGAAATGGAAATTTTTAATATTCAGCGACTAATTTGACCATAAAATTAATTATTCTAATTGTAATAAAAATCTAAAGTTAATTCACTAGTAACAAAGGGACTAGCACAGATATGCGCTAACCTAAGGTATTAATTAGCACGACATGATGAAAACTAACAAGATAAAGTAGCACACCAAATATACTTCGAAACGACGCAATCGTAAAGTATGTAGGCAAAGAATACTGGAAATCAAGATTCAGAATTATCACATGGATTTACTTGATTGCCATCATATACAATATTATGTGTTTGGAAATCTCATGTAAATAAAACATACTTGCGCAGTTAAATCAACTTGTTTCTGATAATCTTGAAATTCTAATTCATATTTTTTAATCACTGTAGAGATTTCTTCTTTCAACTTGTATATTTCATCCTTTTTCAATTCTAAACTTTTCTTCATAGAGTCTTTACATTGTTTTAATTGATTTTGCCAGTGTTCTTTTAATTTAGCACACTTTTTGATAATTGACTTCGATACATTTTGTTGTTCGGTTAAGCTTGTTTGATATTTTTGTAAATTTTGTTCGTAATTTTGAATTTTACATTTTAACTCTTCTATTGTTTTATTAGAATCTGTATTGTGTTCTTCTAATTCTTTACATCTACTAGTCATTTGAGTTAATTGTTCTTCTAAGGACATTTTCTCTAAACGATGTTCTGCTTTTATTGAATTGAGCTCTTCATCCCATCTGGAAATAGAAGATATTGTTGCGCATCAATGAAATTGTTTCAGATCAAAGAACAAGTAGTATTACGTAATCACTTATAACATTGAATAATTACCAGAAACCGATAATTGAATATTGAAGGTCTTTAAATGTCTCCTTTTTGACTGGCATCACTTAGTCTCTTTAGACATGTTGAATAATTTAAAAATTCTCTAGATCAACACAGTCTTGAAAATTACAAGAGGCTTTTCAATTTTATTCCTAGAAAAAATGGGCTTTACTAGTTGTTACGCATGCACATGTCATTTTTATATGCTTAAACTATTACGAGTTTACCTTAGTCGGATAACGAGAGCGAGGATCTGGCGACAGGACATGCTACTCTAATCCGATTGTCTCAAGAACCCATTGAGTAGTAGAAGAAGACGTTATATGAAGTAGAATCCAGAAAGTACGAGGTCTGAGTTCAGAAGAGAATCAGGATCCGGGTCATAAAACGTTACAGATAATGCGTATTTATACAGTTAGGTCGAATAGGAAACAACATTGAAGTCTGTGATATTGACAGTTAGAACGACCAATAGGAAACTACATTTGAGGTGACATTGATAGCTAGGACGACCATAAAATTGACCAGTAGGAAACTGACCAATAGAATCAGGCTTCCAAAAACAATTATTTTATGGTACTTTATGAATATCCTAACACCAGTGTATATTTTATTGTATTCACAATTGAGTGGCTACTAAGTCATCGCCACTGTCAAGTTGGTCTAGTTCTTCAGTTTATCGATGTCTAATTTTGTGAAACTTGGTAATCCACTTTCAAATCCCCCTAAGAGGCATCAGTTCCCTGGATATTGCAATTGTACATTATTGACTAGGGCTAACTAGCATGAAACCTGGTTAAGCAGAGCTTTCAGCTGACCATCTCCAAAAACAAAACATTTTATAGTATTTATCTCAAAAACTCCTACTACTTGCGTCTAAGTATTTATTCATTACACATGTGTATGGTTTTCAAGCAGCGTGTATTATTCAAATAATGATGTGTTTTCAACGAAATTATTATCGACAATAAACTATTTAAATTGAACATATGACAGGTGTATAGTGGTTTCGATCAAATCGTCATGATCTTCTGAATTCCTCATCACCTCCGTCTTTCTCTTTTTAAATTTATTTTACTGAGATATACTTCTCGAATGATATTTTCGATTCTTAATCCTCTTGATTATCGCTAATATTTCTTCTAAGATGGTGGAGAAAATTGGTAGCTCAGGTGAATGATTGTGGTAGTGTTTCGTTCTCTGAGCTGGGTGTTATGGTTGTCGAGCTTACATTGTTATTCTGAACAACATCATCGGTAAAAACTTCAGATAGAAGTGGAGTTTTCAATTTTCTCCACGTTTGACCCGTAGCTTGTTCCGTTAAAATCAATCTTGATGGTTGCTATTGACGTCCACTTCGTCGTATGTAGTGTTTTTCAAAATCAGAGCAATTTATTTTGTAGATGATATTTGGTGTTTCTTCCTCTTCAGCTTCGTTTACGTGAACACCAATTAGCATTCAAACGACACGACAATTCGTTGCTTATATCAATACATACGGACAATCATAGACATAAATTCGATTGGAACAATGCGGAAATACTGGATGGAGGGAGCACAAAAATCACTGGAGAATTTTTAGAAGCTTGGCAATCGGGTCAATCGGCAATCAACAAACACATCGACATTGACCCAATTCAACCAAACATAGGATCAAGACACAGACCAAAGCGAGATACAATCAAAACAAAGGTGTCAACAACGATAGCTTTAAGGTCACCAGCAACCAATCCAGATCGAAGTTAACACAACAAGTTAAGGGGCAAACGTGGAGAAATTCGAATGCTTCACTTCTATCTGAAGTTTTTGCTGATGATGTTATTTAGAAGAACAATGAAAGCTTCACAACCATAACGAAACACCAACACAATACTTCTTCTACCTCTGCCACCATGGGATTTGAATTAACAATTGTGTCTCTGTGCTAATGTCTTATAGCAACTTGAACTGATGTACGTACGTATGAAGTTCTACGTTGTAGCTGACTGACTAACTGACTGATTTATTAATGATAAAATCAATTTGAGAACACTAAAATTTGTCATCAATAAACCCTAAAGGTCAACAAAGATAAGTCATAAATAATTGTCACTCAAAAAGAATAAATCTATCAATAACATTCCTAAAATAAGTAGCTAGAGTTGTTCATTTTATTTCGACAATTAATTACATCTGTAAACATACAATGTATCCAAGATACTGGTTAAAACGTATACAAAAGCCTGCACAATTCTGTATTACTAGAGATCTGTATGAAAAACGAATTAATATATATATATATATATATATATATATATATATATATATATATATATATATATATATATATATATATATATCAATAGAATGGTTTCCATTAGCATTTTGTAAAAACAATAAACAAGATATTTAGAGACAAAGAAAAATTGTTTAGCAGTAATTATTATTTAGAGAATAAATACGAAAATGTGTTGATGAATATCGGCATATTTTATATAACATAATAACAATAATAATATTATAGCTGAGCATTTCAGTTCTACTGATGATTTAGTGGTTGAATTTTAACTCAATATGTATTACAAACTACAACTTTTTGGGTAAAAACGACTATCTTCTTCTGCGATACTAATTTTAAAGATCAACTAATGATCGAATTATTAATGACAGGGCTACAGCAAAGAAACTTACTGACTTAAGTTAAACAGTTTAAAAGAAATAGTACTTCAATACTGAAAGACCGAGATAATAAGTATATAATTAATGTGGATACTATTATTTCAAAGTGATAAACGTACTTTTACATGTTTTTTTCCATTTGTGTTTTCATTACACTGCTGATATTAATATTTTCAAGTATTTTTTTATTATTATTCTTTTGTACGAATGTGCAATACAGCAACCTTAGCTGATAACATGTTTGTACTAGGATATAAAGTCATTTATGTTGGCTTGACATAGTATATAAGTTAAAGATAAAGACAAAAGATAACTGCTATTGAATCACCGGTGGATTCATATACACTAAATTATATTTAATAAATGCTCTAGCAGGTTAACTGAGTGCTTTCTTAAAAACACTTTGATCAAGCAGTCGATATCTATTAACTGATATTTCTCTAGTGAATTTCTGTTCACATCAAAACACCAAGTCATAAATTGATGACTTTTATTTATTTCACAGTCAATCAACGTGGAAGCAAAATGTGATCGATACACTAGTAATTGGGATAACAAGCATACAACAATCTACTGAAGGATTATCTGGATACTAAAAAGTAATAATTGCTATATACTTATAAGGACATACATCCAAATTTTGAACAAATACTCTCAGATTAGTTCAGTGCCAAGTTAATATGAACACAGTGAAGAGGAAAACTTTTTTCAAATCTCCGTAATTGAACCTTATGTAAATTCAACGTTTACCTTGGCAATCTGGTCCAAGTTTTTCCAAGGAAATATAATAAGCCATCAAAATTATTAAATATAAATACATGATTAGCCTGGTTATCTGTAAGCTAATTATGTCAACAATGTAAAAATTGAGATTAACTATAGTATGTATGAGGCACTTAATGAGAAAGTGTATCAAGGTAACAGATGCATAAATGAATCAGACATGAGAAAAATAAGAATTTTCTATGAAATCAGATTATTTTATAAATGATATGTGTCTAAAATGTCACAATATACATAAAATAAAGATGTATAAGCAGGCTGATTCTTGAAATAAACTAAATTATTGGAGCACATGATGACAATCGCTGTTCGTATAAAAGTTGACAAATAAAAAGGGGGAGTTCAAGTTTATTTAATAATTATTAGTCGCCGTGGGACAACAAATTGTATCCTGTCTCACCTATTAATATTGTTTGGATTTCCCTGTTTGTGTAAGACTTTGACTATTAATCTTTATTTGTATGAACCAGAGCCTTTGGGGAGGATTCCTGTGCCATTGAAATCAATTGTATAGCCAGATTCTATACTTGGACTTATGTTTTCCTGGCATCTCAGTCAAGTAAATTGTGTGTACGTTGAATATGAACAATCTTACAAATTAGGTGATTGTCTTATAACAATACTTAGTTTTCAGAAATCAGATTTTACAGACACAGAGGAGAACTAAAGTTTGGTACTTTCTAACAATTTACAACTAGGGTAACATTTTCATGGCATCAAAGATAGTTTATTTTGCTAGTCACCATACAAAGACTAATCGTATCTACCACGCAGTCATTACCATTCACATAATTATTTAGAAACCTATTTGAAACAACACAAATTTTTGATGATTTTTCGAATCGACTCTCTACCTAGATAGCGTAAAAAAAATGACGCGCCACTTGCGCAAGTATGACAGTTTAAGAATGAATATCATCACGTAGTAAAGAGATAATTATCTACACATTAAACGTTGAAACCCATTAAATAACAAACCCCCCGACCGAAGCTGCTACCTTGACGTGGTGGTCGGGCTTGCCTATCGTGATGACCCAACCGAGCTATACTGGCTGGAACATATGTTCCTGCAGGTCCTACCATGCCAGGCTGGTCGATTGGAGAACGATGAGACTAAAAGCAGCTACCCAAGGTCTGAGGGCGAAGTCGTACTGCTGACTGCAGAGGGGTGTGACAGCAGTAAGGTGTTTCCCTCGGACAACCAGCATCTGCAGCGATGCTGCCTTCTCACAAGGAAGGAAGGGTTAGAAAAGGTCGGCCCTAAAAATGTCACACCTCCCCTAACTCACGGATTTCCGTCTCCTTGGGTAAGGGTGTCCACTAAGGGCCTTTAAGAACGGAGCTAATCCTCTAAATACCTCTCATAAAAAGGCCGTGTGTGACCGGCCTCAAGCAGTTGTCCCTTGGGCTCTGCGGTCACGCACCAACACTAATCCATCTTTCTTTTCAGGTCCCTCAAGAAACAACCTTCCACGGTGTGGGCAGCCGGGAAGTGACAACCGCCCTCATACCCGTAACAGCACGCGAGACCAAATTGGTCAAAATCAAATCCTTCCTATACCCCCTAATGTCTCTCTTATCTCTACGACTAACTGTACTCACACTCCCTTTTCTCACTGCACCGCTAATGCAGACGAAGCGAGATCACGAAACGTCGTTCCTGGTCTCTTGAAACCCCGTTCTAGACTACATGTTGGAGCTTTTAATGTACGGACATTGTGTCAAATAGGGCAACAGGCATCATTAGCTAGGACTTTAGAAACTCGTGCCATCGATGTATGCTGCGTCTCGGAAACGCGCATACAGGATCCTAGTAAAGTCATTAACCTGATTCCACCTTGTCAAAACGAAGAAGCAGCTCGATTTACTCTTCGTGTATCCGGTAGCCCTGATGCTGCTTCCAGGGGTCTTGCTGGCGTAGGCATAGCGTTGAGTCCTAGGGCAGAATTATCTCTCCTTGACTGGATCCCAGTAGATAGTCGTTTGTGCGCTGTCCGACTAAACGGGACAGTAAGGACTCGGAAAGATAGGGACAATCGCCGTTGCCTCTTCGTCATATCTGCCTATGCCCCCACTGACTGCAGTGCAGACGAGGTTAAAGATGAGTTTTACAGAAAGCTTTCGGACCTCCTCCAAAAAGCTAGGCACTCTGATATAGTAATAATGGCTGGTGACTTTAATGCTCAAGTAGGTAGACTAGGTGAAAATGAAAGACATCTTGGTGGATGTTATGGTGTAGCGACTGAGAGAACAGACAATGGCGACCGTCTGTTGCAACTATGCTCAGATAACCGCCTATTCTTAGCGAACACCAACTTTAGGCATAAGGAAAAGCATCTGTTGACCTGGCGACCCCCGAAGTCGTCTCAACGTTGGACTCAACTAGATCACATCGCCATCAGCCACCGATGGAGGGGTTCGATAGAAGACTGTCGCTCGTTGTGGGGCACATGTTTGGATTCAGATCATGCTCTAGTGCGAGCTCGTATCTGTTTAAGGCTTACTGGACGTAGGAAAGACACCGTAAGAAAGCCTCTTAGGGTTTTACTTAATGATAATCAAACCAAGAAAATATTTCAGGAGCAACTAGAAAGAGAGTTAAGCAACCATGCAAGCGATTCCCATCCAGAAGCAGGTTGGTATGATATCAAGAAGGCTGTGGAAACAGCAGTGATATCTGCTAGGAAGGTAAACCATGAGGCTAGGATGAAGCCGTGGATTTCAGTCGCATCCACGGAACTGATGGATGCTCGAAAACGCATCCCACCTGACTCTGAGCATGATGAAGAGCGTAGTCAGCTTAGGCGCAGACTTATAAAAAGTCTGCGTAACGACCGCGAACAGTGGTGGGTGGCGAAAGCAAAAGCGATGGAAAAGGCAGCGGCGATCGGCAACAGTAGACAACTTTTCCGCCTTATTAAAGAAACTGGTATTAGGAACCCGAATGTGAGTGAGACTATCTCGGAAAAGGATGGGATTATTATCCATTCTCAATTGAGGAGACTGGATCGATGGGCTGAACACTTTAGGGATCAGTTCAACTGGCCACGAGCCACTCTTCGGTTACCCACGATCTCCAGTCATCCTGAATGGCAAATCGACGTAAGTCCCCCTTGTCTTAATGACGTTGAGAAAGCGTTAGGAAATCTGAAACGAGGACGAGCTGCAGGTCCTGATAGACTGACCCCTGAGATATTTAAGGATGGTGGTCCAGTTTTATCAGCTAGGTTGACTGAGATCTTAGGTAGAATCTGGGAACTGGACGCAATCCCATCCGACTGGTCTCAATCCTTGATTGTCCCAATCTATAAGAAAGGACAAAAGTCTTCTTGTGACAATCACAGGGGAATAAGTCTAACTAATATAGTATCTAAAATATTGGCCTCAATAATACTTCGACGCTTAACGAAAGCTCGTGAAGAGCAGACTCGAGAAAACCAGGCTGGTTTTCGACCTGGACGTGGTTGTATAGACCACGTCTTCACACTCAGACAGGTCCTGGAACAAAGACACACATTTAGGCGTCCTACCATAGTTGTTTTCCTAGACCTTAAGGCGGCATTTGACTCTGTTGATCGTAAGGTTCTGTGGCAGTGTCTGTCATTGAAAGGTGTACCAAAGAAGTACATTAACCTTATACAAGCTCTTTACTCGAACACCACTGGTCGAGTGAGAGCTTATGGCGAACTGTCACCGGAATTCTCTACATCAAGTGGTGTCCGTCAGGGATGTCCACTTTCTCCATTCTTGTTTAATTTTATCATAGACATGCTCCTAGACATAACCTTATCCTCGTCTGAATTTTCAAGAGTAGACCTTCTACCAGGTGGCTCGCTTATTGACTTAGAATATGCCGATGACATAGTCCTACTTGGTGAAGACGCTGACAAAATGCAGAGTCTTCTGACCATCCTAAGCAACAATGCTAGCATGTTCGGGATGCGGTTTTCCCCCTCGAAATGCAAAATGTTGCTTCAAGACTGGGTTGCATCGGCACCTGAACTAGTGATAGGGAGTGAAGTAGTCGAACGTGTAGACCGCTTCACTTATCTTGGGAGTCTCATCAGTGCTGATGGCCTGGTGACTGACGAAATCTCAGCACGGATACAGAAGGCTCGATTGGCTTTTGCCAACCTGCGTCACTTATGGCGTAGGCGAGATATCCGTTTGCTGACTAAAGGACGAGTGTACTGCGCAGTGGTTCGCTCCGTCTTACTTTATGGCTGTGAAACATGGCCAGTGAGAGTAGAAGATATTCGTAGGTTACTGGTTTTCGATCATAGGTGTCTCCGAAGCATTGCTCGTATATCGTGGGACACCCGAGTGAGCAACGCTGTTATTAGGAATCGGGTGCTAGGTAAGAATGGCAGATCAATCGATGAAGTGGTGAAACTTCATCAGTTGAGGTGGTTGGGACATGTGTTGCGTATGCCCAACCACCGACTGCCTCGTCGAGCCTTGTTTTGTAATGTAGGAATAGGTTGGAAGAAAGCTAGGGGCGGCCAAACCAAAACATGGCAGAAATGCATGAAGTCATTGACTAGTGGACTGAGCCATGTCGGTAATTGTCGACTACCTGGTTGGGGTCCGCGAGATGATAATAATCGATGGTTAGAGACCTTGAATGACATGGCTCAAAATCGTTCGCGATGGCGCCAGTGCATTTATTCTTTGTGTTCTCTCAAATGCTAATCTTCTGGATTCTTCAACCCCTCTAGTTTCGACTCTCTAAACTTTTCTCACTGAATCACACTTCTTGAATAGTATCTTCTAATCCTAACCTCTCCGATTACTTTTAATTCCCTTACTACCTCTTCTACTATTGGATTTGAATTGACGATTACTTCTCTGTGCTGATGTGGTATGGCAACATGAACTGATGTAATTATGTACAAAGTTCTACGTTGCATCTGACTGACTGAAATAACAAACCCACCTAAAGTATTATTTATGAAATAAATATTTTTAGTGATAGCTCACTGAGTAGAAATTTGTATTGCTAAAGTTTCATGACTTGATGCTAGTCACTACTTCACAATAAATAAATAAATAAATAACCCATATAAATTAACATAGATTTGTTATAATTCAATAGACTCTCATCAAGAGATTCTCTACATTGATAGACGCGTTCACTGAAAATAGTAAATTCAATTTCAAAAATGAAGATCAACATAGTGAACTACCACCTAACTTAGGCTGTTTAGTTAGAAAGAAAGAAGTCTAATGGAAATCTAAATCTAACCACACAAAATTATGTCTACCAACTAGGTTGTGTCGACTGTGATGCGCTGTATGTTCAAGAGTCTTTTTGTAAAATGTTGACATGTGTCAAGCAACACTGAAGCTGCACAAAAAGAAGTGCTAATAATCCTGTGGAGCTGGAAAAACTACAAACTAGATCGACTGCAGCAGTACACGCTGTTTTCAATAACCACCAAATCGATATTAAAAATACCATAATAGTTCAGAGAAGCTTTTACAACCATAAAAAGATGGGAGCAGCTGAAGCATTGTATACAATGCTAAATCACTTTACTGTCATTAGGAAAGAAGGCCTGACTGTTCATCCAACCTAAAATGCTTATCCAAATAAACACATTTGAGTGATATGATTATCTACACATTTCTATGCACACACACACACACGCAGAGATTATTATTGTTTTCAACTCCAATACTTTATGTAACAAATTACATATTTCTCCTATCCTCCTTTGTACACACAAATAATACTTTAAGTTCTCGCACAGAATTACCTTGATCGATTGATAATCACTATAGCACTTACTGGGCACGAACCACTTGATATTGATTTTTAAGTTCTTCTATTTCTTTAATTTTTTTATTTTCCGATTCTTTGGCTAATTTTATAGCAACATCTTGTTGAGCTTCATGATCTTTCCAACCTTTTGTTAAACGACCTAAAGTTGAATCCAATTGACGTAATAAAATATCTTTTGTTGAAGATTCCATTGTTAATGAATTAACAAGAGCTGTTTTACGCTCTAATTCTATAGAAAGTTCATTAATTGATGACTGTTTTGCCAATAAAGATTTTTCAAGATTTCTTATCTACAGAAAAAAAGGGATACATATATTTGAATATTGAGTATTCTATTCGTTATATAGAATAAATTTCATGCACTGCAGAAAATGAAATAATAATAATAATAACGAATAATAATAATAATAATAATAATAATAATAATAATAATAATAGAAAAACTATGTTAAACACTTTGTTCATTTACTGATTAGTATGAAAATTTTTATGTGCATATTATCCCCCAAAGTCTAGAACGATTCTGTAAAAGAAACAAACAATTTTCGAATAGTTCATATTTATTGGACGAGATCAAAGAACGTCCAATTTTATATTTGGGCTAATTCAGTTTTAAATAAAGTCAATTACTAGAGATTACAGAGATCTATTAACTGATTAATTATTACTGAATACAAAATCATAATGAAATAATTATTATAAGGAAAATGCGATCCGAATCATATAAATACGTACAATTGACATATACTGGAAGTCACTGAATAGAAATTATGAAAATGCGTTGAAATTGACAGAACCAAAATCGCCTCAAATGAATATGTAAAATGAAGATTGGTCGTCTTCCTCATAAGTAGTATTTGAGAATAGAGTACCAACAACAACTTATTGAATAAATTCATAATTTTTTCCCAGCTGATTGTGTGAATGAAACACCCACAAGAATTTCTATGGGGCATTCATACATGAAGTTTATCGGGTCTGATTATTCAGATATTCAAATTAGGGCAATTTGATAGTTGAGGGTTTAATAGCCAAGTTATTAGACTAGAGGTTTATAGTTACATTTATTATTTATGAATAAGATTAACTAATAAAGACTAGGTATATCTATGGCTAAAAGCAAAATTTCATTCATTTTACATCAGCAATCTCATTTCATTTCATCTCATACATTTCTGATGAATGAAGAAAACATATCACACAAATAATAGGAGCTACTGTTCAGTAGGCTGGATGTTTCATACAACCTAGTGTACAACGTCACTAAGTAACGAAGAATAATTTATAATATTTCGAAGGCTACATAATGATCCGATTATGTTTGTAACCAACAAAAATAATTAGGTTTCGTAATGGGATTTAAGTTTATCACTTCAGAATACTCTCATCGTAATGAATTATCGCGAACGTAATCTTAAAAAAACATTTGCTCATTTGTCAATTCTATCAGTAATTAGGAATAAAACTGTAGAAACATCACTTACTTGATCATTTGACTGCTTTAATTCAACGACTAATTTGTCAGTATTCGATTGATAGTCGCGTAAATTCTCTTTTGTACGTATGTAAGATTCTTCAGAGTTCAGCGGAACAGCTGAGGAGAAACTTTTAACTGTTATGGGGAGGAAGTGATTTTCTGATAAGGTAGACCCATTTTGATATTTATGAAAACAGGACTTCTCAACTGAGTTATTCACGTCCAAATGCAGTAAATTGGTGTCCCCCAACTTTTTCGAATCATAGTCCCCTGAATATTGCTCTACTGTAGCAACTCGGACATGATTTTGATCGATACGGTAAGACTGATTTACGGAGTGATGAGAGTTAGTTAAAACGCCTTCATTCCTGGTTGTAAAAAGTTGGAATTATATAATTTTTTTTAAAAAAGGCACTTAAGTGGAAAATTGACAAAATGAGTCATGAAAGCAGGACGCAAAATACCATAGGTAAATAATCTGTTGTTCGATTGCAGATGGTACTATGTAATGAGTCAAACCATTCAAAGAGAATTTTTATTTAAACAAAAATAAACTTGTCAGCTATTTTACGAGAGCATGTGGACCTGGATGGAATACGACTTAAATGTCCTTGTCATACACGAAAACCAGCTAAATAACTCTAAAGGAACCGTTTATCGAGCAAAGGTTAATGTGCCAGGGGTCGTATATGTTATGGTTTATTACAGTAATCCGTTATGCAAAAAGAATTATGTGACGTGGGGTTTGAACACGAGAAATTCTGGTTAAAATTAAAAGGCTCTGAGTTACTCCAACTGAACCCCAAGTAATCGAGGTAAGAAAAATGTTTGCTTATCGGGACTGAATTGCGTCAAAGAAAACCTTACAGCGAATTTTTATAAGAAAAAACACCTTTAACTTCAAATAAGGCGCAGGTTGACATAAGAACTGGAGAAACCGTAAATTGGTACTGTTCGCTATATTCTTTCGCACAGCTCAAAGGACGAAATGGTAGTATGAGACAAGTACTGGGTCTGTAAGTTAGGTCTTAACTTCAATTATGGGTACTGTACTTCAGCAATAGTTGCAATACCTAACATAACCTGGGAACTTATATTTACAAGACGATAAAATGCTAGATAACAAAATCAGTAACCCAACAGAAACATGGAGTAAAAACAAAGAAACGATAAGTATGCCAATCCTTCTGCAGAATTTTATTTATTTAGTGAAACAACTAAGAGGAACTCGCGTCAATCCTGCCTTAACTTTGCAGTCGTATACATAATTATTTCATTTAACTGGAGCATATATGTTTGACATAGTTCTCATCGATACAAAAGATGAACCCAGAAATGTTTTAAATAATAGTAACTTATAGCTTACAAGTCTTGAAGCAACACGTTTGAGTAGACGATTGGATCGTATCAAACGGCGGGCACATAAACAATGATTAGAACTAGCAAAAATTTAGTTTTAATCAGTTAAACAGTATTCAAGTAGAATGGTTACTAGCGCCCTTATTTGATCCACTTCCTTGGTGAATGGATTGATTTCAATGAAACTAGATCCAAAATGTCAATGACCACTCATATGCTGATGTAATTGAGCATTATAATATTAACAGAATTAACAATCCGGCCGTAAATTATCCGAATTAAATCATAATTGATGTATGACTGACCAATTGAATTCCTTCAATAATCTGTCCGTTCAGAGACATAATTATGTGGATTTTTGTGCCTGATACTTGCTATGTGAGTATGCTACTCAAATATATTAAAAGATGCACTACACAGTACGAAAGAATCAAAAGTCAACTGAGTTCTTTCTGTAAAGTTCGACAGTTTTATAAATCAAGGCATCAAAAATGAGGCGAAAGCTGAATAAAGATAAATAAAGATATGAACCGTTCAATGTATTTTCATCACAGGCTAAATATGTAGAATTTAATACTAAATTACATCTGCGATATGTACATAAAATATTCGAACTGCCATGGGTGGTGGCCTCAAAACTAGACCATAGTTCGTAGAGTATCGAGCATACCAACAATCCAATTCAGATACGTTGTTTACAGCGAGACTACAGCTTAAACAGATAAATAAGTTATAAATTCTTAACAAATATTTACTTCAATAAAAGAACCCTAGAAATTTGTTGAAAACCTTGTTTTTCAAAAATGTAAACAATGATGATAGGTACCACTTGTTTGTGTAGCAAACATCATTTTAGGGTATGTGAAACAAGTTAAGAGAAACCTCGTGACACATCAAACATATGAACGTATTGGACATCGAAGGAAACATAAAATGACATATACGTTACTTTATCTTGGATAGCAGTTCAGAGGTCTTCTTCAGTAAGGGATCCAAATTAGCAAAACATCTATCACTGTCAAATGTGCAAGTCCTGAAAGTCAGTTATGGCCACACTTACATAGGAAAATTTGTTGCAGAATGGGTGCTTAGTAGACCAAGCAATACTAGAAATGCTTTAAATACTATAACAACAATAAAAAGATATTTTACTGGTTTTCTCAACACTTGTACTTATGATCCCAACGTCTGACGAATTGCGAACCTAAAATATATAAAAATTATGAGAAATAGCTCAGATAGTAGCTAGATGAACATCTATAGATAAAATTTGTGAATCAAACGTTTTAGCTTCCTTTCCTATTGTTCTTGAGTATTGAAAGCCAACTCCAATTTATCAATAAAACTTTAGGCGAAGTAGGATCTCTATAATTTAGGTCATAACATTTTATGCCCTACAGTTAACTATGCAGTTAATCTACAAAGAACTAATCAAAATCAATACGCTAAGATCGCGAAAGAAGTATAGTCTGCTGCCGAATTTTGTATTTATTAGGATGGTATTCATATTTCAAATCTTTACTGCCTGCTGTTGACTCGATGGATGGTTGGGGTCCGAGAGATGATAATAATCGATGGTTAGAGACCTTGAATGACATGGCTCAAAATCGTTCGCAATGGCGCCGGTGCATTTATTCTTTGTGTTCTCTCAAACCCTAATCTTCTGGATTCTTCAACACCTCTAGTTTCGACTCTCTAAACTTATCTCATTGAATCATACTTCTTGAATAGTATCTTCTAACCCTAACCTCTCCGATTACTTCTAATTCCCTTACTACCTCTACTACTATTGGATTTGAATTGACAATTATATCTCTGTGCTGATGTGGTATGGCAACATGAACTGATGTACTTACGTACCAAGTTCTACGTTGCATCTGAATGACTGACTGACTCGATGGATGAGAACGATGATGAAATATAATTTCGTAATTAATTTCGTACATTACACTTAAGTTAACTTGATTGTGTAACGGTGGTAATACAAGCCAACAACGACATGCGTTGGAATAAATCATTTCCGGGATTCGTGTGCAGGAAGACAGAAAACAAGAATGAATAAATAAAGCGTAAAAGTTCGATCTACTCCATATCCATGGAATAGTTAAGATCTCATTTTATACATGGAAAAAAGAGTGGTATATGTATATGTATTCATATATGTGTGTAAATGGTATAACTAACAATATTGCAGTTAAAAATGTCAATAACACATATTGCTGTGCAACAGTTTGCATCAGTATGTTATATTATTTCATGATATGATTATAAGCTTGATTAGGCGCATATGATTCAAGAGTATAAGGTTCGCTAAATGTCTTCAGAAAGACATTTCGAGTATACACAATACATTTAAATTAAATATGTATATAAAATAAATATTGAAATTTAATTTAAAACCTGACGTTTCAGCTACGCCTATCAGCATTTAAGTCAATGAGTAATTTCAGAAAACAGCTAAAATATGCGCGCACTTACAGTGTGAAAGCACAAACAATTATATGGATCTACTAAAAATAAGATTACGGCACATGTGTTTACGAGTAGTATGAATCAAAATACTCTAAAAGGCCATGTTCATGTACGCGGGTGCACAGAAATATGACAGCTTGTGAGGCTATCTGAGGTCTTGCACTCAGATAATAACTGCCATCATTATATATATATATATATACGCCGAGATACATATGTAAGACTCACTACTTTTGTTTTACAATTTACTAAAAAAGAACTCCGGGTCGCCTTGAATATAATTTTCCATAAACTAACTTTTCGGACAACTTGAAAAATTCTAACAAGAGCAAATATTAAAATCATGTTTTGCTTAAATCTATAATGAGTAGGTAACGAAAGTTCTTGGTAGACATCACTATAATCTGACTATTCAGTCTCGTTTTAGAATAAATTACAGACACTACCTTTTAACAAGTTATCGTTATACGATGAACAGAAAGCCTTGTACTGAGCGCCAGCAAATTAAATATGCTGTTTTGGCTCGATAAAAAAAAGAAATATGTCTCCTGTAGTACGAATAGAATGTCAACCAACTTCCAATATCCTAAAGCTTTTCCAATGTCTTTTTCACGAGCTAGTGTAAACCAATTTGATTTCTTCTCGCTCGATTCTTGTTCTTTCGGTACGGTTCCAGGTGTTCGGTAATGTCCAATGGATGGAGGTCTAGCCATCTGTCTGTCTAATTCTAGTCAGTTGGCAGTTGGTTGTGAGTTTGTATGTCTCGGGATTTGAATGAAACGTTTGTTTCAGGGCAGTAGGCTTTCTGGATACTAGCAGCCGTCACATTACCAAACCGGAGATCAGTTAGTTGCAATGTGGAGAGTAATAAGGGTGATAAGGATAAATTAAAATGATAATATGAATAAAATTTCAGAACTGGGTAATATATAGATGAATTTAGTTTAGTAATTGGTAGTGAAGATCGTTGGAGAGGACCGAATTGTAAGCAAGGGAGAGGAAACAAAGATAATAGGCGATATATATTAGTTGAGTGATCTGAGGAGATGACAATGGTAACAACTAGCAGGTCTCAAGATATGCATCAGGCACAGCTTGTCCAAGAGGGAGATGATAGTCCGTATGTGAGTACGTGATTGTCAAGTCTCTTCTTAAAGCAGTCCACTGAGGGGGCTGTAACTACCTCGGCTTGGAGAGCATTCCAAGTTGCGACGACTCGCAATGAGAAAAAGTGTGCACGAATCTGAGTATTTGCTCTTTGATGTGCAATCTTTCGAGGATTGCCTCGAGGGGAGTGGTGGTAATGCATCGGTAAGATGCTCACATTGGGATGGTTTGGCGTGTTTAATATGGTTTACGCCATAATCAGGTCACCTCTGATTCTCCTGTAGCTCAGTGGGAATAATCCTAAGAGCTGGAGTCTATCGTCGTAGGGTTTATTTTTCAACCCTATCACCCATTTGGTTACCCGTCTCTGCACTCGATCCAAGAGATTACTGTCTCTTGTAAGCAGAGGAGGTGCGATGACGTTGTGAACCTCCAAGTGTGGGCGCGCGTACGTCTTAAACAGGGTTAAAAATAATTTTGGGGTGATAGCACCAAGCTGTCTTCGCATAAAGTGAAGAGTCGCATTTGCGTTAGCTGCATCCCCTACATATTAAAACTTAAAATTTATTGTACTCTGAAGATTTATTGTCACTCTTAATTTATCAACGGAAGTTAGTAATCTTACATGTTTTGGAAAAGAACTCCAGTAATTCGTAACGCAATGTATCAAAAAGATATTCAGAAGCAGGCGATTAGATATCGGTTTTCAAAATATTTCCAGAAAGTTCTGTCACATGGCCAGTGCCAGTTGAAAGGAATAGGTAAAACTTAATAAAATCAAATTTTGGTTAGCCAAATTCAAGTCGCCTCTTTACCGATGACAAGTTATTGAAAATAACTAAAGGCGTCTCCGTCTCTCTTCATGAGAAATATCAGTGATGACTTAAACCAATTCGATCTCACATAAGCACTTCAAACTCAAAACACGGACTCCTGCTTGGATCCGATTTTCTAAGTGTGGCCATTTAGAAGAAGTAGCCTTATAGTTGCTTATTTTTTCAAGCTTGATTTTTTAAAATAACTACCAGAATTTTATAATCTACTACTTTTGTAGCACCACATCAGTTATTGTGTAGTAGTTTGAGCTGTCGCATCTGCTTATAAGCATCACCTCAATTTCACGAGAGTTTGCTTATAACGATCACCGATACGTCCATTCAACCAGTGAACTTGATTTGACCGAGAACCATCATTTTTCAGTGGAAATTATGGGTGGTGAAGCTACCATTAAGTTCAAAAGATTAAAATGCTATTTCGAGTGGAAGCTATGATGTATATTTGGCTTAACTCCACGTACAGTATTTCTAGAGCTGTACGAAAGACAGCTACCGGCCTAATTAGGTAGCAGAGTGCTATGGCCTCCTTAGCTTCTCGATTGCAATACAGTAGAAGGTAATTTACGTCACTACTCTCATTCCCGATGCATATCTCAAAACTGCTTATTCCATTGACGTACAGATGCCCCATCAACCCCAAAGTATTATTTCTTTGATAAACATAGATTCCTGAATCTCGCATGCTGGCTGTCACTTATCGGTCAATCGAGAAGATTTCATTATTGATGTCCTAATTTCTTTAGTTTATTTTCTTTCGCATAACGAGTTATGCGTAACCTAACCATCATTAACTCAGTTTGACTTTAAAATCTTTTGAAAGAACAGGCGACAACTGTAATCTAATCAGAATCACAGCATTTCCTGAAATTTATTTTAGTGATGCGCCAAACTGTAATGTAAAGAAAATAAGTTGCTTTTTAAAACTGAAAATGTGAGTCAGCAAATCCAATATCATTTATGACAAACATGAAAGATTAAGATTGGCACAAAAAGCATAGTGGTACAATGCATGCTTTTAACACTATCGAATGTGAGTTGGTTTATCGATCACACTTTCCTCAACTAGTGTGATGTGCTCGAGTGTTCGTACATTTCGTAGACATACACAACACAATGTTTACCAGCATGTGAAAAACGTTTGCTCAACACCTTCCTTTCATCAGTGTGCAAGGTACATGCAAATTTTAGTAAAGTTTACTGAGAATTTCACTACGACGTACCCGTTGGCGATCTGATCGCGATGCACGACTGCGAGCCACCAGACAATGAGTCGAGTAGACCTAAACAAGTCGGCATCTCTATCGATGTCCAACGAAGTTATATACCTTGAGGATTTATTTAAAGCTCCAGTCAGACGTTTAGACACGATGTGCTCACTCCTCATGACTTGCCGCGTCAAAATTTAACAGTCATTGTTTCCCCGTATTCAGGGTCCTTGAGACACCTAATAATGGCCAATAGTTAACAAATACACTAATACTTTAGCAAACAGGCACATCACGGGAAAAAAATCCAGTTCTTCCAAGGAGCGTAGTTTAAAGCCAGTTATCATAAATGGAATATTTTTCATTACGGTAAATTACAGTCATGAATCATGTTGACACGTGATAGTACCCTACCCTCTAACTACAGGTATGCTACACTTGTCTCTTTATCTTCCATTCTGTATCCTGAGCACTTGTTTACGACCATCACCCTGTTGGTACCACTTATTTTTGTGATAGCTGGCCTGATCACCCACGCTCTCTCAATGTACTCAGTCGATGTTTTTGTTTCGAATGTTCTGGCATATATATGGTTTCGAACTTGGTCGTTCTGGTCGTGTCTGGCTCCCTCGCTCAATCTGGTTTCGTCCTACGTCCGCAGCTTTATCTGGTACGAAACCCTACGAAAGCAATCTTCAGACTCTGGATACGAGCTACGCTGGTGTGGCAAGCAAACCCAAACACTAAAATTGGCAGGTTACTACTAAACGGTTATGCCAATGTTATCATTAGAATTGTTCATAACTCTGGCATACTATTTGGGTTCGCTATAAGGCACTGTAGTGGTATACTATTACGAGGAAAACACAGTTGCTGAAATACAAACTTTTGTTGTTGTACTTAGTTCTGACAATAATTGTTATATCGTTTCCTCTTGTTTATCTATACTAAAGACTATCTCTCGCACGCCAATCGTGCTATTCCCATTCTCCTCTTCGCACGTCTTCGCGTGGACAATAGCCGTTTGTACGCCCTCTAGCCTCGACATTATTTTGATATCACGAGGCTAGCATTAAATATACTTCTTCCTATAGAATCGCCTTTTATATTTGATTGTTAGAGTATCGGGATTAACATTTGTTATCCCACGAAGAAGAAGTATATTGTACAATTGGCTACAGTACTTTAAAGGTTCCTCCAGGTGCAGGTTTAACATGTAGGTGTGACATATCAGAAAGCACGAAAACGCGTCTAATAATTCGTAAGACAAGCTGTACTAAAACGTTGGTCGATTGTGGTCAGGTGGAAGCAATATTCACCAAATGCATCACAATTTTGAACCTGTAACACCTATGAACCGTGTTAAATGGTCCAAGAAAGTTAAGAGACCACATTGTATTTCTGAATGCAGCAAAGGTCGTACCAAGCTCCAATGAATGTAGCCAAAGCGGGCGTCAGTCCATAACTAAAAATATCAGCATTCATAGTCTTGTGACTTTAGGGTTGTTGAAGACAATCTTTGATGAAGATAGCTGTCTTGTATTTGAAGCTCAGACAGCTGAGGGTGATTAATCCTCCTAACAATGCTCAGGGAAGGTGCATGCAACTACATTGTTTACATCTGAATTATGTTTTGCATCTGTAGTGCACTACGAGATTTTGTTCAGCCGTCTGGTTAATAGAGAAAACCACTTGTCTCAGCACATGATAAGAGAAAAACTAAGAAATTTGGATAACGAACCAAGTGTATTTTCTGCCTTAAAAGGTGCTGAAAGTTCTATACAACCCTAACATATGTACAGGAGATGACAATGCGATATACGTCGTTTGGAATTTGCACTATTCCAGAATAAACCTCTATGCTAATATATTGATTGATCTCCAGAATCTGGTCGCCTGTGGAATCAGGTTAATCTAGCGTACTAGCTCAGAGTGAAACGAGGATGGCTCGTACTGCTGCGTAATCATAAATGAAGAATTTTTTGAAATGGCATCTTAACTAAATTCTATAATTGGTTTGATGCCCTAAGACTGGATTAACAATTCAAACATATAAACGTGCCGGTAACCGACTATTAACTCGGAACTGTGAGATAGTTAAAAAGATGCCCCCAATTTTTCATTGTTTTCAGGTGATTATCATACCGAAAACAGATGACTTAAAAAAACCTTATCTACTTGACATAAAGTCTGTAGCCTTGTTTCCTGCAGATGAACCCATAAATTTTCAATAAGGTTTCCAAAATTTGGATTCCGTACACATGATGGAGGGACGTCTTTCAATATCTGCACTGGTGTGACGTTTATAAGTAAAATCTGAATCTTTCATAAAACTTGGTGGAGTTATTACATACAAAGCTTCTATATTCATTCAGTAATGGACAGATGTGAAAGGACTACCTAATTAAATCATAATCAGAAATGACTTTTAATAAATCTAAACAAAATTGCAGTCAACTGATTTCCTGTACACATGAAGATGATTTTATCAAAAAACATTGTCGATCAGCTCAATTTCATTCAGTGCTAGGAATGATGGAAATTCAGAATAAGTGAATTTTGTACCAGTTATCAATTTTTAACAGTGAAGGTATCTCCGGAGGGCACAAATTATTGATAAACAATCTTTGCTCATTAGCAAAACTGGAATTTTGTTTCAATATTCCGAATTCATATTTTGCTGCTACAACTGACTCTGGCAAATATTAGAAATGTCGGAAAATCTGCAGGAGTGCCTGCAGTTGTATTCAGAACAAAGAAAAAGTAACTGTCAGTACTCAACACATTTTTTTTAGTCAAACACCTGGAAAGGGCGTTTACATTAATAAACTTAGCATCATATTCATGGAAACCTGGTAGGAATTTCGCTTATACAAGTTATGATATTTTACATTTGGCTGTCATTGCGACAGAGGTATCGAAGTATAATTAGTTATCATGAGTGTTATTTACACATTTTTCAGGCACGCCTTAACGCTACTGCTTCTTCTGTCATCAATATTTTTGAGAGCATATTTGGTAGTAACAATGAATTTTCCGACCTAGTTTCACTACTGTTTGCCGAATTACTGTTTCAGAAAGATGACTTTTCTGTTGTTAGTTTCAAAATCAATTTATCTTGAGTTTTTAGGCCACAATAGATCTGGCTATGGGCCACATTGAGAAGTCTATTCAATATGCAACTGAGAACGAACACCAAAATATTGTTAACAATTTATTGGTGCTTTTGTACAAATTCGTTCGAACAAAAACAACGTCATTCAAGAAGGCAGATTTACCATCGTTTCTTAAGCCAAAGTTAAAGTTGTTGATAGATCTACATAGCAAAAATTACTCACTGATCTTACGTTTTGGAATGTGAGTTTCATCTTTTTACAGACTATAGTTGAATAATCTTTTACTTAAAAATTAGTTCAAATAAAGATAGGGGTGATTTAAATATTTTTAAAGCGCTGCCATTATGCCTGGTCACGATAAATTATTTCGCCGTTGTAAGCTAAATACTGGATCTCTGTAATTCTCCTGGGCCTATAAATTGATTTCGTATTTACTTTGGATGTCACTCTTATGGCTTCCTAAATTATTGTTTGTTATTATATAATTTTTGGCTAAAAGCCCGTTTATTAAGTCTGCCGATTAAAAAACAGTACTTAAACAGCGTCTTAACAAAATGAGCGATTTAGTCCTGTCTATTGAAACTACCAACAAATGTCAGAGAAATAGTTAAGAAACTCAGTAAAACTGAGGAGTCAGAAATTGAGTTGGACAGTCGTGTTTTGAAGACATCAAAATCGTCTCCCTAGGCTTCTTTCATAACCAGAAATTTTCTCATAAAGTTTGACCATGTTTACTATCCCTGATTTTGTTTTGACTGAGCCTTGTCTACTTAAGAGTATAGCAAAATCTCTTGTGATTTCTGTGTGTTTCAAAATGATTCTGAATAGTCAATATGCGTTTTTCTATCAACACCTAGTTACTTGGTAATTTCTCAGATATTTTACACTTTATAGACTTCTCCTGGAAACATATATACAGATAGGATCGAGAAAGGAAGCAAGTCAGTTGCTGGATACTTTGGCTGGTGGTGTTGCACGTCATGTTCCTGAGCAAATGGCTGAACTTCTCGCAACAGCCAGTGGAGCCAACCTGACGAGTGCTGAACGTTATATAAACTGGGTGCTTGGTCTGTGCAGTAACAATCAAACAGAAATATCTGCGAACCAGCCATTCAAAAGTTCACAGTCTCAGGCAAAGGAGCGGAATGTACAGATGAATGAGTCCTTAGCGCAAAGTTTAGTCAGCTTTGGGATGGTACCTTCAAGTCGTTTAGCAAGACTACGAGCAAGGTATGTTAGAACACCGTTGCTATCAGAATATTTCGTTTTAATAGTTATGGAATTTATTTGACAATAAAACCCTTGGGATTCTCAGGATCCTTATTAATAGTTAACGATGACTACTAGCAGAAAAATTTTAGTCAGATTTCGTATAATACTGATATTTCACCCATCATGGATAGTTAAAACATTTTATTCTACTAAATCATAGCTGTCAACAGGTTTTTGACATCAGAATCATATGTTTATTTAGGGGTATGAAAATTCTGAAGTGAAAAAAATACTTGTTTGCTTAAGCACGATACTCTTGTGAATTATAGGCCATTAAACACGAAGCCCAAGATGATTCCGTCCAAGAATTTTCCTCTACGTTTTTGAGACATCTTTTTTATGATTTTGATGTCTCTCCTTAATTTTCAGAGCCATATTCTCTTCACCTGTATCATATAGTTTCCTCATATGTCCCTATCCTGCGATCTGTTCTATTGCAATTTTCGCGTCTTCTACATATTTTCGATCGTCAACCTTGATTTTTCTCTTGACTTATTTGTTTGCTCTTATACATTCAACCTGTGCTTTAAATGCCTCTAATTACGCCGGCTAATTTTGACTTCTATCTTCCTACTTTTTCTTTCTTTAGTCATGTTCAAACTCTTTAGAGATTCTTCCTTTATCTTTGTGCATCAGCGAGCCATTACATCCAAGGGTTATATTTATTCTATCCTTGCCAGTTTTGGCCATTTTATTTTCTTGATACAGTACATGTTGCAGCATTTGGTTTTATACGTTCTTACCTCAGCATTCGAACTCCCCGTCTAGATAGTCATACCTTTTACCTGGGTTCTCACATCATATGAACTAAAGCCTCTCATCTTCACTAAGACAATTGATGGAACCATAGAACTGCCTCAGTGGGGCAGGAGATGGAGTTGAATCAAGACTTATTTGTTACATCCTTTATTGCACATTCATCTTGTATATCACAAAATTTTTATTCCTTACAGTACCATTATGGGAACGATATGGATAGTCAGATGTTTATCTCAATTCAGAAACATTCAGTGTTTTCAGATAGGACTAAAAGCCTCATAGTTTCTTATCTCTGGTTATTTTACGTAGAAGAGAATTCATACATTTAGCTAACAAGGGAACTTGCAGTCTTTTAGATCCCTATGAAAGTATTTCTGAAAATGTAATCTCGTTCTATTGAATGTATTTATGTAGCAATCCTACATTACGAATACTGTATAATATATATAAGGGGCTTAAACGAAGCATAAGGTAAGTGTAACAGAAATCTAATTCCAGTTTGAGACTGTGAAAAAATCCTGATCCTCAGCAACTCACAAGAATAAATGTAAAATCTTTCATTCTGTAGGTGACCGTTTAGCTATTGATCTATAAATTTCTAAAAGTTTAGCCAGTGGTACCTTACTCACTGTACTAATTATGACGTAACTTCCTAAATGATAGAAAGATTGTTAGTTCAGTGACAGATATTACCAAAGTAGGTGGGAATACCTAGTTTGGATCCTAAAATACTCTAAAGTATTTTGGCTGAATGTAGTTAATAGTAACGACCTCCTAACTGTTCCGCACATATAAATGTTTCCAATTAACTATATATATAATATATATATTAGTGAGTAATATTCTGAATAGCAAAATGTTTACTATCATTCTGATCTTGATTGTCAAACTCTTTCTTTTTCTGTTTTCACTATTTTCGATAGTACAAAACATCCCAGTGAACAAGTTGACGAATTTTTGAAAATTTTACAACTACTTGAAATTCCAGATGAAAATAATGAATTATTAATGGATAAACAATTAGAAAATAAAATATCAAACATAGGAGACTCATCAGTTGATGATATCAATCAAAGTAGTAACAATCCTGAAACGACTAATAATTCCGAGGAGATTATAGATGATATACTTTCTCCTAAATTCTTAACCAGTGAAACCCGGTAAAAGTGTATAATATTATGTTCTTTTCTTAAATAAGTTTAAACATTACATTTAACTGAGAAATATTTTTTTCATTTAGTTTGACACCAGCCTTCACTCTTAAATACAGGAAAATTTCAATGAAAGTTTTAAATCAATCAAGGCAAGTAATGGGTCAGTGATCACAATGAAGTGGGTTACACAACTGCGCATAATAGATAAAAGATACAAACCAGTAATAGGAAAACAAATGTTCTAGGAGTGATAAGGATAATAAAATAGTAAAATCCTAATCTACAGTTCAACATAGAAAGTAGGTCAAACTTACGTAATACTAATAATAATCACTAGAAATTACCAAAATTACGTAATTGGAAGTATGCCTATCATCAAACAATGAAGAATATAAACCGAGGAGGGTGAAGAATGACAAACAAACACAGGCTGTTAAAAGACTTATAAACTAGTTCAAGCCATGTTCGGCCAAGAAATTTTGAGGTTCTAGGTTAGGATTTCTGTAGTTTCTTCTGTATGTAGAGGATGGAGTCCAACCAGAATGTGGATCAAAAGCGGCGTATCATAGATCACTTTAAATGATTTCATTTTATCTACTAGGTGACCACTGTACACCAGATGTCCCAAAATGGAAATGCGTATTGTTTTAGCATGGTCGTCTCCAAACCATTCTAGTGGATGTACACTCATTCCTTGGTTAAGTTGCCTGATAATACATCAGAACAAACATGATTTAAAGTTAGCACGGTTTGAATTACTGAGAAATTTCTATGATCGTTTTCAAATGGAATTATACATTTATTTAAACTATCACGGAAAACAAAAAGTGTTTTCTACTTCTTCAGTCCATTATTTGGAATTTAGTGATACCTCACGTACTTGCTATTCTTTCAGGATAGAGCTATTTTGCATAGAATACTTCAGTAAAAATTTAATTGTTTGGAATTTTGAAGGGTTGATTTTTTTCCTGAAGAAGTTTTAAATTGAGTCTTGCCTTTGACTTTATCCGTCTTGCAGCTGTTATAGACGTACCAACGAATAGCTGATTTCAAGCCTTCACATTAAGACATCAGGAAGGTAGTCTTATGGTGAACATGTTGATTCATTCGATTTAACTTATTCTTCCACTTACCTAGCAAGTAAGCGAATATTTCTCTTTTTCTTTTTTAATAATTATAGATTCAAATTATTAGTGAGTTTAACACAGTTGGCTCTTGATCGTGATCTATTGCATATTTGCTTCAAATGTATCAAACAATGCGAGAATATTATAGAGAAAGAAAAGTTATCGGTAATGAATTCTTTTATCATTTAATATTTAGTATTATCTTACAGAAAGTTTTCATAGATTTCACTAGATATGCCCTTTGGATAGATACATGTTTTCATAGATGCAGTCTATTAACATGGGCATTGAAATATAAGTGCGGTGACTGTCAACTCTCATTAATAATTTTACTTGTGATTTTCTGGGGACGTTAGATCCCCAGAATTCACTTGCTGAAGGTCCTAATTTTGGATTTTATATTTTGGGGCATGGGCTGATCAGCTAATCTTGAGATTACATTTCCCACCCGGAAAATCTGTGGCTTAGATTGGTGGATGTATTATTTTAGTACGCTATTTTTTTGGCTCTCTCAAGGACTTTTTTATCATGTATAAATAAATTCGATTTGTGTGCTTGTAGACCTCATATTTTCTGGATGCATGTAGAATACACTTTCTACGTCTTGTCAAGACGATTTGGAAAGCTCGGATTAGAGTAGCCTACCGTGTCAATGGATCATTTGCCTTCGCTCTCGTTTATCGACTAAGGTAAACTCGTGGTAGTTCCAAGCATATCAGTTGATGAGCATAACACGATTATAAATGTCAAACTGTATATCTGTTCGGTAATAATCTGACTAACACTTAGTGTTTGACAAGTTAATACTGAACTGTATGAAATTGCCCTTCAGTTTACTTGGACTAACATTATATAAAATAGACTAGAAAATCATACACTGTTACTAACCATCCTCAAAACTATGTTTTGTACCAAATATTTTTAAAAACATGGACTACAAACTAGCTAGAACTATAATCATGCAATTTGGACTGGTGTTTTGAATTTTATCACTAATGTTTGGGACTAAAGTAGGTCAGTCTCTTTCGACATTGTGTATCTAATATGGATTGCCTCGACATCGCTATTGAATCAAGAGTATTCCCTATCAAAAATGGACGGTGGCTTTAGGATGGTTGTCAATTAATGGTTTTTAATTTGTTATTGCAGTTGACGAGGTATGATCGTTGCTCAATGAATGAAATAATTAACTATTCAACATATTTTGATATCTTGATTTATTTTATAATTTCTTATGTTTAAACACCCTGGACTGTTATGTTCAGCGTTCAACTAAAAAAAGTTTATTTATTTTCATAAAACTGTCTTATCATGAAATACATGATATTTTTTATTTGCTTAGAACAAAGAATCTGCTTCAATGATGATCGAGTTTATTACACTTGAAATAAATACACAAAAACTTGCAGTGAGGATAGACAAAACTTCTAATCAGTACTTATCTGTAAGTTTAACAAGATTTTTTAAAGTACTTTACTTCAAGCAGTACACTAATATGTATAGGAAATAATATTCTTAAAATTAATATGTATGAATTAAAACTTCTAAACCAGCTTATTCAATCCTATCAGTTAAAAATCAAACGATACAGATTATATTAATAGTACTCAATTTTCGATCACCATTCTAACTTCATAGCCTACTGAATGGTGGTTTATCAAATACTGGAGTAAGATTTGGCTAATTAAAACAAGTGTGAATACATCAACATTTAAAGAGAACAAATAATGGCTACAGGTAGGAGTTTCTATCGTTTCTTCAGAAACACTTTTAAGTTATCTATCTCTTTTCATCTTAAACAATCATGTATTCGGTATTTTGAAGATAACTATAAATAATTGATCACTGGAAATTTTATCCAGCTCCTCATTTCCATATAGAGATCAATATTACATAACAGGTGGTCGATCACGTAAAATTTCTATATCTACTAAACAACAACTTGTAATGGCTCAGGTACATCCACTCTTTGTGTACTCTGAAATTCCAATCTTCTAAGTTTTTCATCACCCCCATCTTTCTCTGTCTAAACTGATTTTACTGGATTATACTGCTTGAATAAATTCTTCGAACCCTAATTCTCTCCATTACCTCTAATACTTCTACTATCTCTACCACTCTGGGATTTGAATTGACAATTCCATCCCTGTGCTAATGTGGTGTGGTAACCTGAACTTATGTATGTGCGTACGAAGTTCTACGTGGTAACTGACTGGCCGACAGTTATCTAAACATAAATTCCAGGATGGGCTTAGAACTCAATGATTTATTGACTTGGTAGTATTTTGAAGTATTAACAAATTTCGACAAAAAAGATTATTCAGATAGGTATCCAATAACCTGTTCAGTTCATCACTGCTTTATTAACCTTAAAAGGAATCGAAACGTGTTCATGTAATCAAATTATCAAAATTATGATATTTCTGAGTATTTTCTTTGATCACCATGCATGTCACACTAAGTCATCGAAGGATGTATGAAAATAACAGTCTTAAGTTTCTTGTTTAATGAAATATAACCTATTTGAATTTGATTTTACTGTCTTTTTTTATTTCTTGCGCCACAGTGTTGTATAAATTATGTATATAAATTATGAAATTTTCTAATCATTTACATCCAGGTTTATTACCAAGCTATGCAAAAGTGTTATAATCTGTTAGAACAATATCTATCCTCTTCTATACATCAACCAGAAACAATTATTCAAGGTTGTCTTACTTTATGGCGTTTCTGTTCACCACTTATACAACACAGTTCACAGAATAGATTGAAGACATTTAAAAGTTTACAACTGATTATTCATCATTTAACTAAACAAGATAGGTGAGACAAACGATTTTAACATATTTATCACTGAACCAAAAAACCAGTTACTTCAATGGTTTCACATTTGTTTTCACCGGTACTAATCAATTAGATTAGTGAAGTTGTGAAATTTTCAATTAAAAATAACGTAATAGCACCAAAGTGGTTTACTGACTGTTTAATGCGATGTAATCACTTTAGTTTTACCACTAAGTGTGAAATGATATGAAATATATATATTTACTGAAGCTTACAGTTAGAAAGTAGCATGTTTTAAAAAATTTTGGAGGCAGAAAATGTTAACACCTAATTAGTGAAACAATAAATATTGGCAGTTTTATTCCGTTAGTATAAATCAAATATTATCGAATAACGCTTCTCAGCAAGCTGTTTGAAAAAGTATCAAGAAGCTTATGCAACTCAAATTATTTTCATCTTCATACTATAAACTATGTAATCTAGGAGTATAGAATATGTATTTGACAGTCTTCATAAATGTTGACAATCCAAACTTGTAGTAACACTGTTGTCATGCGATTCATTCTATCTTCATCAACTAAAAAAATTTGAATTGAGAAACATTTAAATTCCGTGACACAGTTTCCTTTGATCACCTAATAACCCCAAATAATATTTACAGTATAAGAATGATTAAGTGAAAGCGTAATATGTGTTCTTATCAGATAAGATGAATATATAAATATATAAAGTACATAATAAGTATTTTTCAATATATTTTCAGTTTATATTTTCGCCTAAGATGTGAAGTGCATATGATGATCGCTTATTGTCAAGCCGACATGGAACAAATTACGGAGGCTTTAGAAAGTATTGACAATGTAAGTTCACCATGATAAATACATTGTTTTTTTCTTCAAAAAGACATCTACTTTCATTGCCATTGGTAGATGGACAGCTATAACATAGCATGTTACCTACTTATAATTAATAGTAAGTAATAAGGATATTATTTACTAATCTGGAAATTTAAAGCTGTGCATATGAAGTGAATATTTTGGAAAAACATACCTGATAATCAGCGTAAATAGAATTATAGATTTCAGAAACAGTTTAGTCTTTTCACGTCCTACAATCGTTCAGCTTAGTATTACATAAATGCAAAACCAAATCTTTGGGAACTAATGTTTACCAAAACGAACTAGTGCCAGTTTTTAAATACAGCCTAATGCGAAGTTCTACAATGTATAACATCATGTTTTCTGTGTAACTGAATGATCCGCACTGGTTACATCATACAACACTTCAGTAAAATTATCTCTATTTCAATAAAGCTTAGTTATTCAACGGTTTTCTAACTTATGATGTCTAATTTTACAAACTACTATCATAGAACTCTGTCTGATCAGGAAATTACTGAAGTTTTGGAGAATTCTAAATATTTTTTTAATCTACTGTTCAACAACAACACGTCAGTATCTTTTTTACGAGCTGAACACTTTAAATATACATTGCTATAAAAAAAACAGATTTTTTTCGTTACGCCAGAAAATGACTGTCTATTTTCTTGGGTTCTATTTAGTGGCCATCTTCACTGCCTACCTTGCATATTTACAAAAATGCAATAATTACATTGGTTTCGGTAATACTGACAACCAAGGATTACAGAATAGCTGTTTCATCCTGATATGAAACTCCTCACAAGCCTTCATATACTACTTCAGAAATGGAACCTAGGAGTTTCAGCTATTTTTGGAAGTGCTTAACCATCAAATTACTAGGTACTGATATACTTAAGTAAGCACTTCAAACCTCAATCGATTGTTTTGTACAAACTAAATTGAACTCTAAAAACTTTGCCAGTATAGGATAGGATTATTATGGAAAATAAGTTATGCTAATGGCTAACAAAATATGATTGACCAAAAGTAATTCAATCGAAAACTTCCGACATTACTTTTCTCAAATACGTGTGTTAATATGAAGATCAATCAGGTATAAAGCACAAAGGTGTGTTCAAAAGTAAACATTTATTATTTCAATCTTGATAGCCAAAGATGATCTAAATAATGGGTTAAGAAAAACAGCTGAAACAGAAAATTAACACACTATAGCTCTTATTGTAAGCGTAGGTTTGTAAAGATAGCTGGATTTCATTGAGATCATGAACTGATCAATGTCAGACCACTATCGATATCCAGAAAGCACCGGATGGCCGTTTTGTTCCTTCGTAGTACTCCTCAGCAATGAGAAGTCACGACTCCAAATGTGGGAATCGGACTAAGGACCTTCGGTCTCATATGAGAGAATCTAGTCTGTAGATTATTTAGGTGACATCCGTCACTTTTATTGTTTAACTTAAACCAACCAATGAGACTGTGAGCCCATCTCCTGTTAGTGACTGACACACGTCCGACCTGGTTGAACAATCGCTAGAACCCATAAACTTCCTCTCTAAGCTAGCCCCTAGTTAACTCATGATATTTGTGATCATAGAGTTGTGAAAAGTTCTGAACTTCGCTGAGTCCCTTTTAATGAGTTCGATTAATGCGTGTGGGGTCGTGAATTTACCCTTCTGAGGAGTTCGATACTAGGACGAAACGAGCATCCAATGCTTTCAGGTTTTCAATGATGGTGAAATATGGCTGTAATGTTTCTTTTCTTGAAATTAATTGCATGTAAAGGTAATAATCAATATTACTTTAGAACAATCAACAGTTAAATTAGAAAGTTAAAGTGAAGTAATAGCACAAGTAAAATAAGAATTTTCCACACTCAACCTGCAGTGGATTTGATGACTGAACTCTCTTCATTTATCTGAAGGCTATTTTCGAAAACATAGTGAAACCACTTCTAAGATAAATTATAAAATACAGTAAGCAATATACAGGTCAATTATATTTCAAACAATTCATACATATGGAGACATTAAATGAAGGCAGTAACATGTCTACAATACACCGAAACAAAGAATGAAATCAAAAACTAGGACCATTATTGCATAGTGAATTCGTTCAAATATGGATTTGTATTCCTAATTCTTCTTTCATGTCATTCCTTCTATTTAGGCTATGAAATTCGATGAAACAGGAGAGTTTGTAGCCAATTTAAATTATTTCAAAAAATGTTTATTACTACGTTCAAATTTATATGAAATACCAAATGAAACAATTGACCAAGCACGTCAAATTATTGAACGTCTTCAAAATACCAATAATTTATCATCAACTGAAATAACAAAACTTTTAAAACATATTAATTATTTTAATAATAATAATAACAATAATAATGAACTTGTTGAATGTGAATCGAGTGACTTTACTGACTTGTTGGTAAGTTTTTATGAATACCGTATCTTGTTTAATGTTTATTTACTGACCCCAATAAACTGAGTATTAATCATCCACTGTCAGTAAGGAGAACAAAGAAAATATTTCACAACTGTCTGAAACCATCAGGGAAACCATTAATACTCAGGACGCTCACTCTTGTTTAACACGCCTACGAACCTATAACGATTTGAGTCCCAATACCTTTAGGTCTTGTAATGAACGAGACTAAGTTATGTCACTGAGTTTAAAGCTCAATGGTTTTTCTGTACAAATTCAATAGTCAACAAATTAAGATTCTAATGCATAAAAAGTAAAATCTTTAGGACAGGAAAAATAAATAAAACAAATATTGAAAGAAGAGGAATTAATGACAAAATAAGAAATGAGAAATTTTCTAAATAAGGTGTAGAAGGAAGACATGTATGTCACACAGAATCATTATTGAAGTTAATTGCCTCCTAAAATGCTCAGTATTAACATCTTAGACTGTCAAACTGGATGGCGCGAGTTGGAATTTCACAAAAGCAATCTGTCTTCTCAAGAACAATGGCATATTTTGTTGACCATGTGCCAACTAGGTCAAACAGAACTTCCTGTTAACTGCTTTCAACCAATTTGTATCCTTAAAAAGTGCAATATCCTGCATTTGGATGCTCTGATTTATCCAAATCAGTTAATTTTTATTTATGCGGTTGAAATATTTCCCTCTATATTCTTTAGAATAAGCTAATCAAGGGGCTAATCGTATTGAATAGCACGAAATGAATCTGAGACGAAAAGTAGAATATATATATAATATCAGACGAAGTAATCCCAAAAGTGTTGTCAACATCAGGAATGAGAGCTTCACAATTACACTGTTTAGCGCAGAGAACTCAAAACCTTGGATAAAAATTCCTCTTAACCATTAATTATTGTCGATGTAACATTTAATATATTAAAGTATCACTGTTTTTCAGATTTATCTTGATAGATGTTTGACAGCTGATTTTTTTTCATATTTAATAGAACGTTTTTCTACTTCATACAACCTCTTTTTAGCGTACCTTATTAATTCATATCAGTAAACTGGTTGATAAAAATATATTTGAAGAAGTTTTTAAATATGAAACAATTCAGTATGGTAGTTCAAAATTATTTTCTGAGTACAAACATAAAAATCATAAAGAACTGCTTTTTCGAATAAGTTCCTACAAACAAATATGGTTACAAATTAATGATACAATTAAGCATCATTGTGAAGTGATTAGTACAAATGCTGAATATGAAATAAATGAAAAGTAAGCAATAGTTGTTTGTTATATAATATTTCAGTTTAGTGTGCATTTCAATAAGATCTAGATAGTTGTGCACACCAATCCTGAATTTGAATGAGCTCCTCATTAGAACGCATTTCTATGATTAGGTCCAGTTTGAAGACAATTAGGTTTTATGGATCCTCTCATTTCATTTCTCATAAACTAAAGGCTGTTAATGTATAGTTTTCTAAAATAACCTAACTCCTAATGTTGATAAACATCCATGACAAGTGAGTTTAGAAAGTACACAGTTATAATGAGCATTTATAATCTTATTACTCTACTTATTTTGAATCTTATTGACTCACCAGATGTGTATCTCTATTTTTATATTATGAGAAACATCTTTATTAATTGATTTACCGTTAAAAATAATGAGAACTCTAAGTAGTTAGGTAATAAATAAGTAGTATTTTCCAATTTTCGTAAAATCCAGATCATATTTATCAAATACAAACAAATGGTGTGAGCTAGTTCACATCGTTTGGTGATTTACAACAACTTGTTCATTGATGGAATGTAAGTACCTCGCGAGTGTTGGATGATATACTTCGTGATTAGTAGCCAAATAATCAGTACCTTAACAGCTACTAAATGATAAGAAACAATTCATTACACATTTTTGAAACTCCGTGAATTGGTCAAGTTAGACATTAACACCGTTAGATACCGGCTCAGTGGTCCGATGGTTAGGCGTTCGCCTATAATACCAAAGGTCCTGTGTTCGAATCCTGTGAGGTGCAGGAGTCGTGGATGCGCACTGCTGAGGAGTCCCATACCAGGACGAAACGGCCGTCCAGTGCTTCCAGGTTTCTAATGGTGGTCTAACATTGATCGATTCATGGTTTCAAAAATGTGTAACTTAACAATCTTCACAACCCCGTCATACAATTCATTACATCCCTGGCATCTTATAATTTTCTGGGGTGAAAAATTACGTACAAGACTTCCCTACTAAGATCGTAAACACTTCTGTTTACTAGAACTTTGTTAATTCTGTCAGTGATAAGGATTAAAGAAAATTACATAGGTTAAACTATCAAATATTTTGGGGTCAAGTGAAATTTGTCTTAACAGTTTTCATTAAAACTTAAAAAATATCGCTTGTTTGAACAAATCGAATGCAGTCGAACATGACTCATTACAACCAAAAAAGTATGTTAATAGGGTACAAATTCTTTACTGTGATTTGATAAGTTTACATAATATCGAAATGATTAAACACTTTTCGTAAACTTCATAACATCTCATACTAAGGCTGTGATTGAAAACACTAGACTCATTTACTTCACCACTAATTTTGAATAAATCGTAATCACATCATAAGGACTTACTCATCACTTATCTCTGATAAACTATTACTATTTTCTGTATCAACTTGTGGCTATATTGAATTGTTTACATATTTATCTGAGTTATTTTTAGTGACTTATTTTAAGTAGTATGATATTGTAAATCAAAAAAATAAGTCCATCTAATTTTTACTGCTTACAGATTACTTGTATGGTTCGATTTGATCAAATTAGCTAAGAAATATCAAATGTGGGATTTGTGTTCAACCATTTGCCGATTATGTTTAGCATTCGATGATGATTCATACTGGAACATACTACTAAGAAAATTAGAGCAGTATCGGTGAGTTGTGTTCAAATTATGAAATATACTCACTGACAGTTTCTTTTCGAATAATGGTATAGGTGACTGGTAAAATCGAAATGTGATACAAAGTTCAACTAATTAGGGACGAGATCGAATGTGTGAGTATGTTTCTACATGATCTACACATTAAATACAGGTGAACTATGCAGTCAAATACTATCTCTTCATCATATCACTTAGTAGATTCAGCTGCCAATATGTTCTAGAATATAATTTAAACTGTGAAATTTGTCAGGTTGACTGCCAAGAAACCATCGTTTATGAATTATCACTAGTTAAATCATCAAGGTAACTCAGTCCCTTTGTTTAAATGAAATTCTTCATGATTTCACCAGCTAATTATCATACCTATTAGTATGAAGTCCCATGCTGGAATGAAACAGTTGCCTTGTACTCTCCGGTTTTCAGTAGTACCAATAATGGAGTCTGTTCATGATGAATGTCACCCACAAAATAAATTAATATCTGCAACATCTGTGGTTCTATTGCTTACATTTAGAAATGAGAACCATTGTCATTCCTGCGATGCAATTTGGAAGCATAACGATTGTTACAAATGAAAATTTTATTTACTCTCCAAAATCACGTCAATTTTAAGCTAAATATATTAACTTTACATGCACCTGATAATTAGTTTACAAACATCATATCAATGAAAAGATACACAGGTTCACTGTAAAACACACACAAAGTTTACACATAATTATACAAAATAATGTAACTGGTACATTGGGAGAAAATTCATGTCCCCCAAAGAGAATAAAATTTACACTTAATTAACATGAAACATACTAACTAGAAATAATGTTACACAGGAAAATGTAAATTTAATATGTTCCCGACTAAAATATTACACTGAGGATAAAACCATTATAAAGTTCTACACTGGAAATAAAACCTAGTGTTACACTGAATTACAGGAATTTATGAGCTTGTCTACTTATCACAAATTATCAATTTCCACAAAGTCATTCCGACAAAAACACAATTGCTCTACAATGACCACGAAAAAACGGCTAATAAATTGTCAAGAGAAACTAAAATAAACGAATTTTTTAAAAAATTTTATTGTCATATAAAATGAAAAGGCTTTTTCTTTTTATTCCTTACTCAAAGAGCTACTCGAGTTAAACCTGTTATTGGTCCAACAACCAACTTAAAATCAACAGATACAAATTTAAATACTCAATTTGGTAGGTTCGATTGAATTTCAGAAGGATTTTTTTTATTTTTGCGTACTGATAAACCATTTGAGTTACTAAAACTTAGAAAATAAATTCGTTTGATCTCATTTCTTTAAATTATTTAACTTCTCCATAGTTAAAACTACTGATCACTAGTGGACACCTGAAAACACTGGACAGCCGTTTTATCCTAGTATAGGACTCCTCAGCAGTGAGCACCCACCCAGGATCATTAAACACTAGGTAACTCTGGACAACTACGTCATTTTACTTTTCTCATAAATGGTGCACATTTACGGCCTCAGCAGTGGTCGAACCCAGGAAATTTAGGAACTCAGAGAGTAGATTTGTTCAAAGCTATTTGGGTTTTACTATTCAATCAAGCGTTGTGAATTTGTCTTGGTTACATTCATTTGTATTGGTAGAATGAATCTTCCTATTGATAATAAGGAATACAATATGTCAGTCACATTCGGTTTATATGCATGCTGTGCGGATCACCTCGATATAGCCATTAAGTCACATGCATTACAAGCAAAGATGGATAGTGGCTAACAGTGGAATCCAGGATACGCGTTTCGTTTTATTTAAGATTCATCAGCCGGATGTACCTGCATCTCAGAGTTAATGTTCATTTCGAACTCGAACCTATCTCCGTTCATAATGCTTGTGATCTACTAGCTATATCTAGGTAATCCATATAGGATGCATATATGCCAAATAAGATTGATGAATTGCAATCCTACCAATGAGAAGATTTAAACTATCGATATAAATGAGCTAAACTTCACTCCGTTGCAAAAGCCAGTGACTGTCTCGACCCAATAGCTAGATAGATAACGCTATGGTGTTTGAAGCGAATGACATTAGGTTCGAGTCTTGGAGTAAACGTCAACTATGGGATGTAGGTACATTCATCTGACGGGTCCTGAAGAGAATAAAACGCGCGTCCTGGATCGCACTGCTAGCCACTACCTATCTTTGCTTATGAGTTTAGTTAGGTTTGTAAGGTTTTTGTGAAGATTCACTTAACTCCTTAGCAGTATTCTTCACAGATTGATTGCATATGAGGTACATTTGAACACCGAAGTTTAAATATGTAAGAAGTGTAAACTAGGAGCAAACGTTTTGGCTGATAATCGCGCTATATTGCGGATTGACTGGAGTTATAAATAAACGACGGGACCCAGCTCCTAATAGTGGTCTTACACTGATCGATTCATGATTTCAAAAAGTAATTAAATTTGAACTGGAAAAATGGTGTCCATTAGAAATGATGTATATGCCGTTGCAGTTAAGATCCCATGATGTTATTCTTAGAGAGTTAAATCAAGATAAACAGTTAGCGAAGCGATATTTTAGTGGTTAGACCATATGATTTCAACTTCCAGATGGTAAGTCTGAATACCTCTATAATACCGTTTGCTCAGTCGCGTAGTATCAGTACTTCTCAGATTGGTTGTATGGTTTAAAGTCAATATTTCTGTACCTGGTCTTAGTTACTGACTGATATTTACATTATATTTACTAAAAATACCTAGTTATTTTATTATCAATTTTGTTTACATTTTGATAGCATCAAAAACAGATATTCAAAATCCAGCAAACAAATCAAAGTTGAATCCACGTAACATTACTAATTATCCTGATATTGTCACTAGTTTTGAATTGAAATTATATAGTGCATTATCTCAGATTTATTGTATATTCGCTGAATGCGCATGTATTTTATTACGTCAACAAATGTGTGGTATTCAACTGGCCGGTAGCATGAATAATATAAATCCAACCTGGATTGATACTTCATTATTGACCAATAAAGTTAGTAGTAATGATGACAGAAACGTCAGAAAAGCTGAAGAACAGCATGAATATAATGTACACTGGAAAAATTTCTGGTTAGTTTGTTCAACTTTGCAAGTTATTCAGTTCAATGGTTTTTGTACAAATATAATATACAGTACGGGTCTGTGAAGATTGTTAAGTTACCCATTTTTGAAACCATGAATCGATCAATGTTAGACCACCATTAGAAACCTGGAAGCACTGAAAGGCTGTTTCGTACTGGTATGGGACTCCTCAGCAGTGCGCATCCACGACTCCTGCACCTCGCAGACCGTCCAGTGCTTCCAGGTTTCTAAGGGTGGTCTAACATTGACCGATTCATGGTTTCAAAAATGTGTAAATATAATATAGTATGAAAGTAATTTTCACTTAAAGTATTATTGAAAATTATGGACAAACATGTTATTCTTGTAACTTTAAAATTATGTTCATCAATGAGATTTCGAAAAAATAACAACACTACCATATTTATTTCAGCTTTTTCAAAATAATAATATCACTGCCTATTACAACCGAATGAGAATTTTATATCATTGAATATGAAGAAGCTACAAATATTTATTATGCGTTATTCACTGAAATTTCCTCACTGAAGCAGCTATCATTCGATCCATCATGGAATCAAATCATTATCCAAAGTTGTTTTAAATTCGTCTTTAAAATATCATGAAATTTAATGTGAAATGCTGAGAGCCACAATCTATTTCTTAGTTACTTGGTATCTGTTTAAAAGTACCGACGAACAGGTACAACTAACTTTGATGAAGCTTTAGGGATGTTACCGAATCAACATTCAACATGGCAACATTTGATCCGATGAATTTTCGAATAATCAGTTGTTAAAACTGATTTTTCAAATACTGATTTGTAGGCTATTTTAGACAACTCATTAGTATATATTAGTATTAAAGAAATCTGAGCCATTAATCAGAGCAGTTATAATGAACAAGCTTCGTGTCACTCGTTTGTTTTACTTAGAGAGGAAATATGTACATATCACTGCTTATTATTGATCAGCTCGCTTTTAAGATTCTAAACTGAGTTTTGGCTATCCCTATGCTTACCTTTTAGTTAAGTGTAATAAACTGATGGAGAAAACTATTAGTCACTTTTACTTTAAGCCGTCCTGTCCAAGTTATTTACTGTTTATTTCTACATCAGTTAATTTATTTATTGTATTCGATATTAAATTTAAACAAATGTTTTTTTCGCTTTAACATATTTTTTAGTGAATGGTTCAGCTATGTCAATGAAGCTGCATTATCAGCATTTCAACGTAGCGCTGTTTTATCTGCCAGAATAGTCGATTCACATAATTTGCATTCATGTGCTGTATGTGTATGGAATTATTGTCTTCCAAGTATATGTCAAAATGATCATCGTCATCTAACTACTACATTCTCAGTAGGTTAAGTTAAGATAGAATTGTACAATAACTAAAAAATATATATTTTTTCTTTAAGTATTATCAACTAACTGAAATCTAAAGAATTTCAAATTGCATTCTTTTAACTCCACAACATGATAATAATTCGTTTGCAGTTGGATTCGAATAGACGTCATCAAGTCCTGTCAAGTTTAAATGCTGCATTCTATTGACCAGCATCGAAATCTGATGAAGCGTTTACAGAATGCAGTTTTTATTCTTCAGTCATTTGATTAAAATCATGTAAAACAATAATTTATAGTAAAGTTTTGGGCAATATTTATGAAATTTTAAGGGCTGATTATCAAAATAGTTCATAGTGGAAAACAGATTTTTCAAGCAGTCAGAATATCGAAACAAGGGCTGGAAAGACTGTAAGAATAATGTTCGATTAAAAAAAAATCAAATGTATGTGACTTCTTGAGTTTTCAATCACAAATTCACTACTTCGATAATGGGGGCCAATGAACTAAATTATGGAAAATCATCTATCCACACAATTTTAGGGCACCATTTGGGATAGAAACGAGATAGAGCAAAAGCATGACTTCTTGAGACTTCCAAGCATGTTTTCGAAAGAGGAAAACTGGTGGATAGACAAGTGAAATGTCATAAATGATGATAATTCTTGAAGAGAACAAAAATGATCTACTCTTTATTTTTTTAAAAGATTTTCTTAATATTTCAGTTCACTCATATACTGGATAGATTTGGTAAATAAAAGTTACTGATTTCACAACAAAATATATTTAAGACTCATCTGTGTATAAAGACTGGTAACTCAAGAATGAACACTAATGTTTCTGAAAAGTATTTGTAACCAGGGTTGTGATCGACCATATTTTCAATAAGTCTTGATAGATAAATAAGCAACTTGGATCTATTTGTTTGGCTAGTAATTCTGACAGATCTTAGTGGGTTTTGTTGCTTTAACAGTGAAAAATAGTTTTTTCTTAAAGTAGCTGACTATTTATTTCATCCAAACAACAGATACTAGCTGAAGATACATGAAGAATTGATATTCAGTAGAAAACTAGGAAAATATTCAAACATTATGTTGAAGCAACTTGGAGAATGCTAAAAGCTTTGAATGTAAATCACTCAGTGAATAACATTAAACGTCACCGATGAACCCGTTTGCAAACCAGCTAAGCCAAGATTATAGTTGACGAAAAAGTTTACAAGACTGTAGATGGCTATTAAAATAGCACAGTATCCGATTACAAATATTCATGGTTTAGATATTCGTTATGAGTTAGTCTTTTATTGATTTTAACCTCAAGAAGATGTCTTATTGTTTAATTTGCTCTAATGAATGTTAAAATTTAGGTGTAAAAGCGTCACAGTAAGAAAAAATCAGCTTACACAATGCATAACTAGTAAATCATTTGTTTTACACCTAAATTATTTCTAATTATCTTAAACCAATATTATTTCATATTCATTATTTTATGAAAAGTTATGATGGCTAAAATTATTTTCAAAATTTACAAACTGTCTAGGTGATTTTGGAGAATGCAAATAAAATTGGATCTAGTTGTCTACCGATTCAGTTGTATATTGAAATGACCATTGTACTTGCTCATGGACTGATTCAGCCTTGGCTTCCGAAACCAGTGAATTTTTCTACTGATGAAAAAACTAAACCTGTACAACCTACTACACAACAGAAAAGCCAGAAAGTAAGCCGAGGAAAATCAGCCAAACCAAGTTTTTATCTTGTAAGTTATCGAATTACTTTAACTCATTAATGATAACCCATTAATCCGATTTATCTAACCGTAAAAACTTACTCAAATAATTAGGGAACATTTGAACATGTTTAGTCAACCAACAGATTTGTTTGTACACTATTTTTGTAAATCAAAATTTTTACGTTGGACTATTTACTGAATCCATTTAACATTGCTTACCTCTTCCTTTAAACACATATATCTGAAGCAGTATTCATGGATTTTGTGCGACTGATAAGATGAATAACTGTCCAATTCTCCTATTTTGCCTGCTTTGTTCAGCTTTATTAACTTAACAAAGTATTTCAAAAATTGTTATTCGACTTTTATTTTTATTTAAATGCAGGCACCTGCTGAAGGACAGACCTACATTAAAAAAGCCATAGACTGGCTAATAGTGGCTGGAAAACTATGTGAACCAAATAGGTTGGATTTACTACAAAATATTGATGATTCCTGTCAACTACAACCAATTGTACCAATCAGCACACGTTCATCTTTAATTGTTTGTTGGTTATCAGCGAAACAGTTAATTACCAACCCTCCAGTATGTCGAGGTCTATTTCCTTTAGATCCTTCAACAGAAACTATCAGTTATACTGATACAAATCCTATGTTAGATTCTGATAGTCAAACGCGTAAACTTGTATTAACTAATCAAAAAGAAGCTCAAATGTACTTAGAAACTTTAATAACTCGTACACTGATAGCAGTGCATTCTTTATGGCTTACTAATAAGCATAAATATGTATCTGAATGGCCTGCTGCAGTCTCAAAACTCATAGATGAACAAAGTACTCAGACATCAGCTGAACCATTGAAACAAGGAGATGTATTAGCTGGATTTAAAGATGCTCCAACACTGACAGAGGTAACTACTCATCATTTAATGTATTTACTTATCTGACTGTTTGATTACTTGTATATCAAATGTATGGTTCTTCGGTAATTTATCATAGCTTTTCTGTTAACCGAACAAATAACAAATGAAAGTTGACCCGGGGTATTTAGAATAATAAACTAAATGCGTGGAAGGATAGAAACTACTCATAGTCAAGTTACTTTTTCGTCTACGACAATTCAAAAATCAGGTTGCTTAAAACATCTAGATAAATGTTTGGTTTCTTCTATTTGGTGACACATTCTTCGAGTCATTCGATTTTCAGTAAAAGTATCTTTAAATTTACAATTCTTTTACAATTAATAACAAAATGTGGTTAAAACTGTCAGATGCATAACTCGTTACAGGTTACAGATGATTTCTTCTCACTATTCTCTCCAAAAGTTCTAACAAATAATTCTTATCGTTACTTTAATTTAACTCTTTTATGCTCATATTATGTATATAGACTTCTAAATATTGTTCTGAATCTTTTATAATATATCGGTGAAACTTTTTATGATAAAAAATTTAGTAGATTACCCAATCCAAAGAACATAGTAATGTGATTTCTGTAGTTCACTGACATGTCTTATTAATATAGTACAGAGTATCAAATTTTAATGCAGCGAATTTCAATAACACAAGCTAGTGGTGATTCAGAAATCAAATGTAATGATAGTCGGTGCAAATAGGAAACTTAACAAAAAATTTTCAAAGGGTGAATTTAATATTCTTATTGCACAAATGAAATCAATCAGTGCATTATTTCTGGAAAGAGTTGATATTCTTATAGTAATTGTCCATCTTTGTAATTTCAAAACATGACAGCACTGTTTCTTTTTAGAAGTCAACCATAAAAAGCCTAGGTTGAATACTTCAGTCATTGTACATTGAACACGTAATTGGATGCTTTATATGAAGTGTATCAAAAGAAGTTCTTTTGAATTTGGCACTATTTTTTGAGCGATAATTGCTTATATTCAATATTTTTTCAATCCTAATTATCAATTTATATTTATTTTTTCTCCAAGGCTATTCATTTGATGCAATTACTATTTTGTAATCAGAAATCGGATGTGCATACTGAACAACCCACTGGTAAAACAAATACAGTCAAAGAGCAAGAAAGTAATATTAAATATGATTTACGATTAAATCAGACACCTATAGAACGTTTTACAGAACTTGAACTATGGACTCGTCTAGCTATGACAGCATTTATAACATCACAATTCTCATCTATTCTAGATATAATTGACATGTCTAATATTCAACTAGAATTATATCAAGGCATTAAACAATCCGATGTGAATATTAATTATTGGCTAGTGCATTTACTTTGTCTAAGAGGTTTAGCTGTATGCGGTATATCAAATCAAATGAAACTATTACGTCAACAAAATTTAAAAACCAGTGGAAAGTATACTCAACAGCAGCAACAAATGCGTGGTAAACAACGTTTAACTGATACGAAATATAAACATGTTGAACTTTTGGGTTTAAAGCGTGATAAAAGCTCAATGAGTGAAGATAGTCAATCAATTGAGAATAGCCTATTTGAAGCAGGCGAAGAGGCCTTCTATAAAGCATCCAAGTAAAATTACTTTGAATTTGCATTTTCCTTACATTCAACATTATCGTTAACTGAACAGATAAGTCGACTTGAACGAAGTAGTATCTATTACAACTGAGTAATATCGTTAAAAAACCTAATAAATGAACAACAAGAGAAATAATGCAAACAGTTGATATTGTATTAAAAATCTTCTCTCTTTAAACTAGACTTGATTTAAAGCCTTACAGACAAAGCTAACAGAAAGTTGTAGTTAACGTAGATATGAAAGAAAATGATGTATGAAATATATGGTTAAATTTTTGTATCGAGTATTGTATATTCATTGTCTTTGGTTCCTTTATATGCCAACAGTACTTTAAGAAAATCTAAAATCTTATGTCTGAAAATTTATCAGATTTATCTGTCCAGTTATAAAGTAACATTCACTTCCTTTTACTTTGACCTATATATATATTTTTTTCTGAGTACCAAATATTAATTTAAAATTATGATAATTGGATAGGTTAAACTAATTATACTTGATATGTTAGTAAACTGTTTAAAAACTTTGTAGAGTTCGTCACTAGGTACGCTTGAAGCTATTACGAGTTCACCTTAGTCGATAAACGCGAACGAGACAATTACCAGCGTCCAGGTAGGCTACCTTGAATCCCAAGTTGAAGATAAAAGGCTTTGTAAGCGTAGAAAGTATATTCTACAAACACCCAGCAATCACAGTACAATCAAGCATACAACTCTCGTTTACTTATACATCATAGAAACTTCCTTGGGACAGTTACGAAAATAGCACACTAAAATACACGGCAGCCAATCACAGCCATGGATTTTGCTGGTGGGAATTGAAATCTCAAGGTCAACTGATCAGCCCATGCTGGCAAACGTGAAATCCAAAATAAGGCATTTATCAAGCGAGTTTTAGGGATCTAACATCCCCAAAAAACTTCGTATATTTTTTTATAACTTAGAAATTTCGATATTACATGTCAGCTTGCATTTTGTTTTAGTATCGCTCATCAAATTGGACGTTATGATTTATTGGTCATGTCATCTGCACTATACTGGGCATTATTAAATCATCCAATTTTGGCACCATCAAATCAAATCACTCTTGTTTTACAAAATATAGAATCATTTGATAAAAAGATTGAAAATATAACCAAATGGTTGAGTCAATGTATGAAAACGGAAATTCGAAATGAACTAGCAGCACAAATTCGAAATAATGAAAATAAACAAGATTTATCGAGAGAGTTTTCAACATTGAAATTACAATCTGTTCTAATGGACACAGTCAAGTATACAAAAGAAGGTAAATTAATTTATTCAATGTTTTTTCTTCGAAACATTTTAAGTAGTATTTTCCAGATATTAAAAATAGATTACTCTATGAGATAACATCAAGCAACTCATACATATTTACATTAAATTAACTTTGAAAACTTTACTGAAAATGAAGCCCGTTATTCCTTGTTAGTATATTCTTTAAGATAGATGATTCAGGAAGAGTTATTGACACTGAATGTGATATTGAAAAGCTTTTAAGAAACTTATCTGAGCCTAATTATCTACTTGGTTGAATAAACAGATTTAATTTTCGAAGCAGCATATCGAGAAGTCTGTTTTGAAGCAATTCACAAATGAATAAATGATTTTTCATCTGATTAGACGGTCGGAGAAGTACTATACTAATAGAAGATGTCTTTTATCGCGAAATCAAACAATCTGAAAAGCCAGTCGAAAGTGTAGGTATTCTTAACGACTGTTCTCCTCCTCGAGATTCATTATCAGCGCCTGCCACAACTCCGCAATGCTTTCAACCTAGGGTGTTGAGATCTATGGATGAGAACACTGGAATCCAGATCTGATTACCGTAACTTCCCGACTGTGAAAACTAAATACATGGCCACTAATGATGGTACAGTATGATAGATCAGCTTATCGAAGTAACCACTTGTGGTTCTGAAATTTCAAATATAACGACTTTGAAATGGTAGCCACAAAACAGTCTGCTGAATTTCAAGAAGTATTATCAGCTTCAGCAACATTGATGATGTTCTATTTGTATGTTACAAGGTTTGCTGTCCAGTATCTTCAAAAAATCAAGAATCAAACACAATAGTTTTGGTCTAGAGCCTCTGTGTGAAGCTGTGTTCGTAGATTTACTTATGATTAAAGTCTCAATATGACATTCATTAGACTTTTTATCAAATTTTGCGTTAATAAATGATATTAATCTTAGTGACAGACAACCAGAAATCAATAATAAAGCAACCACAATTTTTCCAATGATTATTCTTGTTTGTCATGACATAAGGAAAATACAGATGATCATTTAAAATGTTTTGGATTATCCCGTCGTTAATATTTTGATAGAAATTTGATCACTCCATTGATAACCTTATTCCATATATTCTGTGTAAGCAGATGACCATAGACGACCATACTTACTACGCGAGAATATAAAAAATACTTTGTTACATCACGACGTCATGCAGTAGAACCTTCACTATACACCATATAATCAGTAGATATAAAATGCTCATCTCGTTTATTTTTTTTTTCCATACTAATCTATTTTTCAAGTTTCCAGTTTATATGAAACTGCAGACATTCCGTACCCTACAGTAAACCAATTTGAAATGGATTTGCAGCTGAAAGTTGAAATGTACCAGGCTTTATACAATGTTTATTCAAAACAGGTAAATTACTAATTTCGTTTATCAATTTTTCCCGTATTATATTTAGTGAACAGTCACAATCAAGCAAACGGACTGACATTAATAGTCCTACATAAGTTTATGTAGTTTCTTCATTCCTGTGCTACGATGAGGTGATTTCCAAAGGACTTACACATTAAATAAAACATATGATGAAAAGGGATGTCAAGGCAGCGAAGCTGGTCTTAGATATTTAAGAGTGAATATCACTAGCAATCATTAGCTGTTTAAAAACCAATATCTTTTGGATACCCTCAAGTTAAATTCTAAGAACAGAAACATTTTGCTGCAGTTATACATGCTTCTGTACTGAGAATTATTTTTCTGTTATCGAACAGATGTTATTGCACAAAGCGTGCACTAGTATTACGATTATTGGTTTTCCAGATTGATGTATTCGAGTGACGATTGCTCACGATAATCAAACTATTGACCACTATTATGCTATGAACGGAAATCAAAAGACAAAACAGTTGACCTAGAACAAGAGTCATTTTTTTAAAGTCGGAAGATAAAGTTTTCAGTAAAATATTTAACACAACTGTAAGCATGATTCACATCATTTAAAATATTTGCGATTGTAGGACACAAATTTTATAAGTCCTTCATTACCTAGTCAATGAAATCAATCAGTCAAACTTACTAATCGCTCCTCTAATCAATTGATTATTATTGCCTCAAGATATCAGTGAACATTTATGAATGATTATAAATCGTAATAGACCAAACATGGGTCCTGACTTACAAAAGAATCACCAACAAAAATTAATTGCAAATTAGTTTTGTGGTCAAAAATATTTATTTCAAACCATAAATTTGATTAGTTTCGTGAAATACTGACTGGAATCATAATTCCAAGGTAGTTTTTATCCTGATAGTATTGAAAGGATAAAATAATATAAACTGGTAGCTTTTATTGCCTAGTATGTTCAATAAATCTTTGCAGAATAACGCACATTTTGATCGCTCTAACGTCCTTGGGTGAAACCATGCTTACCTGTTAAATGTAAATTCTCGAGAATACTGAAAATATGAGATTATCTGCTATTCACAACATGAAAAGTACAATTACCAACTAGGAAAATGAATGTACTCTGAAGATTAAAGAACGCAGTAGTAAATTTCTACAACTTTTAATGAAAGGTATACTGTGATCTGAAATCCATGATGATGTTTCCTTCTATGATATACCGATGCTTGGTGCAAGTACTACTTCACGTAAGATTAGTAACTGGGAATATAGTGGGATAATATTATAAATTACCTTTATTTTCTATGTTTTCTCAAGGAAAATTTTGCAGAAGCGTTGGCAGTACTGGCTAAAGCTACAAGTAGTTTACCACGTACCAAACACAGAATGTAAGTAAATTGCTTTATCACTTGGTTTCCTCATATTGACTAATTAAGCACGGGTCTAAGGAAGATACATACATACGGATGATACATTTCGAAATATTGAAAGAGTTTCTCCCATACTCCAACGAACCTATTCCAGAGTAACTTATTCAGTAATCTAACATTCGCAAAAAGATTTTGAATGCTCGTAAATTGATATGCTTGAAACTAATACAAGTTCACCTTAGTCAGTAAACGAAAGCGGAGACAAATGACCCAGTGACACGATAGGCTACCCTAATCCGGGCTTCCCAAGGCCCCACTAAGTAGAGAAAGAAGTCTTGATAAGACGTATAAAGTGTATTCTACACGCATCCAGAAAATATGAGGTTTACAAGCACACAAATCGTGAATTTTATAACTTAGTTCACGAGCTGATCTTAGACTATGTTTTCCTCAGTAAGAAATAAAGTAACCTTAATCTTACACTATCTATTTAAGTGTGATTTTTTAGGGTCATTAACTGATGACAAAATAGTACTGTTGATCTTAGTTATGACTACTTCAAATATGACCAGTTATTCCTAAGTAGTACTTAAATTTAAAGAGCTACATATTCACAGTTAAATTGATATTATTTCAAAAGGTTATTTGCGTATCAAATGATACTTTGTATAATTAGAAGAAACTAATAAGAATATGTTGAATTATTTGGACAAATCGACACACGTTATTGTGTACATAATGCCTCATATATGCTATCATTTTTGAAAAATGTTTATTTGTTACCTTTGTGAAACTCAACTAAGTTAATCTTGTATTTTATACCATATTTTGATATTTAGGTCACTGTTTCGTCAACTGGTAGTGACGAAAGCCAAATTAGGTCAGTCAGTAGAAATGGACATGCAAAAATTCACAGTAAGCTTACTATAATTAAAATCCTAACAAATTTCTCCTTTCAGTTAAATAATATACCTTTAAATAAGTCTTGTTTCGATAAACAAATGCAACACCTCATCAATAATAATAAATACAGTTGGAGCTAAACAACGAGTCACTAATTGCAGTTGATGATTGAAGGTAGCCATTATCAAATGTTTTTCAGTCAATGGATAAGAAATATTATCAAATTTAAAATTAACGAAAAATATAAAGCCATAATAAAATGGAACTGCATATGTAGTACAGGTGAATGAATCATGACAGCTGTTTTTCAATGGAAACGAAAAAGCTTTAGTAAATTAGTAGCCCATTATGTAGAGTTTTTGCATTTTGAATGACGAACACAAAACTTCTTTTGTTTTATATATTAGTAAAACAATTCAAAGAAATGTTTTCTTTTTAAATTAGTTCCCAGAGACTAATTGATAACTGTTTTACACTCTTAACAGCCTATCTATAATCTGGCTGCTTACTAGTTTAACATTTTATTTCTAACTTTTACCAAAGACATGAACCTAATCTACACTAGGTCAGTTTATCCTTAATGTTTGCAACGCATAGCAACACATTTCTTTAATTTTATATTCAGAATTGTAGTTTATTTTCAATCCATTACTGATGGCATGTAGTTGAACTGTTGATCGACATTCAAGACAATTGATGAGAGAATATTTTGTATTTCGAATTTCGACTCATCATACAAGGTAGTTAGGGTAATCATATTGAACAACTTATTCTTGCTTTGAACTGATCAACCGATATTCATTCATTCCCCCGTTATAATTGCAAATTTGACTAAAAGCATATATGAATAAGTCTATTTTTCTAGATAGCAAGTCTTATTAGTCACATTAAGTATGTTTTGTCGATATTCTTGCACCTCAGTGAGGCATCGCTTATCAGGATTAATAATAGTATTCAATGTCAGTCTGTGTATTCTCACTGCATATTCGTTCTTATCATTATCTAATTAAGCGGATGGATCATATTAGTTAATCCTTTATCGACTGTATATACTAGACTGTATGTTATACTTTTATTTGAAGTTTGTACTGATGATATCATCTGACAAAATGATTAAAGTTTTATGATTGATCCAATCAGATCAAAAAATTTAGTTCCCCCAAAGTCATCGCGCTGAGATACAAGTCTTCTACATTAAAATGAGCATTTGAAAATGAACTAAGAAAGTAAGTAACAAAGTTTCTTAGTATTTCTTCTTTTGTTATGTTCACTTAGTCCGATATCTTTGTACTTTGTTCAATAATTTAAATATCCTACAGTAAGTCTAAAACGAAATAATAATTTTTTATCAGATATTTGCAGTTAATTCAATTTAATTGTTATATATCTTCCTCTGTAAACATTCTTTTTATTATATTCTTAGTCAGAACCAGAATATTTACAAGCACAAATATGGACAGAAATTGCTTATGCTAGTCCAGATATCAATGTTCAATTAATGGCATTCAAGCATTCAGTTGATGCTATAAAAGTAAATTGAAAAATTATTCATTTTTTCAAGTCAAGTAATTATGTTGCTGCTATGAGTGATTTATTCCAAAAGATACTCCTTTGATATTCATAATACAGTTGTGGAGACTGTTGAGCGGTTTAGTGGTCTAGAGGTTAGGTGATCTGGCGCGAGACAGAAGGTCCTAGGTTCGACTCCGGTGAGCGGTAGTGACAGATGTGCACTGCTGGGGAGTCCCATACTTGGACGAAACGGTCATCCACTACTTCCAGGTTCCTAATGGTTGTCTGACACTGATCGGTTCATGATTTCACTGAAAAAATATTTTTGCATGACTAATGTGATTTCTTTTTAAATAAAAAAATAAAATTCTGTAGCTGATTGTAGATTATCGCCAAGACTGATTGATCGGTGTGATCATTACCTGCTAAATTCACTATGAATCAAAATAGTTGGAGTTTACGTTCGACATCGAAACGACACTACAGATTTAAGTTTATTCACACTACTTACTTACTTTACTTACGCCTTTTACCCCTAATGCAGCATTGGCTGCCCACCAGTTTTCTCCAACCAACTGTGTTCCAGGCTTCGCTTACCAGTTCTATCCAATTTTTGTTCATTTTTTTCATATCTTTCTCTATTTCTCGGCTTAATTTATTCCTTGGCCTTCCTCTTTTCCTTCTGCCTCGAGGGTTACATGTGAGGGCTTGTCTCGTGACGCAGTTCGGTGCTTTTTGCAATGTGTGTCCTATCCATTTTCACCCCTTTTTACTGATTTCCTCCTCCACTGGAATCTAGTTTGTTCTCTCCAACATTGTAAAATTATTCACACTAGTGTAACGTAATTTGAAAATAAAGGCATTTACTTCTGAAGTACAACTAGGCTAGTGATATACAACTCCATTTTCAAAATTCAATAAACTTAAACTTATCAAAAGTGTGTATATTAGAAAAAGGCTTAAGAAACTGAAATTTTTTGAAATCTGTGCTGATGAAATATCTACACCACATATGATATACTGGAAATTAGTAGTTTCAAGTCAATCACAAAAATTTAAAAAAAATTAACTTCATACATGAGTTTACTTACTAACTATTTAACAACTACATAGTTATGTGTTTATTTCTTTGAATTAATATTTTTTAAATACAATTTTATAATTGAAATGTTGCCCAAGTTAAACAGTGCTTGAATAATATTCAATGAATTCAATGGATCAATATCTGCTGATTAAAAATATCACTTTTTAACTTACTGTGCTGAATTGAATATTTACTGAAGATCGAATTGACAAGTATGCATGCTTATTCATCAAGTACTCCTTGACAGTATGGTAAATTCAATATGCAACTTATTTATAATGTAACATACAAATATTTGAAATTCGCTGATACATAACAAAAAGCCGAATTATTCTAATATTCCAAAGTATAACCGGTTCAAACAAACTCACTTCAACTTGATTGATTTGAATTATTATATTCCTCTTTCTTTTGTTTAAAGAATCCCGATTATTGGGTGCTAAAATCTGATCTGTTACTGGAATTTGCTCAATGGTTATTTGCCCATGGATATGAAATGCCTATATGTATAAGTTTGGCTGAAGAAGCTGTGGATATATTAAATGACTTATATAGAAAACATTGTGATTTAGATCAGTGTGATGAATCAAAGTATAGTAAGTTCATTATTTTTCTCCTTAAAGGAACGTTATAATTCTAAATTCAAGATAGGACAGCCATTGCTATATATTTATATTCATTAAATGATCACTGAAAGTAATTAGAATGTTTTATAGAGTTCTTCCCTATCACCACTATCCAGTAACACTCATGGTTGGCCTACTAACTTGAGTGAATCTTAGATATAGATAAAAGGTGATAAGTAGGTTGTATGATAGTCTTCATGAACCATAGTGAGTAAACAAAAAATATTCACGCAACACCAACCTTGAATAAATAAAACATTAACTAAAGTCAGACGATCCTTACTATAAAAATTTCTGATCAGATGGAATAGAATTTATTGATTTTTAAAGTACAATCATGCAAGCTGAAATATGATACAGTTTAATGAAAATGACAAAAGAAGTATTTTTATTTCAAGTATCAGTCAGTAATTTATTTTGATAATTTTAATTGAAAATGATTTTACGAAAGCTCTGAATCACATTAACTATGGCAAGATTATCCGGCATTGATTGATTCAGATTGCATTTGAGTCACTTCTCCCGTAAATATGAGGTATATTTGTTCAATCTCCCAAAGCAGTCTTTCACCAAGGATACCGACTAACCTTAGTCAATAGCAAATTATTTACCGGAAATAAAACCCTGATGATTATAGTCACTATCAGCTTATACTAATTTGACATTAGTTAGTGATCTAACTAGTTCAACTAAACTTAATTTAGCTCAAAATAGTCGCTTGGATGTGACTAGCTATTAAAAAAGTACGAACAGCTGCCAAAGGCGGCAGAAGGATATTCAGTTGATATAGTTTGCATTCAACTAAACTTTATTGCTTTCGGTCAATGCATTTACTTTCTTTAGTCATTTATCTGGTTCTGTTCAACCAGAGAAATATCGTGGGAATATGGCTATCGTTAAGTATATACCTACTGAAAGATATGCCCAAATAAAAATTATTCACAAGGGTTAACTCTTTCCTTAATAAAGTTCTACGTGAGTATGCATCAAAAGCGGAAACTCAATAGAAAGGTTATGAACTAGGGAACAAAGTGACCTGAGAAAATTCTCCTACTCAATACGGTCTAGAGTGGGTTATTAATTAATATGGGGAATTAGAATTTGGACTGAGAGTCAGAAGTTGGACGTGCGAATCAAAATTAGGATATTCATCATGAATCCACCTCAGCTATAGTAACAAAGTGCTATTTGGGAAATACATTAACAAATTCAGCTCCAAAATCAAAGAGTCACTTTCTGAAAACTTAATTGATTCGTGCATAAATTATAGTTTTGCCCAAGGTTGTATTCGAATTTTGAAATACAATTCTAAGTAGGCAACTACTAGTTGAACCCAGTATTCAGTTTTCGATTTATCCCTTACAGATCAACTTATATTCAATTCAAAAAATCTTCAATATTTGGATATTTTAATGAGAGCATGCGTTTTATTAGCGGAGTTTTATGAAGCAAACAATTCAAACATTGACCAAGAACATGACCTTCATTCACTGGATTATTTAATCATGGCTGTTAATTGTGTCAAAACTATGTTACATGTATGTTAATGTTTTAAAGTAAATATTCATAGTGTTTGAATGAATAAAATTCAACTAAAAATAGTTTCTTTGCGTGAAAACAAAACTGATCATACTTTCTCCGAAACATTAGAAAAATTAGCCAAATACTTCTAATTCAATGGTCCAGTCATTGAATATGATTGGTGTTTTCGATATTCATGCAAAAATTCTAAATGGTCATTCATGCATTGCTTTTGAATAAAATGACTTATAAACTGTTGTATCACATTTTAAGAAATTCAACGATTTTCATTCAATCAACAACATAATTCTCAATAAAATTTTTAATTTAGATGCCCGCCTTATTTGAACATGATTATTTTTTCATCTGTTACAAAAACATGAGTGTATCTATTTTCTAGCTACTATTGTTATGCTACTATTTTCTATGATGATAATTTTTATCTAGAATTGTCTGTACATTACTCGAGCATCTATCCTAAAGTTGGTACAAATTTATAGTAAACACATTAACATTCATGATCAAATGCTTAGATTCTTTTATTCAGACTGTATTGTGTCTCATTAAGTCTTAAAACAGTAGTTACTTATTGATAGAGGAGTGTTTTCGAGATCATATTAGTTCTTAGGTGCTACTCACCACTGACTGTCTCAACTTGGGATACCACTGAAGACCAAACAGCTCTGGATGGCCGTTTATTTATAATATGGGATTTCTCAGAATGTACCACCGATACTACCAGGAAGTAAATCTGACACCTTAAGGTCCTTAACTGTACGCTTAACCATTAAATCACTGATTTAGACTCAAATAGCCCGCAATGACATTGGAAGTGTGAACGATTGGATTCCAATTAAATAGTCTAATGGCCAAAGACACTCAACGAAACCTTAAGGTGTCAGACTTAATTCTTAGCAGTGTCTTTGTTTCATACTGAGAATTCCCCATATAGAGGAAACAATTGTTCATTCCCCCCACCGTAGTTTTTGATGACCACTTCAAAGGAGGTCAACTCGTGATAATTACTACCTAAAAAAAGCTCACTAAACTTAACAATAAAGTCTTTCAGCAACTGGGATCAAGAAATTAACGAAAGTTTGACATGTAAATGGTAGGTTATCCAATTTAGCTATTGAAATATCTTCGAACTAAAATTTTTAGGTTTAATTTAAAACAATTGAATTTTTCTAAAATTTATCTTTAAATCAACTAGCACTCTGTGTTATCAGTCATTGAAAGCCCACGCGTGGACCAAAAATCACCGAAAAGTCCTCGATCCACTTCAGTTAAAATGAGATCAAAATCGAATACAGCAAGTGGAGGTGAGACTAATCGTGGAAAACAAAGTGTGAGTTTATTTTGCTTTAAAAATTTTGATTCAATAGATTCTGTAGTCTACCGTTCGAAAGAGGCAAGTCATATAATATTTAAAGATTGTGAGGCAAAAGTTTGCGAGCTATAGTGTATAAATGAGTTATCCGACAAGTAGTTCACTGCTTACAGTTTCTCATCAGGGCCAGTCTATCCACTTATAGATTCATATAAACAGTAATTACACTCGTCCGCATTCAAAAATACAGCTTATTACACTCTATTTTGTCTGGTTTTTTAGACTGATCAAGAGTTAGCTGGGTGTTCACCATCTTAATTAGATTGCAAATCACAATATAAGGCAAAGTTTTCCACTATATACAAAATTTTACACAAATATCAAGATACTGTTTACTGACCATGGTTCTTTTGACTTCAGTATTATTGAAGTACCAAGCTATTAAAGAACTGTAGACAGTAATCTTCACAATGTTTAAATAATTGTTAATTATCTACGATTTTAACACCCTGAAGAAGTCAATTTTATGGGAGAGAAGACTTTTGTATTTGCTAAATACCAAGTTTATGATGATAGCAATGAATTTGTTTTGGGTCACATAAAACTCAGCACTAAATTAAATCTGTGAAAATCTACCGAGATTCAGAATATTCTGTAATCGCTATTTGACTGAAATACTCAAGACATTGCATTATTAAGACTAAAGTATGTTAGATCATATAAGTAATGGTTGTAATTTTATTCAAAATTATTGTATTATTGTTTTGGCTAACTAAAAATTATTGTTAAGAAACTTCTCAATGATACTTCTGTACTCGCTGATTTGTACACAGCATAAAATTTGGTGAAATACGTGATTACACCTCAGCTGTAAGTACCAGTTATACCAATACGTTAGTAATAAGATACTTGTTTAGAAACCAAGTGTTGATACCGTCTTGATACTTAATATTTTGTTTAGGGGACTGTATTCCCTCATTTGAAATCACCAATCAATCATTGTTAGACCACCATTAGAAACCTGGAAGCACTGGACGGCCGTTTCGTCCGGGAATGGGACTCATCGGCAGTGCGCATCCACGACTCCTGCACCTCGCAGGATCCGAACCCAGAACCTTCGGTATAGTGCGAGAACGCCTAACCTCTGGACCGTTGGGCCGGCATCCAGCGGTGTTGATGTCTAACTCTGATTGATCAAGGGATTTTGTGCGACCTCACCCATTTGCTTTTGTAGTTACTGCCTACACCCGACAGGGTTTAACTCCACTGGTCACGTCTTCTCAACTAGAACTCTGAGAATTTCCCCACGAAGCTAGTCACTAGTAAGCACATTTTACGATTGTATTCCTTTTTATTGACCAGTCCAAGTAATCTAAAATTATTCTGGATTAAAACTAATAGTTTTGTCAGAAAACGATCCAAGTAGGAAGGTAAAGATAATTGGATTTAAACTTCTTCAGAATTATTAACAGGTTGCAAACTAAGAAAAACTAACTCTCCATGATTCTTTTGGTTTTGTAGCATTTCTTTCACTGATCATAATTGGTGTTGGAAACTAATTTTAGGCAATGAGAACTCACGAAATGTGTTAATTTTTTGATTAAAAGATTATTTTACAAGGTTGTAAAGGTTTTTACTTTCTGTATGTTAATCCTGAGAATTGAGGTAGATTAGTCTTACGCCCTATATGTATACTATGAGCAGTTTTATTTTAAATTTCGTACTATGACCATTGGAATAGAGGACATGTATTCCTTTACATTTTAAACTTATCACCTTGGAGTATAAATATCTAGTCTCTGATCGAACATAGTCTTAAAGAGTAATAATAATGGCAAAATTCATGAGTCCCAATACATCAAAATAAGGTAGAATACACGCCTTAAATTCCATTACTAACCAATGTCTTAAAAGTAAACTATACTACTTAATTATAACTCGAAATTTTCCAGATAAGCTCATTGTTTATGTGACTGTAACATGGCATTTTGAGCATCATCATAAACTACATATTCAAATCAATCAAAATCATCAACGTAATTTACTCCTAAATTTGTATTTACAATACTGTCTACTCATGGATTTTAAAAGTCAACACTCTTAAATAAGCTGAGTTAAAAATATAGATTATCAAAATATGTAGTAGTGTATGGGTTAAAATGGACAACGCCAACATCAGTTAGAAATAGAAAATATCACAGATCATATACTGAAATTCATTTTCATTAGTTATAACCTAAAAACGATCAATTGTTTTATTTAATCTTCAATTCCTTACTTAGCACCACAATCCTAATCAAAAGAAAATATTACCGGAAACAATCATTGAATGGTCTATTTATGAATTATCCGATGATATTATACAAGCTTGGCATAAAAATTATACAGAATACCTAAGCAAATCAACAAATTTTAATGAATTTGATTTAGAAAATGAAAATGTTAATTTCTCTGGACTAATGGATATATATTCTGTGAAAAAACAAATTAACCCATTGACAATTCGTTATCCTGTAAGTTATAAAATGATGATTAATTTTTCTTCCCTGTATACATATATATATATATATATATATATATATATATATATACATATCATGCAATTTCATGCAATCATCCAGTGTTTTCTGATCGGTACGTGCGCATACTAATGATGATTTTGATGTGTTTAATAATGCTCAATCACTTTTTGTCCCAAGTATCTTATTTTTAGATTAAAGTAAAGAACAGAAGAAATTAATTAATTAATTAAGTTTAAGAAGCATATGCACATAAACCATTAGAATGAGTTTTCTGTTTGAATAAATATAGTTCTAAAAATGCTTTACCATCCTACGGAAGTATATGAATAAATACTCAGGCTACTTAATAAAAATAAGTAGTTCAAAACATGAAAGTAAAAGTAATGAGATTAGATAAATGAGCCCAATCACATCTACTTTACTACATTATCTCTAGAATAACTGAAAAATTCATCAATAGTTTGGTTACTATTTATTGCCTAATTCTGATCATATTACATTTGTTACTTCTGACCCTATTTTAAATTACTGTAAATTTTCTATCAGTTGACTTGTGATATGATCGTATTCACAATTAAGAAACTTAATAGAAAAATTTCAAGTTTATTCTTGGGTAACTAAGAAATTTGTTTGTCTAGCAAGATTCAGATCAATTAAAGTGTTCTGATGAGTGTTATGAGTAACTTGAAATGATTTCCTTAATTTATAATTGTTTCACTCAGTTTTAAACCATCCTAGATTTCAATACCTCATGGATTTCAGTGGTCTTACAACTCTTTATAATCCATCATTATAAGAGTAATATTCAAAGTCCTTTTGTTGACCTATATTCAACGGTATTTTACGACCTTCAATAACTGATACTCCTAATAAAAACTATTTCTAACCTATAGCAACCTAAAGAGAAGCATCAAACATCATAAAAATGTTGATCAATGCTTGGTTGTTTTAATGGCCTTAAACTCACTAGCCATGGTGAGGAATTTAAAAAAAATCATCCTTTAAACATCCAAAAAATGTTGAAATGGAGTTAAGTTTGCGTAAAAACAGTTTTGGTCTCAAAGGCTAGATCAGTTCCCCTAAAATTTCAGATACTTATTGATTTCATAAGCAAATACTTATTGATGGTAGGGAAGGGTTTGGCCATTCCTTATATATGTTCTATTTTAAGTGATGGTTTGCTCTTTTATCTAGTTTGCATTAATTTACAGATGACTTTCAAACTTTAATCACTTTCCCACTTTGATTTACTATGCGACAATGTAATTATGCGTTAAACAGCCACCACTTTTGACAAGATTCATGAATATTTTTAACCTTTTATCTCATTTCGAATTTTATTTACATTTTTCTGTACAAAAACTCTGTATTTACTGCTTATAAAACACATAATGCAAGCTTATAACTATGGCGTGTTTGGACCGTTTGTTGGATTTATTAACTGAAATGGGCCCAGGTCAACTTGGTTATCCTATTTTAGTCTTCCAAGACTGCCTCGTTCGCAGCTGGGCGAGATATGATAAATCTTCCTCATTAGCGAAATGTACTTGTATTGGAAAACTGATTCACTTGAAGTAAGCTGCGTATTAAAAACCAATTTTATTTTTCAGTTAGATGTTTCTTTGGATAAGATGATAGGGTATTTTTTGTCAGATAAGTTATTTAGTGAAACCAAGTGATTAGGTTGAAAAGTCCACATTTTAGACCGCTGGAAGATATTTTATAAGTTTCTTGTCTTCATATTTTCAATCATACCTATACTTAGTCAGAAAACTTTTATTTGGACATTTTAATCTGTTGTTCAGCGAACTGTTTTAAATCACTTAGCCTTCTGGCATAGAAAATTTAAGTTTGTAAAAAATGCGCATAACGAGTTGTGTCCTTTCTAGGTAGGAATTTTTGGAAATAACTGTAGCCTGTTACTTTTTCTGTTTCTAAAAAAGCAATTAAGTTTGATTTTAACTCATGTTTTTTAATGTAGACAAAAGGACGCCTAGTCCTTTACTAAGGTATATTCGGGAATGTTCTATTTTATGTGATAATGTAGCGAATACACACAGTAGGACTTTAGATAATAGAATAATATCGTACTGGACCATATCTGTGGACTGTGACTTTCTTCATCTACATTTAAAAACAAATATTTTGTCAAGCAAAACGTTGTCTTATTATTTCTGTAGGAATTCTCTCAATATTTGTTTAATTACTTTTACAATATTTTTTATCAGTAAATCTTCTTGTCATTTTTACCCTTAGGTCTATGGAACTTTCCTGTTGTTTAGGTTTATTATCTGGAGTAACTAATCATCAAAATAAATTAAATCCTTTATTACCAAATGAACAAGAAATTGCTGAGTAAGTCAAATAAAATAAACAAAGGTAAAGTTTTTTACAATGAAAATACACTTTTTAGGCGGGCATTGTAGCCTGAAAGAAAACTAGGAGTTGAAAAAGCAAAACGCCACAATAGTCCGTGAATAAACTAACTGTTGCACTTATCCATGTAGCCAGGCATAGTTTGCTTGCTTGGGTCAACACGACTATACTGATCAATAAGTAGAGATTTTGGGTGACATTGATTAAGATGATCCACATTGGTGCAAGTTCATTAACTCTATTTTTTCTTTAGTTCTTGAATCCCCAAATCTCTTCATACTTCTTTTTACAGCTAATCTTCTGTACTAGTGTTGATAGTGATATTTCTACTACATGGTGGTCTGTCTGAATAAGTTCATCTCGCTGTGCTAATATGGTGTGGAAAGTCGAGTTAATGCATAGATTTATCAGGTTCTGTATTGCATACACCTATGTTAGTGTAAACTAAATGAGTCATAGAATATCTCAAGAATGCGTGATAGTTTAAATCCAATAGTGGCTTAGCTATGGTGAATAAGAGAATTATTTGCCTTACAGTCAACGTTACTACCTACATGTCCAATGTTAGAGTTGGTCTGCCTGCCAATAATTACACAAAAGTAGTAAGTATACTTTTTCAGTAAACGGTAAGCAAAGATTCTTAAACGGCATAGTCTTTTATCTCATTCTCTCTTTTTATTGATTTTCATTCTGAACCATGTTTGTCAATTTCTTGTGTCAAAAATAAGTCACAAAATCTCTTGAAGATCATTCAGATTCGAGAAAACATATATATTGTAGTGTCCTTCAGTCAGTTAATCTTTTTTTCAATTATATTTTCTCTTTTATTTAACTTCTCTAGTGCATATACACTATTAAAAACAAATCCAGCTGATCCATATATTAAAGATTTAGTCAAAAGTTGGATTGACATAGGCGATCGTTTAGCTCGAATTGGTCAATGTTCTCATGCACGTACATTTTTAAGTATATCGGAACAATTTATTCTACGTCATAACGATCAAATGAAATATTGGTTGCTTGCAAGAGCGAGATTAGCTCTAGCTGAAGGTCAATACAAGTTAACTAGATCATTAATTTCGAAAATATTTGTAAGTCCAAACTTGATGTTTAAGTTTAATAAAACATCCAATTACTTATCTTAATATTACTTTCAATTTACTATCCGAAATTATAAAATATTTATTATATTTCATTCAGTTTACGCCTGATTTTCTCGATTCAAAAACAGAAACGATTAAACTCACTGAAAAACATAAGTGTCTAACTGGTTAATGTAAATTGCTTTAGTAGGCTATTAACAATAGCCACACCTGGAATTCAAGTATTTTGATTGACCACTGTCATTTCTTCATTTCACCGTATCCTTTGTAGAAAATAATAATTATTCCCTCGATCCCACGTTGCTTAAAAATTCAAAAAAATACCAATGGAATGGATTGGTATACCAAAATACCAAATATTATTTTAAAACAAACATTAATATGAAATAGAACCATTTTAAAAGTTTATAGGGAAATTTTGTTCTCATTGCACTAAGAATGATTATAAATATGCGGGACAATGTAATAAAGTTGCCAAGTTAGTATGTTGGCAGATTTAACATTTTTACATAAAAACTTCTTGTGAAATATTCAGCATTCAGTAAACTTTACTCGATCGGGATACTAATCTGACTAAAATAACTCGATCAGCACTAACGGCTATATATATATCTATATATATGACATTGGTTATAATACTCAGTGATCAATGAATATGATCACTCAAACAAGTGATTATCTCATTACAGGGTTGTAGAAAATTGCTGAGTTTCACTGAAATTAATATTCGATCAACGTTAAACCATCATTGAAAACGTAGAAGCACTGGATGGCCGTTTTTTACCAGTATGAGACCCATCATCAGTGCGCACCCACGACCCTGCCATGCGGGAATCGGACCTAGGGCCTTTGATTTCGCACGCGAACGCTTAACCCCGAGACCACTGAGCCGGGATCCAACGGCGTTAATGTCTAACTCCAACCGATTCACGGTACTACGTGACCTCATCCATTGTCTTCTGTGGGTAACTGCATCACACTTGTCACGGTTTCTCACTAGAACTCCGAGAATTTCCTCATATCGCTTGCCATTAGTAAGCACATCATAATTTTCATCATCGGATTGTAGGGATTGTTGAGTTTCACTGAAATCATCAATCAATCAATATTAGTCCACCATGAGAAGTTCTTCATTTGACTTTCCTACTTTAAACAAATATAAACAGTTTTCTTTAAATAGTGGTTATTCTAGGTTGAATAGATTAATATTTATAATTGTTACACTTTTGGATTATCTGTTATTTCTTCTATTAAATCATGTAGACTCAAATTAAATACTTGATCTGTTTATAATCTCTTTGTTAATGTAACTTGATTAGGCTATTTATTTATTCGAGACTTCAGTTGATTTTACAAGCATATTGCACTGCTGACTTTACCGAACTTGACAATGATTGATACATTAATTCATCTTTAAAACAGAAATTGAAAATACTTATTCTCTACCACATCAATCAAGTTTCATGTTTATTAAATAATCTTTGAATATTTTCTTCACATCTATTTCTATTTACGTAGGCTTTTAAAATAGAAGATGAGTCATTTTGGTTTGATTGTCTATCAATCAGAATTGATGCTTTATGCTATGATCCTAATCTAACTATACATGATTTGAAATTATCAGAAATAAATGATGATAAACAACAATGTTTCGAGAATTCTTCTTCTTCTTCTTCTTCTTCATCTCCTTTACATTTTGGAATACAAACAGCTATCAAAGAACTACAATTAGCAATAGATGATTTACAAAAAAGAAAAGAACATTTTAAGTCAAGAAATGGTTGGTTTAATAAATTACAAGGAATACTTCTATCAAAAAAAGCTCAATTAATTGCTAGGATGGATGAAATGAATTATTATCATCAAACATTATTATTCAATTCATCGGTAGGTATTATAATTTACTTTTAAACGATTAAATAAATATTTCTTTCTTTTTTTGTTTACATTTCTATTTGAAAATGCCAAGTATCAGCTTGTATATTAAACCAAATGCCTCTAAAATCAGACGCAGGTAACAAATTTTAGTTAAATGATAATTATTTAATCCATTAAGGAAGCTTGAAAAGTTGAATCTCTATATCAGAAGAACTATCCTACCATTGATTATGCTTCGACACAAAACAGTACTTGACTTCATTCAGTTTGAAATGATTCAAATGATTCTGTTATTGATACTTCTGACCGAAACTTGATCAGTTTTGGTTGGCATATGAGCATTCTATGTAGATTGCCTCGATATATCCACTATGATGCTAGTTAATGTAATGTAGCCAGCATTGGAATCCAGGACGAGCGTTTCATTCTGTTTGGTTGGGACTCGTAAAAGGGAAACTTGCACATACATCGGATAAGTCATACATCATTCATTCTATGCGCTATATTTAATAATGTGATATTACTGAGAAAAGTATACAAATATCACGATATCACGAACCGACGAAAGTTAGGCAATTACTAAAAGTCTGGGAACTTAAGAGCTGTCTCAGCCTAGTTTGGAACTTTGCAACAGTAGGCATCCACTATCCAGACACTAGCGATCAAACCTATAACGTTCGCTAGCCTCTAGTCATCTGGCCCGGAAACTGATGGTGATTATATCTGAATTCAATCAATCCACAAAACTGCGTGGCCATCCTTTATTGTCTTCGATGGATATCTTCCTCTTATCCGACAAAATTAAGTTCTATTGGTTATGGTCTCTCACCGGAACTCTGGAAATTTCCTCTTAAAGTAAGGCACTAGTGAGCAGCTGTTAAATGTCAGTACTGGATTTTAGAGATTGTTGAATTCGACTGAAATCATGAACTGATTCGGATTAAACAACATCTGAAAACCAGAAAGCACTGGCCGGTCGTTTTATCCTAATATAGGACTGCTTCTGGTTGTGTGGTTTTGGATTCACACTTCTGAAGAGTTCCACTCTAGGGCTAAACAGCTATTTCATGATTCCAGGTTTTCAATTGTTGCCTATTTTATATTGATTTGTGATTTCAATAAAATTCAACAATCTTCATAACCCTCATAATGATAAGTATTGTTTGGTTGACAGTTTTATAGAGATTAATTTCATTTTTTGGTTGTGTTCGTCACAGATTGCTTTCGATTGGTATTTAACCGAAAACTAGTAAGTACTTGACAACTGTTTTGTTTTAGCATATGAATCCTCAATAGTAAACACTGAAAACTCCGCTGAGGATCGTACTCAAAACTCTAAAGTTTTAAAGAGAACCCCTAACTATCAATACCACTTGTCAGGTGTCTAATGGTACAGTTCTAGTATTAATCAATCTGAGACGAACATAACTGGCAAATTACCGTTTAGTTCAGTAGTTTGTAGAGAAATACTTAGTTACGTATTGACAATAATTTCGGAATTACTGAGAGCTAACTGTCTTGCCCTCAAGATTCTTCAACAGTTTTCAAAGCGAGCTCAATCCCGTAACCATCCTATTTAAGTGAGAAACTGATTTCAAATGACTAAGCTGGACTAAATAACCTACTGTTAACCTCACGATGGGATAACTGTTGACAAACATGGAATCTATGCTTGTGGCTTTATGTCTATGACCTAAACTAGTAAAACAACTTTGTAATCATGTTAATTAATTACACCTCACTGTTAAGGCCTTCCACCTACCCTTAAAATGAATTGCGCGATGATTCAGTTGTCTGTAAACTATCAGTTGAAAGCACTAAAGGTAGCATGATTTCACAACTTTGAATCATTCAGCCTTATGTTTAGAAATACTGTTTATTTGACTGATATAATATTTTTGATATATTCATAAATGTAATGCATTTCAAACACAAACATTAATGAATGGATCTATGTTCAATAAAAGCTTTTCTACTACACATCTTCAATTTTAAAAATATTTTTTCATCTAGGATAAATCCTCAACATGTGATTCACTATCTCATCCAATAAATTCACTGACAAATCCAAATGGTGCTCCAAAGTTATTCGAAGAAGCTATATGTCTTTTGTCTTCAAATAAACGAACTGCCCTTAGAGTAGGCTGGATGCCATTACTAGCCTACTGGGTTAGAGGATTCAAACATGAAATAAACTCACAAGTGAGTGCTATCTTTTACATGCAGAAAAGATTGAAACGTTATCTGATTATAACAACGATCGTTATTTATCTGTAAGGTCTTCTGAATTAATACACTGGATTCTAGATAGGTGAATAGTCATCATTAATTTCTGCAACATCATGGTGTTCTTGTGTTCAGAATCAGGTCTGTGAGAAAGTACAAAGAATTGAATTTTATCTATTTAACTTAAAGATAATCAATTTTAAGTGATGAACACGTAATCTGACAACGTCATGTAATTTACTCAGCCCCCTCAAAATTGTAGATGTGTGGTGAGCAATGTGTTCTTAGATTTAATTTAATCATTTAGACAATCATTAATAAATAACGCCTGATGGTTTATAAATGAGAAGATAAACACGTAGGTTTGAATATGTTGATTTCGCACACCACAAATACATCAGCAGACCACAGACGTGAAACTGATGTACGAGTACCAGAAGGCAAGCAAGCAAGTGAATGAGCAAATCGGCGAATTGATTAATAAGATTAGAATGTTCATATATATGAATAGGGAAATGTCTGAGTCATGGAAATGTTTAAGAGATTAACATTAAAGCCAATAGGATGAATATGCACATAGGCGGTAAGCAATATTCAGTCATACCAGCTCAAACAAACCAGACAATCATAAAAACCAATGGTACATATAAGTTGTTGCTGTACAAATGGCTCAGTTGAACAAATTAATTGAACGGCTTAACCAAATTAAATATAAACGAACTCAAATGTATGTGAAGGCGCCACAGATGTCCTTTTTTTGATCTATTCCAACTAGCACGAAACTTAAATTAAAGGGTTTCCTGTGAACCACCTTCAACCAACGAATAGTTTTCTTAATATCCTAAACATGTTACATCAAGACTCTATAAAATTCAAACAACCATACTGTCAACAGATAGCATGATTATCAATCTAGTTTTTTCTAATTAGTTTGTTGAACTGATCAACGAAGGAAGTTAAAAATATTTACATTTGAAATGCATGCTTTGATGTCAAACTAACTTGCTTTGTACAGACCCAAATGTCAATCTCTATTCTAGTGTTATTTTTCTCATGATCAGTTTTTTGTGATACATAATTTATAGCTAGTTCATTTTTCACAAAGAAATAGTTAAATGCTGTTCAAATCATTTTCTTAAGGTAGTATCTTTTTTTCTTCACTCAAATACATCATGAAATATCATTGTCTTTATTTGACAGATCACAAAACTACGCACAAAATCATGTCATCCATCTACTGTTTGTAATTCATTCGAAACTGCTTTAACTATTTCACGTCAATGCTTAAATTTTGCTCATGAAACTGTCAATTTATCTGAATCGTTTAGTAACATAGATGAAGTAAGCAAATCTATTTATTATTATTATTATTATTATTATTAAGTGAAATTTCTCTGATTATGAATATTCAGTTGATTATTTTACGAAACCTATTCGTTTTACTGAAAATATGATCAAGTATACGGGTTTAAGTTTCAAGTAACATCTTTTAATTCACCTGCATTTATGTAATACATTCAGCCGTTTTCACAGACTTAAAATAGGTCTTCTTGTTAATATGATAACCATTCTGTTTACATACAATATAGTTGATTCAACTACAACTTTTAATGAAACCTTACCATTTTATATTAAAACCCGATTACCAATACATGGTTCCAGTATCGTTACATATCAAGAAAATATTTCTTTAAAATAGGACTGATCGTTTTTCCTTTGTAGTATTTAAGTGAACTGCTTTCAACAGGTAAGCTACTGCGATCCCTTGACACAGCAAGAAGTCTTGATATAGAGTAGAAAGTGTATTCTACAAACACCCAGCCAGCACACAATGAATCCAAGCACTCAAATTGCGTTTATTTATACGCCATAGAGACGTCGTTGGGACGGTCACAAAAACAGCACACTAAAATGGCACAGTGACCAATCACAGCCAACGATTTTCCTGGTGGGAAATCGAATAATACATGGATTCCTAATTAAACTATACCACAAATCTTGTCAAAAATTTAATCATTAAGGTTAAGTAGAGCGAGAAAATTCATAGAAATATATCAAATATTTTTTTATTTCCTAAATCAATTAAACATGCTGTCATTATGTTAGTAACATAGAAATGAAATGAAAAAACTCCATCTCGTATAAATTGACCTTCATTAGAGAGCTAACATAAAATTAATATGAAATTTATTTAAGCTAAAAAAATAATTCTACTATTATTGTTGTGGTGTTTTGTTCTCTGAGCTGGATATTTCGGTCGAGGAGCTTTCCTTGTTCTTCTAAACAACATCATCAGCACAGACGTCAAGGTCAACAGCAGCCAATCAAGATAGAGGTTAACAGAACAAGCTACAGGGATCAAACGTGGAGAAATTTGAATACTTCACTTCTATCCGAAGTTTGTGCTGATGATATTGTGCAGAAGAACAACGAAAGCTCCACAACTGAAATATCCAGCTTAGAAAACAAAACACCACCACAATAATCCATCTGAGCTACAAATTTTCCCCACCATCTACACTAATATTACTTCAAAATGTTTCTTTTCTATACACAGTTAAAAGGATGTAGTTTACCAGTACATCGAGATTTAATTGAAGTGAAATTTATGTTGATCACTGTATTACATAGCATCATGAAATTGCATATCGTCTATATGAAAACAAAACTTCAAGAAAATGCTTTAAAAGATCCATTATATTGTGTAAGTCGTTTTTTTTTCTTAATTGCTTATCAGCAAACTTGTGCTTTTTTCTTTCGAAAACAAAAGATTTTCAATCTGGTTTCTGTTAGCTACACAGTCAGTCAATCAATCAGTCGTATTTGATCATTTCTAAAGTTTACATTTGGAAGACTCAACTTTAAAAAAATACTCACAAATTAGAATTCCATTTGAAGTCAATACAAAACTATTAAGTTCTATCTAGTTAATGAAGTGTTTAATTGAATGAGGTGTAAACATACATTTTCAATGTTCATTTTTATGTTATCTAAAAAAACCTAACAATAAAAGAATGATTCCCTAAACACAGTCTCAATAAATGAAACCGTAGTTAAAATCATTGGACGAATAAGTTTAACGACTCTTTCATCCCAAACCGCTATCATCAATATCAATTACGGGTGCATAATTTATCAACGAACAATGAATATCCTTTTAATTCAGGGAAACATATTTGAGCATCTCACTGACTTATAATATAGAGATTGAAATTACTGACATTTAGCTTTGTGCTATTCAAGTCAAAAAATCAAAAGATAAGTATGATGCTAAAGTCAAGTTTATTTGCTTGCTCAAGCTACGGAATTAATAAATCAGCTTTTTAACTAGAATGTGATATGCTTGAATGCTATTACGAGTTCACCTTACTCGGTAAACGGAATGAAAGCAATGACTCAGTAACACAATAGGCTGTTCTACTCCGTTTATCCAAATCCCGGCTAACTAGATCAAGAAGTCTTGATAAGGAGTAGAGAATGTATTCTACAAGCATACAGAAAATACGAGTAGTCTAAGTACACAAATTAAGCTTATTTATACAATGATAGAAACGCCTTTGGGAGAGCCAAAAACAGTGTGCTAAAATAATCCATCAACCAATGACAGTCAAGGATTTTCCAAAGGGAAAATGTGAGATGAAGGTCAACTGGTGCGAAAACATGGAAATTCAAGATTTCTGAATAAATTACAAAATTAGGACCTTTCCAAGTGAAGTTTGGGGATCTAACGTCCCCAACAGAATGCAACACAGAATTAAGATCCAGTCAGTCTATTAGTTTATTTTTTGTAAACTACTTGCTTTTTGCATTTATCAAGGCTGTCGAAAATTATATCGCTGAAGATTCTTCAGACAATTTGACAGAAACACTGGACAAATGTGATTGCACTAAACAGCGATTGTGGGATCATTCTATTTCATCTGCATTTGATGAAGTATCCTCTTTATTATCGGATATATTTTCAATGAGCGACAGACAACCTCATCTAATTGCCAAGGTAAGTATAATAAAATAAAAGAGACTTTTTATTTTAAAACCAAGGCTTTTTTGATTTAATCATTGAAAATAATCAGAGAAGTTTTTCTTTGCCTTTAAAAGAAATTTTCTAATGAATATAAAAGACAAAACTAGAATAAATTGTGTCAAAAACAACTGCTATGTTAGGTTGAAATTGACAGAAAGTTGACTAAACGGAGAATGTTATAGTTATTCGGTCTTCAGTAAATTGAACATGAACAAGGAAAATTGTAGCTGGAACACTTGTTTTACCCTAATTTGTTGTAAATATAACTAGACAATATGACAAAATGGCAATGCAATAACAATATTGCAAATTAAACAAAGTTAGAAATACAAACTGCTGAATTCTATCTAAATAATCTGAAAGTTGTCGCTTATTGTGAGGCCTGAGTATCGATTCCGGTTAGGGTCTTGTATACCCACTGATAATTTTTCTTATCCTGAAACGAAACCGCACTTTAGTGCTTCCTTTTGTCCAATGGTTCTCTGGCTAGAATCAGTTTACTATATAAACTTCACGTTCAGTCATATCGATAACTTTTTTAACTAGAAAAGTACATTAACTTGCAATGAAATTATTTTTGAGAATCGAAAAATTAATCATTATAGAGTTATGGAGTTTGTTTTTAATCACTAAAATCATGAATCAATCATTGTTAGACCACAATTACAAACCTTTAAGCACTGGACGGCCGTTTCATCCTGGTATGTGACTAATCAGCAGTGCTCATACATGACTCCTGCAACCTTCGGTTTCGCGCGCGAGCGCCTAATCTCTAGACCGCTGGGTCGACATCCAACGATGTTAATGTATAAATGTTGATGAGTCCCACACCAGGACGAAACAGCCATTCGTTGCTTCCGGGTTTCTAATAGTGGTCTAACAATCGAAAAATTGTTAAAACCACAGAAATCGAGACAAGTGTATCATTCCAACTTTAGATTTCTAGACCACGAATGCTAGCAACCCCATACATCAGTTCATACACACTATAACTGCATTCATTTATAGCTCTGGCGCACAAAGCAACTGGAACATGGCATGACAATAAGCTAACACTTAGAAACTTTTCAAAAAATTTCGTATTCAAACCAAACTTTCAAATATCAATTTTTTCAAAATACTGGTTTGACTTGTTTCTTTCTAAATCACACAAAAGCTGGATATTTTGCTGTCAAATAGTTTGTAAAGTAAAGCAAACTATTTTCCTGATCTGATCGATTACTAAAATCACTATATTCTCAAGTGTATCATCATCTTTTTTTTCGGTTGAGCGAAATTATGCACTAATTTATTCACCATATTTTCGGTGTAACCACAAGGAATTGAAAACTCGAACAAGATTATTTCACTTTAGTAGCCAATGATGATCTCCTCAGGCTATTTTGATTTGATGGTAAACATTGCAGTAACATTCAATCAATGAATTTCACACTATTACACTTTTCTTTTTACTTTTTAGTGTTTCTTTTATTACGGTGAATCAATTTATTTAAAAGGTCAACTAATACTACCAGATTTGCAAGATAATTGGAATTCGAATAGTAATGAAGGTAATGAAGGAGTTAAATGTCAACCAATAATTCCAAATAATGATATTGTTCAAGAGATGACAAAACAAAATTTGGAAGAGATTACCTTACATTCAGGTTTTCGTTGGAGAACTCATAACGATGTACTCAATGATTTGGTAGGAAAAAATTTATTACAATTTTGTTAAACGAGACACCATGTATTACAGGACAAAAATTATGATTTGATTCAGAGAATATACTGACCTAATAAATCGGTAACAAGTCTGTCTTCAGATGGTGGAGAAAATTTGTAGTTCAGGTGAATGACTGTGGTGGTGCTTCGTTGGTTGTGAAGCTTTCATTGTTCTCCTAAACAACATCATCAGCACAAACTTCAGATAGGAGTCTTCACAACCAAAACATCCAGTTCAGAAAACGTAACACCACCAGAGTCTGTCTGTCATTATATCTGAAATCCCTAGAACTTAAACTCATTGGATTAAATTATGTAGAGTTTAACAGTTTATCATTCCTATCGTTTTTCATTAATTGTGCCATAGATTTCAAGCGAAATGTTTATTATGACAAAAACATTTTTAAGAAAATTAGTCCGGTTTGTAATTATTGTTCATCACTAGTTACTGTTAGGGCAGGTGCCAATGAAGAAACGGATAGCTGTTTTGTTGAGATTGAACATTTAGATCTGAGTCAGATTTCATCATTTCACATTTTTAAAATTCAATTTATTCGCAAACTAATACCACTGTTATTCGATATTACCAATGAATAACCACTACATTTCAGGGTTTTTTGAGTCAGTAAGTAACAGATTCTGATTCTGATTCATCTGGAAGGTACGTACTGTTTGTTACATTTACTCTTCATGGAGATTTCTATATCCTGAAGATAATTTACACCATGTAATGATATCAATGATTCATATGTTTTGTAGTTTTCATTGATTTTCAATTGCTGTTAATCTGTCGAACAAACTATTTTATAAAAATGTTATTACCGTTACTGAACATTATATTTTTTAACACTGATGATATCAATAAGAGATACTGTCCCCAACTCAGGTCTCTTATGGTCGAATAATGGAAATTTCGATATTGCGAAAAAATCGTTACCCGACATGAGACAAAGGGTAATGACAATGTTTGAGCCCATTTGCATCAAGCTGGGTTGAATCTCTCACTATCCTGTGCTATACGATGTATATGCCATAAGCTTTATTGTTATAATGAGCTGAAGGTTTCCTATGAGACCAAAGGTTCGTTGTGAACATTGTGGATAGTTTGGCATTACTTTGGCAAGTATTACTAACAGTCCATATACAAAGTTGGTTTGCAGGGTGACCGATTTCTTTGCTACTGATGGTTTTCTTGCAGCATTCCTGAAGACCATTGTTATTGGGGTGCTAATAATAATGAGCATGACAGTCATATAAACCGGGGGGGTCAAATAGGCTTGTTCAAGCCATGCATGTTGATTGACGTGTTGATCCACCAGGATTTTAGGTACCTGTGTGGTTTCACCACGGGATTGAGCCAAACTGTTCACGTCGAAATGCTAACACGTAGGAAGTCTCCTTGGTTCTCCTGAAAACCAATGTAAAATTGCTCTTGAAAAAAGAGGTTTAATTTTTATAATTTATCAAATTGATATCGATAAACATTACTGACACTATCTTTTGTATGTTTATCAATTAATTCACTCAGAAAACTTACAATTCAGTAATGGATCTATTTTCACATGCTTCATCATTATTTATTACAAGCTTGAAAATCTGTTTCGCTCAAAACTTCTTGGTAAGTTGAATGTGTCCACTAATCGTATTGTAATTGAAATATACTTATAAAAATATTATATAAATATATAAGTCTTCATATAGACAACCGGTGGCCCTATTCGAATGGATCCGATTCAATCCTACAATGGAGGAATGTAATTGATCATTCTTAATTACTAATTAGTTGTTAAGTAAAGATATCTATCTTTATGATAACCTTTCTTATATATAACAGTGTTTCATTAGACTAATTTCATGACCATCCATTTAAGTTTGGTGATGCTTCACAATATACTCGAAGATTTTACTTTATCCACCTGAGATTCCATAATCACCTCAGTATTATTTATGCCTAAACTTTGTTATGCTTCTCTTCAGTGAAAACAGCATTTGTTAAAGTTTGAAAATGGCTCACAGTGGGATTCAGGACATGGTTTTATTCTATCGGGATTCATCAAATAGATGGACTCCCTGATGAGTATTGATTAATCTGTCCAGACTTATACCCGTTACTTGTCTTTGATTAGTTACAACCCTTTACATCAACCACCAAAAACTTACAAACTTACAAACTTTATTGATTTAAAATTAGCAGATTAAAATTTAACGTCCATATCTATAGAATCATTTTTGATTTCCATTCTCAAAGAGAAAAGTAACGAAGTACTAGTCCCATTCTGCAAGCGTTTTAAATATAAACCAGAAATACATTTAACCAGATTTACTAACCGTTTTCATTTGCTTCATCGTACATATCCCTCTTTTTTGAAATGATTTTCGAACAATGTAATTTAAGTTTATAAATCTGGTTATGATGTCGTTTAAATTATATCCAATATGGCATCATTAACGTAACAGTCTGACAAATAAAAAGAATCCGATTTCACAAAATTCAAAAATGAAACTATATGGTCACTTTACTCGTTTTAGTGCTAATAAATTACAGAAGAGAGTGCACTCGTAATTGCTATTTTATGAAATAGTAAAATATGTGTACATTAGGAAAGAAATATCCTTACAACTGTTTTCACTTGTAATGAAATCTTTAGATTTCCACTTTGGAGGGTCACTTTTGCGGTAAAAAAAAGAGGCGGATTAATTAAATACCAACATTTTCTTTATTTGAAAATACCGTTATCGATAAATAAAATTAATAAGCTTTTACATCTGTAGGTTTTCGATTCTGGCAAACGCAATATCCAAACATTTGGACAACATGTATATTCTTAGCAGAAATTAACTATAAATCAGACCGACTGCGTACGTACTAACGACACTACTTGGTTGATCAAGCTGAACTAAATAAAGCGATTAAGCTAGTAATCTACAGCAGAGTACTAAGTCAGTCAGTCAATCACTTACAACGTAGAACTTCGTACGTATGTACATCAGTTCAAGTTGCCATACCACATTAGCATAGAGACACAACTGTCAGTTCAAATCCAATAGTGGAAGTACCAGCGCTCATGGGGAAGATTAAGGTTCGAAGATATGAGTGAGATAAATTTAGAAAGAAAAAGACAGAGGTGATAAGGAATTAAGAAGATAAGAATTTCAGAGAACATAACGAGTGGATGCACCTGCGCCATTGTAAACGATTTTGAGCCACGTCATCCAGTCTCTAACCATCGGTGACTTTCGTCTCGCGGACCTTAACCAGGTAGCCTGCATCTACCAAGATGACTCACTCCACTTGTCAGTGACTTCATGGATTTGTGCCATGTTTTGGTTTGGCCGCCCCTAGCTTTCTTCCAACCTACTCCTACACCACACAACATTGCTCGTCACAGCAGTCGGTGGGTGGGTGAGTACTAAGTACCCAAACTGTTAGCCATTTAAAGTTAACAACCATTTCAAAATAATTCGTTTTTCAATTTTCTTGTAGTTATAATTAGTTCAGTCATCTTTCCTAGTAATGACTAAGCAGTAGTCACCACAGAAATTAAAGAACACTGAACAGTTGATAAACCATGAATAATCATTGAATCACACGATTCCTGAAACCAAGACTTCAAGGTTAGATCCCACACAAACATCAATTCATGGTTTCACAATATTTAGGAAATTAAGTAATTAGTTGGACTTGATGAACTTACTTTCCCAATTTAAAAAGTAGATATTTTCGATATGCCACATATTACCACAGCTTACTAAGGTATTGATATATACCAAACTGGGTTATGGTTACATTTGTAACTCTCATCAAATCTTACTCTTAATTTTTGCAATAAATCGTTTAATCCTTAAATTTTTAATTTTCACCTGCAAGACTTAACAAAAAATATTTTCTCTTTTTCTTCAGGGCTTAGCCCGTCAAGTTACTGAATCTTTATTGAATTTGCTCGGTGGATGTCATGAAAATGTTTCCATCCTAACACAAGATTTATTAATAGGATATCAAAGTTGTTCAACAGCTGTTCGACTGCGTACTCACCTCTGGCTAACAATGTTATCATATGATGCGCGTAAATTTGCTGGAGGTACTATGTGTAATTTAAATGTAGAAAATGAATATTCTGATAGACCTATATTAAGTGCCTCAGAAGCACTTGTTCGCCAGTTAATATGGTCTTCTCCAGCTTCTGCATATGACGATGATAGTTTTTTCAGTTTATTAGGATTTTTTTCCACCACAGAGCCTTCATCTTATCCTGAAGCATTAGCCTGGATAACAGGACTTAAAGTTAATCTAATTTCTAATCGCCTACGTTCCATTGGAGGTTTGTGCAGTGGATCAGAAGATCATAACATATCAGCCAGTCCATGGATACCAGTTATTTTACGAAGTTTAATGTCACAATCACAAGTCAGTTGATTTTTTCATTAGTTCCAACTTTTGTTAACATTGCAGTTTTTAAAATTCTCACAAATCTGTTTGGTTAAATTTTATTTTTCAGTTAGATTAAACATTTGTGCATTGACCACCTCAAATACTATTTCCATGACAAAGATGTTTAAATGATATGAAATCCTCTTTGAAGTTATTGAGTATTATTATCTTAACAGCAAGATAAAACATAAATATTAATTTTTAAAAGATACCAAACAAAGTTTGTAATGTTAACGAAACAATTGTGTAGCATTGTAGAATGATTTCGAAAATGAAATTTGATTATAATAAGCTTAGAAAACCAGTTTTAAGTCTAAAATCAAATTAGAAGTCAGACAAACGAAAGTGTAGAAGACTGGAGATCGGTAATTTCGTATGAGGAAACTAAATTCGTCTTTGATTTCACTTGTTAAACGTGTGATAAATGTATTAGATGGTAAGAACAAATACACTGAAATCCTTTTTTTTATGTTTGTCTGCATTCGTTGGTAAACAATGTCCTCATTATTTGAAGAACTGTTGTTCCCTGTACGGTTTGAACAGCTGTATTTGGACGTCACAGTCAGAGGCATTATTTTTGAGATATTCAGATGGGTACTAACTCATAGCAGTAGTGTGTTTGCAGATAAAATGATCAGTTAGTATAAACCAGTGTGATGTGCTATTGAATGACATGTCTCTATATGGGATACTGAACACCACTCCTCCCAATACGATTGTTAGCTAGTGCAAAACCAAGGTCCATGGCTTACCAAGAATCTTCTTTAGTTGCTTAAAAGTAAACAAAATCCACTTTTGTATCAGGTCACCCAAACTAGCGATCACATTACAAATTAGTCAATAAAGAATAATCCACCTAGAAATCGATGAGAAATGACCATTAAGAATATCTCTGAAATTTAAATAATAATGATCATAATAAAAGCACCTGAGAGATAATTGTTTTTTAGAAATTCTAAAGGTTTTTGACTCTTATGAACATGAGACACACCTACTTCGTAACAACCACTGTAATACTTTTTTTAAAAGAACATAAATTTCTAACTTTTATTCATTTTTCTTTTAGGCATGGAGAGTAACTGAAGTGAATCCTTCTATAGTTTTTGATTCAAGCAAAATTATTCAATCAACTATAAGTTCATTACCTGGATCCAGTTTACAACTGGCTAAAAATTGGAATCTTCTTATTATGGAACATTCAATTGATTCACACTTTTTATATGTTGCTATACCAAAAAATACAAACAGAATGATGTCGAATCGAACTCAGCGGGGCAGTATACCAGCTAGCAAAAATACAAACAAAGGTTAAATTTGTTTGATTATATTTATTCATGTATAATCAGTATATATTATGTCACTTAAACAATACCAAATCGTTTGACTGTTAACTGTTTATAGAGAAATAAATTATAATGTTAACTTTTATTTGTAACCATGAACCGATCAGTGTTAGACCACCATTAGAAACCTGGAAGTACTGGACGGCCGTCTCGTCATGGTATGGGACTCATCAGCAGTGCGCATCCACGACTCCTGCACCCCGCAGGACTCGGGCCCAGGACCTTCGGTATCGTGCGCGAACGCCCTAACCGTTAGACCACTGAGCCGGTATCCGACGGTGTTAATGTCTAACTTGATCGAATTCACGGAGTTGCGCAACCTCATACCCTTTATACATCCGAACAGGTTTGAACTTCACTGGTCATGACTTCCCACTAGAACTTCGAGAAGATTCCTCACGAAGCTAGTCACTAGTGGATACACGTAATTGCATTGCGTTGTTGTTGTGAAGATTGTTAAGTTTTATTTGTAACCATGAAACGATCAATGACAGACCACCATTAGAAACCTGGAAGCACTGGACGGCCGTTTCGTCCTGGTATGGGACTCATCAGCATTGATCGATTCATGGTTACAAATAAAACTTAACAATCTTCACAACAACCCCACAAGATAATGTTAACTGTTTGATACAAATTACATTTAATGAACAAAACTATGCCAAAAAATAAATGAATTTTAATAGAGTTTCAAAGTTGACATTTAGAAATCTGAACAATACAATTCATTCATTTTGAATTGCTATATTATTATTTTCGTTGTAAAGAAATTCAGACATAATTTCTACTGTTTCTCTGGTTTCCTTATATGATCAATAAGTTTAATTGTAAATCATTCATCTGGTAAATTGTTTCAAGAATGTTTCATTTCGTGCAATTATCATAATATTTAATAAGAGAGTAAGTAACTTTTTTATAAATTTATGAGTCGTGGTTAAAAGCAGCACACAAATAAGAACCTGGGTTCAACTGTGTTTCTTCTGACCATCTTAAACACAGTTTATTATGCAATGACCATATACACCGTTACATGACTTTACTAATGAGGTAAAGAGGAAAACTAGTTGAGATTGATGCAAAATATAAACAAAACTACATCTCAATACATTGAGTGTATAGATATTAAGTTAGTTTCAATTAATTAGAATTCACCCTTAATTAATGAGTTGCTTTTCATATAAAGCCATTTTGTTAATCGTATAAGATTAAAATTGTCACAACTGAGAAAAGTTTATTACAGTTAGGTAACACGTTAGGTCTCTTCATTAATATTAAAGATTGTTTGGCGATGAATGGGGGGAATTTCGCAAGACTTCCGGAATGATTCAAAATCGAGTTAGATAATGGTTAAAAGTCGAGTCTATTTTTATTGCGTCATCTGATTACACATGCATGTAAGTGTTGATATTCTATGACATTCAGAAATACTCGATTTAGTATGTCAACTAGGAACTCCCAGAAATGTCCAATTTCAGTCCCATAGAACCCGATAAGCTCAAATGAACGAACTGTAATTGGAATTCCTGACAGGCTCAGAATAATGTACAAAGGAATCCCTAATTAGCACAAACAATACACATTCATACGGGGACTCCATAATTACTAATGTAAGACAAATATTTAGAATTATCTTTTTTCTTTTATAATAGGCACTGTACAGTACACTTTCGTTAGACTAGAAACTGATCCAGTTACACGATGTCAATTGATTTTCTCATGGAAAAAACGTTTAAATCATTTGAATGAACAATTAAAGAAAGCGGCAAATATTAAAAGTGACAACAGAAATTTATTTAAAGAAATAACAAATCGAGTAAGAGTTTTATTTGTTTTATGTAAATCTTGGTAAAAATTTATTTCAAACTACTGAAATACAGTATGATAATGTCTGAATGAAAAATCCTAAAAATACACTAAATACATGGTAACAGTTTTCCTAATTCTGCTGAGACTTTTTTCTTCAATTTAAAATTGCTAATAAATTGTTTTCGAGCTTCATGTTCATTATGAACAGTACATAAAACAAAATATATGAATCTCATTGATGTGATTAATATTTATCATTCACAAAGACTCTCTTAATGGTAATTAATATCATGTAACTATAGTTATCACAGTATTAAGAACTTTATTAAAAACTTTATTATAACTGGTTCGACCAAGAATATAAATTGAGAGTGATCCATAACCTAGTCAGTATGTTAGTTATAACTGGATGTTATTGAAATCTACTAGGAATTACTGCGCAAAGAATATCTTATACTTAACATCAAGAGGATTCTGTATTTTTGAGATGAAAATCCGGAAACAAAATTACCAGATACTCCTCAAGCTAAAGCTTCATTAAACCTATTTTTCAAAGACATCGCTTACAAATATTTTAAATTCATTAACTAAGAACAAGTGGCAACTTAAAAACACGAAACGCTTGCGTTAAAAATTACCTTTTTAATCTAAATAACACAATGCATCGAGTCCGTAATGAAACGTTCAGAGTTTTATAATAAATTCATCTCCCAAATATAGACCAATTATGAAAGGACTTTATCGATCATGTCAAGTGATTAAAGTTAAAAAAAAACTAACGAAATATCAACAATATATATATATATATATATATATATATATATATATATATATTTGATACTTTTTCTCCAGCTCCGTGATTAAATACCTTTTAACATCAGTTACTTTATAACATCATATCTTGGTAGTTAACAGTTTCTCCACAGAACCATTATTAGTTGCTTTCACTATCATGGAGTTAGTGCAGTTTAGTCAGGAATTTGTACTACGGAGGATGGTGATAATAAGAGCTGACAGCATATTTTTCAGTGGAATTGAATAGCCAACACACAACACTGTATATTGATTGCAGACAGATACAGAACTCAAGTCATTCTATTCCAGCCTAATCTTTATAAAATAAAACATTAGAAAATTTTCTATTCGATCAATCAATAAATAAAAGTAATAAATGAGGCAGAACTTTTTGTTCAAAACCGATGCTTTCTGATTTCCAATAGTTTTTTTTCAATAATCTCTGTCTGATTGAGTTCTAGTGAGAAGACGTGACCAGTGAAGTTCGACTTGTTCGGGTGTAGGCAGTGTCTACCGAAGACTGTGTATGAGGTTGCGCGACCCCGTGAATTTGATCAAGTTAGACATTAACACCATTGGGTACCGGCTCAGTGCTCTAATGGTTAGGGCGTTCGTGCACATTACCGAAGGTCCTGGGTTCGAATCCTGCGGGCTGCAGGAGTCGTGGATAACCACTGCTGATGAGTCCCATACCAGGACGAAACGGCCGTCCAGTGCTTCCAGGTTTCTAATGGTGGTCTAACATTGATCGATTCATGGTTTCAAAAATGTGTAACTTAACAATCTTCACAACCCCGGAATGATTGAAAAATCATTCGCAAATTATTGTTAGCTCATTCACTGAAAGAAATCTTTCTAAAACAATATAAATATATATTACAGCCTCATTGGTTTTTCCGAAATTTATTTTGTGCTATCATCTAACTTATTGCCTTTAACATCTTTCCTAGATTTTAATGATGAAAAGTCATTTGTTTAAAAACTCTACTGAAGATATTCTATTGTTCAACTATTTGAATCCAGTATTTGAAATATTATCAAAACACTGGTTACCAGAAATCTATTCAAATACTAGTGAAAATAAACCTGATGATGATGATAACATGAATAACAATGATCGAAATGGAATAACTTATCAAATGAATAGCATTAATCAGTTATCGCTTCAATTAGATCAATATTTAAACAACCAATCAGATCTTCCCAAAGATGGATTGATAATCATTTCAGATTTTTGGTTAAATGAACTCCCATTAGAATCTTTAATTACAAATATATTATTTAGTGATATTAGTAAAAATAATTGCCTACCAGTTAGAAGACATAGTTCAATGGTAAAGAAATTTTCAATGACAACAGTAACATCAAATTCTGTGAAACAAAACCCCTCACTTAATTTGAAGAGAAATTGTACAGTTTTACCATTCAGTTGGTTAACAAGAGAATTCAGTGTACAATTACTTTATTTACGTTTAACAGGTTAGTAGTTCTTATGCACATTTGGTAATATTTAACAGATTTAAATCATTTAGTGGTGGTTTTGATTTGTTTTTATGTAGGTCTGTAGAAAATCTGTGTTGAATGTTAATTGAAAATTAAAAATTATGAGGTACTTGATAGGTACTTTGTTGATGGTGTAGATATTTTTTATTACCTACATTTCTAACATATTTCGCTGATGAAATCAATAAAATTCCTACCCAAAAACGAGTTCAGTAATATTTTGGCTATTGGACAATGTTATAACGTCAGTGTAAAACAGTGACGCACAAACCAAAATACTTCAAGTTTTCGGTTTCTATCTTAGATAAATCAGACCATGTACACTATCAAAACAGTAAATTAATTGTTATTAAAGTAGTTAATTTTAATCGCTAATTAACAGAATAACCAATTAGATAGTATTATTTGTATTGATGATGTACAGAAATATGCACAAGTGAAAGTGAAAACTTGTCTGACAAAAAACGTTTGCATTTTCCACTAAACTATAGAATTAATCGGAAAGTGGATAACTGAAACATCTACAGAAAGTTGAGAATAATTTCTCTTTACAGAATTTGAAGGGGTTTAAGCAAAGCTGAACTACAAGGGGAAGTTTGGAATAGACTTTATCATTCGGTTGTTTGTATGTTTTTTCTAAAAAAATTGACGTCCTATCTTAAGGAATTTTCCATACCTTATGGCCAATAAAATAGTAGATTCAAAATGATAGCTATTGGTTATTATTTTCTGTCCAATGATACAAAGACTAAATATTCATTTAATATTCACCTTTTCTTCAAAATATAAACGCTATTAACTTATGAAATACCAGCTTCGTCGTCTCACATGCTGTCAAGGACACAGATGAAGTGTTGTTAACTACATTATATCTGGCAGTGTTTCATTGGCTCGGAGAGTTAAGGATCGGTATCAGAGATTACGAAAGGGTAACATACGGCCACTTTGTGGTTCATGAGTCATATTTCCATAAGAATACTTATGTACATGTAATGGAATACTTTATCAACTAGTTTAAAATATGCGTTACTGTGTTGTCAGGTACGATAGTAGATTGACTTAATAACACAATATGCGACTTGATGTACATGTGTACCAAGTTCTACGTCACTTGTAACTGACTGAATGATCAGCTATTATTTCACTGTTATCTGTCTATGATAAAAGCTATCTTCTAACCGAACGATCACTGAAAGCTTTGTATATCTCTAACATCTTGAGTTATCAATTCCGTTATTTAAAGACTCAACTAATATCCTACTACTTTAAATATATGACTAGATATCTTTGATAATTATATATTACTTACTTACTTTACCTACGCCTGTTACCCCCAATGGAGCATAGGCATAATTATATATACGACTGCTTAATTTATGTATGTCCGATATAAAAATTCAGCCTTCGTACATAAAAATAAAATAAACTGAATTCTACGTATAAATAATTTTAGGCCATCAGAACACACAGAAAACCGATGAATTGTCCAACGACACACATGAACAAAGTCCACAACATAAAACTTCAAAGAAACCAGATACCAGCCGTGTTAATAGTCGTCATCCTTTATTACGTGATATCGGGTCAAAACAACCACCATTGCAGGTTTGCAAACAAGTAGGTCATATGTACTATTATTCTTTCCTAATTATTATTAATCCATTTAGCTTTTGTTTAAAACTAAGAGAAATATAAATGCCTTTGCGTAGGAATAAATTTTTAGGCCATTCACTGTTGTCAATTTGTTCACATTTAGATAGATACCATGGTGTAATTTAAATAAACGGTTTTTTAATATTTTATACTTTATTTCACATTGGAATCTGAATAAAACATTGTATTGTTCACGCGAATTTCCAAAATTTAACAAACAATTTACCAAAGACCCATAGTTAAGTTTTCTTTAGATATAAGATTAAGTTCTATTCAGTCATTTTGTCAAGAACTGGAAAGATGTACTAAAGTCATTCAAGGTTATTTTGTTGTAGAATGCATTTCTATCAAATCTGTAAACTAAAATATAATAGTAAGTGGAAAAATAACTCAAGGAGTTAACCTAGATTCCCTCGAGTTTTAAATGGATCAATTATTTCTTCATTATTCAAAAAAATTTTCGAACACCATCATATAAATCACAAACCGAAAATTATGGTGGTTTTAGACATCTAGGCTATCTTTTATAGATTGAACTTTAAGAAATTTGGTTAAACCCAAAATACTTTAAACAGCGTTAAGGCATTTAGTCATCTGTTTATGTCATTTCGTGTTAGCAGTGAATTTAAAAATAGTAAACCCCTTTCATGATTCCTTCCCTAATATAGAACTGATAATATTCTGTAAGCATTTACAATCAGAATAAAGAGTTTTCGATCTTGAGTATATTAATGATATTTGCATGCTGTATGACGGAATACCAGCTCTCTGAAACGAACTTAACAGATAGACTATAATGATACCTAAAGATTATGAGTACTGTGGAGAGTCAATACGTAAGTCACTTTAACAAAATTTGCACAAGCTTGTGTTTACCCCTGCTCTTTAAAAAACCATCACTTTCCTTTCATTTCCTTAAGATGAATTAGTGGACCATTTTATCTTTGCATTAAATACTTACGCTTAACGGCAACTACTGATGTCAACTTTTCCTATAACTCTAATTATATATACATATATTTGTAAAATGGCAGGTACACGCTATTTATTACAGGCATGATCATTAGGATGCATCAAGGTCTCCAATAAGGATATATAGATAGAGTGGATAACCGGCAGAGTTGCTACTTTAGATATTCTAAAGTAACTGACGTATCAGAACTCAACTTAATCTCCACTCTAAATATAAATGTTACTTGTATCCATTACTGCAACCCTTACCACTACTATTATAAGTAGTACAAAGTGAGTACTATTTTTAGTGACATCACTTTAGATTTAATCATGTCTTTGCGTATCCTTACTTTCATACCGATTTTTTTAATCATTGTTGAAATGACATCGATTTTGTTAATCCACCATAATTTACTTTCCATCCATCTTTATGTTGTACATTCATTCGTTAGCAAAATTCAGCATGTCTTCTGATTAATACAACATTTGTACGTTATCTGGTTGATCCATTTATGGATACGGAAATTAATACTTCAACTACTTCCAGTAATGTATCAGAACAAATAATTGGTAATAATCAAAATGATTTATCTGGTAATACAAATTTACAAAACAACAAACCAATTATTAATGATTCGTTTAAAAATCATTTTCAATTATTACTGAAAGAACCGATAACACGTAGTCAACAATTCACTTCACGTTGGATTGGATTAATGGGTGATAGTGAAATTGATAAAGTACCATCTAAAGAAGAATTATTAGTATTTTTAAATGAAGGAGCTAGTGGATTAATCAATTATATCACTGAAAATTTCTTGTCGTATTTGCCTCCATCTATGTTTATCAATTTGTCAATTCCTAGTAAGTTAGTCTTTTTTACACTCAACAAATTTTGTTCTCATTATTTTATGTTGATGGTGTAACTAACTTACTAGCGACTTATAAATCTTTTTCTCTATCCAATATTTCTTATCCCTATTTTCCTATTGAACTTAACAGTAGTCTACCTATCGTTAATGCTTCCCATCGTGCTTATATGAAGTATGGTAGATTGAACTCACAAATTTGTGCTAAATCTTGTGTTATTTATAACTGAATGACTGATGTCCACATTCCCTATTGAGCATTAGTCAGTATGAAGTGCAATCATTTTGTGATTAGTTTTACCACTATTATTGAAGTCATTTATGCAAATGATACTATTTTCTTTTATTCATATACATTTAATCCAATTCTCTCCACTTTTTACTGAATTAAGAATGTTAATTTTGTTTGTTTAAAGACATCAGAATCATGGAATTTCCGAGTTCTATATGGGTACTTATCGTCGAGCAGCTGTACTCTGACCCAACTTGTACTGATAATATTTATGTGCCATGTCCTTCAACGTTGCGTATTTATATATTGGACATACTGTATGTTGTTATTGGCTTATGTGATTAGAGATTTTCACCAATAGCTATTGTGTGATGCCTGATTTCAATTTTTCTACTGAAATAAATGTTATCTTACTAGGAGATAGACAGTTTTACTGTCTGTTGTTCGACTATATCACATTTTTTAAAAACTCGTCTTTTACGTGATTAGTGATATGAAATCAACATAGATTAATTGAATCTTTATAAAAATCAAGAAAATTGATTCGGTTGGTTTTACTATGGTCCTAACTTTTGATATTTATTTGTTTGAAAATTGGGATTCATCCTCAAGAGAGATTACTGATGTGATGGAGTTTATCTCCTATCCTTTAACGGTCCGCTATCAGCCACCGAAATCTAATGTATTAGCTAAGAAATATAAAAGTCTTGAGTTGACATTATGATATGTTTAAAGCTTACACAAATGATCGCTTTCAGATAAATATCATACGTTTTTCCAAAATATTTTCTACCCTTTAGTAAACCTACAGTTAAAGAATTTATTGTTTTAATGTCACATAGTGTTTCAGTCTCATAATTCATAGCTCAAAATAGAGAATAAATTTTTAAGAAACTATTATTTTATTTATTTAATAAGATGAGAAAAGTGTTCATGATTAAAAATTTGGAAAATCACCTTTTCTGGTCTGCTCAGAGTTCAAGTAGTTTTGAACACTAATGAAACTTCACTTACATATTACTAGGTTATCCTAACTGCTTTAATGAAAGATTTTATTATTCCTAATAATACAGATTCAGACTACATATGTGATGATATCCCAATCTCTTGCTAAATTATTTGGTTCACTGGGGTGTAAAGTGTCTTTAAGCTTCAGAAATTTGAATAATTTTGACAAAAGATAGTTTGATTTGCGTTATATTATAGTGGGTGATCGCCGTACATGATTATTCGATATAGTATACTTATCAGTGAAATAAGTGAGGGAATTTTCATTTAATTTACGTAGCATATCCTACTTCATAAACAGTACAGTTAGGTTTCAGAAAAATTTATGTAATAAATTTAAGTAGAAGAATCCGAGTTTATAGGAAGTTCCATACTACGTTATCTTATGTACCTAAATTTCGATTTATAATTGAAATAGCAACAGCTAAAAAAACAGCTGCTCCTTGTGTTTAACTATCTGTTCATGCAATACTACTAGTTTATAACAAGTCAAAGAGACATACATTCATAGTTTTGGCTTCATCTGTCCGAATTTTTCGGCAATAATGCGCTTCCTTAAAAATGGAAAAAGTTAAGAATTTTAGAGAACTCAGTATAACAGTTTTGTTCGACATTCGATAGAAAGCTAGATTTCAACACTTTCCGGAATATTATTTTGCTTTTAAGGCTATACTACTTTATAATTAGCAAGTAGTAAAAACACAATAAGTTATTTTCATAACTGAAATTCCTTTTAGGTTTCTCCATTTATGTAATAATGTATTTCTTAATTGTGTGATTTAATAAACTCAACGTTAATCCCGAACAAATCGAGAAACATTCACAGTTATTATATTCAATAAAAATTGGATAGCTTTCTGGCTAGCCAACGAAACATGAGAAGGAACATGCAATAAAAATCATATTAACATTTGAGTTAGTTCGTAACATAATTTTGCATTATCATAACACTTAATATTTGTTACACCATTGGTTAACTTGTCTTTATTTCACACCTCAAAGTACTATTTCTCTTCATGATTTTTGTCCGGAATATAATCGATAAATTCAAGAGTTGTTTAACCTTGAACAGCATTTATCATATAGCTTTTTGTTAACAGTCAGTGTAAAGGCTGGCTCTAAGTTTGTTTGCACATTTAGAAGTGTGCTATTGTTAGGTGCAAGGATAATAGGATAATATAAATACTAGTCTAGCAAGTGACTTAAAACAGCATAATGAGATCTTGATCAACAGCTTAGGGTAATAGATAATTACCATTCATAATAAATTATTTAACAAAGCAATAATTTGCTTTGATAGCTCTTTGTCAACTGTCTCGAACCGGCAAAATATTACATAGTGTCTAACAACATTTTGCCGAATTAAAGACTATAACATATAATGTTGTATTTAACATATCATGATTTAAGCCTAAAAATACTAAGAGTTTTGGAAATATTGTTCATCTATTTTCTGATTTCACGGAACTTTTCAGTAATACACAAGATTACCCGTAAATAGAAATTTTCTATGAATTGATACAAATGAGATATACTGATAGTGCCATGTTTTCTGAAATAGTTCATAAAACACAAATCATTAAAATCCACATTATGACCAAGGAATCTTTCCCATCATCTCAGAGATGAGACATTTTTTATTGTGATTAAGATCAATACTTTGATGATTAACGCAGAGACTTTCAAGGTCGAATGATTTGGATTTCATTTGATGAAAGGTTTTAGCTGATTTACGTACAAAATTTCTCAAATGCAAGCTCATTAGATAACAAGGATCCATTCAATATTAGCAATTGTTTGACTTATTTTAATCAGTGTTGATTATCTTAATTGCCCAAAGTTTTGGTTGTTCATTAAGTATGTTTTATACAAAACGATGAGTATTACAGTGTAATCTGAGTCTGAAATTGCCCACAACCATCTTCTGTGAACTTTTCATTGTAACACGACCGGATACGAAGAATGGACAACACATATATAATATACGTTTGGGCATGAAATAACATTTTTTTATAAAAATTGTTATCTAATATGCTGAAACTTTAAATTAAACTAACGGGAAAATGACCACAATTCCTGGGTAGAATACACTTAGTGAACTTTGAAAATGATTCTGATAACTCCAGCCATTTTATTGGCTCTCTAATTCAAGTGAATCGATTTTACTTGTCTACTTCGTGAGTTTGTATGTAAAAGATTATAAATCCTTCTTATAGTGATCGTGTGAACTAACCTATATGTCCCATCAAAATTCCTTTGAAACCCCATTATTGTTTGATTTAATAAGGTATGGACATAAGACAGTAGATTTATGAACCGTCGTCTTGCCGTGTATTGTATTCACCTTTTCATTTATATCGAGTCAAATTTACATGAAGCTGCATACATAATCACTACTATTAATCACTCCACATCCCCTAAATTGATGGTTTATCCTGCATTATTTTCCCATTCGTGACGTCACATCCAATTCTTAGTTGTGTTATAAACGAAATCAAATAAAACAGAAGATAAACAGTCTTGTGCCTGATATTCAACATCACCTCCTCTGTGTTTTTTAATGTACATGTTTGGAGTTTTTGGTACATAATTTTACCATAATGATTTGTTTAATCTAGGAGAAGAGAAAATTGTAAAGACTAATAGAATAAATAGTGATGTAGAATTGAATGTATTGTTTATGTAGGCGCCATTGTTTTTCTTTGTTGTTCACGTTTATGGTTTTTCCTTTCATTTCTTCTATTTCTTCTGCATCATTATTATTATCACTATTTTCACATTTACAATAATTAAATCATTCTCTTAGGTGAATTTTATCATGACAGCTAGATGGTAATAATGTGCCAAATTCCCTCATTTAAACTTGCTTTACATTATCATTTACAGAATGGGTAGCATAAGATTCTTATTGTATAAAATTCTTGTCTAAGTTAATATAATTTGGGATGTTTATAAGACTATTATTGAATAGTTCTTCGAAATTAAATCTTAGATGGATCAGTGGATCACAATCTTCACATTCTTTTTATAATTTACTTTTAACTATTTATAATGTTTGTGGGTTATTTAGTCTTAAAAGTAAGTATAAAATTTAGTTTTGTTAAAGCTGTAATTAGATTTGATGACATTACTCTTTGTTACCATACTTAATGGAGAAGGGAAAATAAAATAGGAATTTACAGTTTGCTGATATATATATATATATATATATATATATATGATCAAGTTTTTTTCTCCTCAAAAATCTTTTTATACAAACAGTGACTTTCTAAACTTTCTAATGACTACCTTCAGGGATTGAAATATCTAGCATACGCTAAAGAAAGACAAAATAATATAAAAATAATATTTACTGTTTCCCATTAATATGACCAGCAAAATAAGAGAGAAGAAATGAACAAGGGAAGTGGTTTTTGAAAATGTGGTTTTACTTAATTCAGCGTTGATAAAACACTAACATTTATTCCTATCCCTGTTTTATTTTGTAAATCATGAACCTTCATTTAATGTATAAACCATTGTCGTATTGATCTCGATTCCAAAACTATTATAATTTAAACGTGACCTTTTGTACTCTTAATATATGCTCAATATCGAATATGAAAAAGACTTTCTGTTGATCTTTGGATGCTGAATGTACTCAAATAAACAGTCATAGTTCTTTTTATCGCAAAAGAGAAATAGTATAGCTCAAGAAACGTTTTTATTAAGATTCAAGTTATTGATGTTAATCTTTTCAAAACAATTTAAACAAGATTAAATTTTGGATACCTTTCGTTGTATAATCTATTTACTTATCGTTGATTTCATAGATTGTCATTTAATATGCCTTCTGGATAAAGTTTACACAAGAACTAGCCGTCTTCGACAAATTCGGCTGAACACTCACAAGACGTAAGTTGTTTTTCGCACTGAATGTTGTTATTGACCATTAATTTTAGTCGGGATTTCAAACTTAGATGAAAAGAGTTTTGTTTTCTGAAGAGTTTTCATTACTTACAAACTCCATTTAAAAAACCAGTTCAATACTTTGTATATCTTATTCAAATGTGATTTATTCAGCAAAATTAATGATTTTTTTTACTTCTCTCTGAGTTAATACAGAGTAAGGCATTTGGAAGTGTATTACCTTCAGATATTCTAACTTATATTAAAAGATGATCAATTCTCAATTATGATAGTATGTTGTGCAAATGTAAGCCAGTTAGTTTGCTGGCTATATATCATTCTATAGTGAATAGTTTAAGATAGGAAGTCCCGAAATTAATCGACACTAAACTTAGGTTCAAGTCTACCTAAATAACGATGAGTTTAGATAGTGACTACGTAAAATCTGATCATACTGATTGATATTTGGGAACAGAGAATACCAAAGTATAAAATCGTTATGCCTTATAATATTCGTTTAAGGGATACTAACCTTAACTCAGGGAGACCGATTTCATTGATACTGGTGGTTGTCTTGCAGCGTTCCCGAAGGCCATCGTCATTGGGGTGCTGTACTGCATATTACCGTCGTTAATTATAATGAGTTTGTCAGTCATGTAAACGGGACGGGTCAAATTGACCTGTTCATGCTGTGCATATTGATTGACACAATCACTGATCAGAAATAATCACTATGTGTACTGACGTATATAAATGGTGTGAATGATCCACCAGGGTGTCAGCTACCTTTGTGGTTGCGCCACATGATTGAGCTGCATTGTCCACGTTGTAATGTTAACATGTGGGCAGTGTCTGATTCTCCTGAAAACTAACGTAAAATTACTCTTGCCAAATGAGGGTGAATTTAGATAATTGTGAATAAACTGAATTATAATATATAATATTCGTTTAACTGAAGTAGTTCAAATCAGTACTTGAGAAATAAACATTTTTATCAAGAGATATTCTTTACTTGTTTGGACTAATCATATTTAGCTTGGTACTAAACTTTTTATAAACTGAGATCTACAGTGTATATACATATTTATATCAACCAGTAGTTACACCATTTGTTAGTTATCTTAAATTTAAAATACGAACGTATTTCACAGTACTAAATTACAAGGTAATGAATGTGATATATAAAATAAATTTATACATTGGTCGATTTATTTATAACTGAGAATACTTTAAATGTTTCGCCTTTTTGTAAAATTTAATGGATATTAATGTCACGAACACAAAAATTACAAACTTACTCAGTAAAATCGGAAAACCATAGCGTAAATCGGTAATTTGCAAAATATCAGTTCATCATATCGAACTAGACTGTTCCTGTTGCAAAACATCAATCCATTGTCACTATTCATGCGTTTCATACAAATTCCATTGTGTTCTAACTCTTCCTTTCTTGATCTTCCCCCATCTTCTGCTGCCAGACATTACGTTGACACTCACGTCATATACTACTTATAAGTAGCTCACACCACAGTACCTTCTAAACCATATGGGCTTTGGTTATAAAGTCGACATGAATTTCAACGAATTTGCATCTATGATTAACTAATTAATGTGAACAAACATGAAACTTAGCCATTTAATGCTTTGTCAGTATTATACAACCAACCATACAATGCTAAAATTTTCTTTTCTTTTATTATATGTACATATACATTAAAACTTGAATCTGAATGATAATAAAAACACTGAATCTACGGATTTCTTTTACTGAATGAGATTCACAAAATCTTAAATATTTTGAAAAATTAAGTATAGACTTTAATAATCCAATAGTTACGTACTTATAGAACAAGTGAAAACGAAGTGTTAACGAGGACCCGACTATAAATCAGAGATAACATTAAATAATCGACTTTTTCTTTAATATAAAACTGTACAATATTTATGAAATTCTTCCACCGTTGATTAATATTTGCTTTACTAGAATATTGGAATGTGAACTAGAACAACCACTGTCTATGGCGATTATTTCCTCATTGACCGGGTCGCGTTCTACAATACTGTTACAATGGTCTACTCGAGTACACTCGAATCAGTTTAGACTAGAAAAACTGATGAGATGTAAGTAACTATTTATTATCTTTATTTTTTGGGACAAATTAAATTAAGTTGAACTCATTTGCCTCGAGGTTTACTGTTTCTGAATTCGATTTCTAGTTAATTGTGAATGTACCTAGCAGCTGAGTCTTAAACTGAGATAAAACAGCTATTTAATGCTTTCATGTAGTCAATAACCTGAAGACAGTTCATGATTTAAAGAATATGTGGAATGCAAGTTTTTTATCGATTAAAACTTGCGTATAGTAGCTCTAATTAATTAAGTTGTTGCAAATAATGAAAAACTGAGATGATTATTCTGCGTATAAAATTAAATCACTCCATAATCTAGTTCACAGCAGTAGGTTAATAGGTCTTATTATTTTATAATGTTGTTCATCGTACTTTTCTTAAATTGAGTAAAATGATTCTGCATATTCTGATATAGCCACCATATTAACACTGATGTGACTGATTATTATCGGACAATTACTAATCTGAATGTTTGAATATGGCTTAAAGTCATTGGAAACAATTATTCACATAAATATTCCTTTTATTTTAAATTTGATAACAACGAAGGTGATATTCTTAAACTATCATCATTTCACTTACTGTTTTACATGTTTAAACTTCAGTTCATAGTTTGAATAATTTTTAAGTTATTAATTCATTGTAATCAATATATATTTCTAATACACAAATTTGACATTTTAGTAATCACGCTCAGGCTGATTATAAGTTATTGTTGTTGTTAATATGACCGGTGAAAAAACTCAACACATCACCACACCCGTGATAACTTTTTACAACGTAATCCAAACACTATGAAGGATAAATTATTTTTCTACTCCTTTATTTATTAGTACACTTAGATCAAACAAATTTGTAAGGTACTTCATATTATTGTTAATTACTGTAGTTCCTGTTTAGTCGTTCCATGATCCAATCTATACATACAAGTTTATTTCGATTGTAAAAGTACGAAAGGACCTACTGTCCTGTAAAGTAGGAGTTACATTATCTTAAAATGAGGATATTAGCTGATGAATTTCCTTTATTTCTTGAGAGGTGGACATTTAGTCAAGGCTTTAAAAGTATTGAGTGATTGGTTGGTAATTTATTTGTTCAGTTACTCAAATTTTAATTAATTGCTTGTAATCTTGGAGTCCACTAAACCTATTTCGGTTTAAGCAGTCAGTTAATGTAACTAGCTTGATTTTGAAAACGCATACATGATAAATGAGTTACAACCCACTTATTGAGATCAGACAACCTATTAGTAAACAACATTACTTCCCGGTAGTAAAAGGACCCCTAATTCAAAATCTATGCATTGAATAGCATTGAGTTACCACTTAACTAACTACAGTTTGTCTACCTTTTCATATTTCATTTGTTATATAAATTGATTAGAGTTAAATAACATCACTTAATTTACATATAATGAATATCTTAAACCAGAAAGAAAAATTTTGGTTAATTATTTAATAAAATTATCATATTGAATTTTTCCCATTTAATTTATATTTTAGATTTGTTAGATCAAGTTTATCCAATTGGACAATCAACTTTACTTATACAATATGAACTTTTTAAAATAGAATTAGATAATTACGTGAATTGTTTAAAACAAATCACTGAAAGTAAAGACGTTCAATTGTTAGAAAGAAAATCAATCAATGAAATGGATCAACAATTTGATCATCAATTTGAACATTTAGAAATTCCAACATTAGAACCATTTAATATGATTATTTATGGACTGCCAAATATCTCATTTGCTTAGAGTTTTATTAATTTTTTATAAACTCATATTTATATGATCTTTGAAATTGAACAGTATCAATTATGTTTCTTTGTTAGGTAGAATTAACAAAAAATGAGTAATGAGGACAATAAAAGAAATTTTCTATCTGCTTTTTCTGAATAACATTGCTTGTTTTTATTTTACATACTATACTGAATAAATTTTAAAAGATTTTCAGGAACTGATAATTATTATCTACTGTAAACGTTGACTAGGTGTATGTTAATTTACTCTAAAATATTAACAATCCCTTGTTATCTTTAGTGTTACAAAATCTTAGAAAAGATTGACACCAATCAGATATTTATTGTTTATCCAATTAAGATGCACTTACTTGTACCGGGCAAATTAACAAACTCCTCCAGAACTCATTATATTTTTGTTTGTAGCTTGTAGGAGCATCCATAAGACATGTTACACTCAAGTGGTATCTGCTTTAGAACAAAGAGTTTATTTATACAATATTTGATCATATCTTGATAGAGGCTAAGTAATGATGATGCTTCCTGACTAATTCCTCAATTATCTAAGCCAATAAAGAAATATATAGGTTCTTTGTATGATTAATGTTGACGGTTACCGATTATATTCAGTTCATTAAATATATCATTTATAAGCTAAAAACGTAATTAATTTCATTTGAGAAAGTTCACTATCTTTCTCCAGTTCAACAACTTACCAAAAAAATAAGTGTTACCAACGAACTTATTATTATGAAAAGTTACCTGAAACTACGATGAACTGATCATAATATATAGTTCATTTTCATGAACACATACCTTTTTTAAGATTTTATCAGTCTCAGAACAGGTTAGTACAAGTCGAATCAATATTGAAAACACATCGACTCACCCCCTCCTTAAAAGTGATTGGACGAAATAAAAAGAAGAGTAATTTGTTTCAATTAGTCATATTCTAAAGACAGAGTTTGATCATAAAAATTGATAAGATATCAACTATTGCACTTGGAATCATGTTACTCATTAGTTCATAAAGATTTCATCTTATAAATATACTCTACTATGGACAAAAATCATTACAACTCATGTTTTTTTCAAGATCATAACTTAATAAAAACTTGAGTAAAATATGCTAAATTGTGAAGCTATTTTATTCAACACTGAAGTGTTTGAGTTGTAAAAGGTTTTATGGCTAGTAATTGGATGCATGACGTGATTTTCGTTCCATTTAAGACTCGTCAGATGGATATACCTGTATCTCAGCGTTGATATCCATATTAAGACTCAGATCTAGTATATTCTGCTTTAAATGACAATTTCTTGCACATTAAACTACCGGTTCTAAATAGCCACTAACTTTTTCATTGGGTGTAAATTACATTTTTAAGGGACCAACTGTAATTCCACTTTATCTGTAAAAGAAGATTCTTTAAATTGATTACAAACTTAACGGATGTTTTTAAAAATGTTATGACTCATCCTTATGTAATGTGGATCTAAAATTATCCATAATATGAGTCTATTCGGATAATTCACTCATCAAATGTAATCAAATCCGTTTCTGTTTGTTTGGTTTCAGCCACACGGCTGTTATAAAAGTTATTTTCTCACACTTACACCTCGTACAGAATAGATGGAATTATATGTAGTTTTTTTTAACTCATCATATTTTGTACAAGACTGAATCATGATCATCAGTTTGATTGATTCTCACGGTTCTCCGCCTTTCAAAATTATCTTACTAACATTCGAAATACTGCATGATGAATGGAATTTTTTACCTTATCGTTTACACAACTAATAATTTTTTTAAAAACATTACAAATTGCCTGATCAGTTAAAATGTGATTGAAATGTTAACTTCCTCATATGACAAAGATAAAATTTGGAGTTTAGTCGAAGTTAAGGTAGAAATATTCAACTATTCAAATATTTCAGATTCGAATCCATGATGTTAACTGAATTATGTTTAGTCTTTAATTTAATTTACTCAAGATTCTTAGCATGACAATATTTCGGTTCATCCAGAGTCATATACTCTTTTACCTATCGTAAGTGTAACATGAAGGAGAGTTCTTACCTTTCAGGGATTTAAACTTTGATTATTCAACAATGAAATCTAAAACAATATCACTGAGCTATTGTAATAAACTTTCTTTAATGGTCAAACCTTTATCTACTTAAAGTTTTCCAATAGTTTTCATGAATAAATTTTATTTTGAGAGAATCATTCATATAAAACCATAATGTTTCTTGCCCATTTATGCTTTATCTTTAATTATTAATGTTGGCTCTAGTCTTGATGCTGTTTACCGTGGTAATAAGTAAACCACTACTAATTCAAAACCTAAATATCACTGTTCAGTAGTTTAAGTTAATACATTCGAAAACAATTATCGTTGGATTTGGATTCATGAACAAACTAAAAATGTCTACATTATAAGATTCGAGTAATATAGTGAATTTTACTCTCACAATTACTAAAAAATTCATATTAGATAGCAAACCGATAATAAATCGGATTTTTATTGTTGCAAATGGTCGGGGCCTAAATGAAATTGATGTTTACAGAGGATTCACCTACGGAAGTTTGAAAACGATTATTCCAAACCAGTGGTGTACATGGACCCTGTATGAACTTAATCTTGGATACCGACTACTATGGTACAGCATCTCTTATTATTGCCTTACTGCCTTTTGGATTAGACCTGTAAATCAGAAGCCCGAATAGCGTTGCCCTAACAAAACCACCTGCTTTAGTTTGGTCACTTGGACAGAATCTCAGTCCAGAAACAAATTCAATGGTTTGCGTGGTGCGTAAACATTTTGATACCCCCCTTTGTAACAATGTCTATGTGTTTAAATAAATAAATATTCTTGACTCATTTTCAAGAATTGATTTTTCTCACTTTCACACTGATAATTTTTTAAGACAGCTTACAAGTTAAACTGATTTGTACAACACCGTTTCACCTATAATTCCACTAAACTATGTTCACTAAATTACTTCATTTGAGGTATTACTGAAAATCAAGGAATACTATACAGCGGTTTCTTCCCAATACTGAACTTCATTCTAATCTACACTGACTACCCTAGTACAGATCCAATTCAGGACCTCTAGACCCTGCAGCGAGCACAATTATTAAAACGATTGCTTCGCTGTCCTATGGTATAGTTCCAACTTCGATCAATTTGTGATACAGTCTGACACTCGTTCAATATAAGTGGTGACAACTTCTTCGCTTTCAAGATGTCTAAACTCTACTAATCACAGCTTGCACTAGCACTTCAGGAACATCCTGAAGTAAGTTACTAGTGAACACATTAATATAGTTTTGTTCATTAGGTTTCATAGAGTATGGTTTAATTTGTAGGCTGTTTGTTAGAGAGATGGATTCCAGTCTATGTATAGTATTACTTTTGAACAATTAGCCACATTAAATCTCAAATAAAAATGATACTGGGAATAAAAATAACCACTTATGCATCAACAACTTGCTTTCTTTCGGGTAAAATTACTTTATTAATATCGTTTCCGCATTTCGCAAAAATATGGATCGCCACTGAAATGATCTTTTCTAATACACCATTTAGTAAATGAATCATGCATGAAGTCAACATTACTCACTTGGTTGCTCCATGAAACACGAGCAATACTTTGAAGACACATCACAATCGAAAACATGTAGCCTACACACACCTTCTATCGATCACAACAGTCCAGTTATCTATAAGCAACAATCAAATGACTTAAAGTTTCAGTGTACTTTTGATTTTCGTTAAGTTTTAGAATGGGGCAAACAGGCAGCTTACAAATAAACAACCAATTCATAGTTGCAGAGTTGCTAAAACGTATTGCTGGCGTGTCTTATATAAACAAGAATCAAGCGATCATCCAGAGCTTACAGGTTTTCAATGGCTGTCTAACTTAGATTGGATGGTGATTCCAAATAAAACAATGCTTTTGGTTCTGACACAAAATGATTTAGGCTCAGAAATCTTCTGAAATATTACTTGCATGGATTATACCTTCAAATCTCAGTTTATTATCTATCTATCATAGTTCAATTCTCCCGGTGTAATTTGGAATATTTTAACAAAAGAGTTTTCTGATATACTGTATTTAGTATTTTGAGAAAATTAACAGGAATATTTATTTATTCAACAAATCTTAACGTCAATAAGTGAACTATTAGCACAAAACCAATAAGTGTAGATTGCTTTCAATAAAAGTTTATAGATAATAATTTGTGAGATTAAACAGTGAATAACAGTGAATAATTAAAAAATGTATAAATCAAAAAGATAATATACTGAAAAAATAAAAATCCTATTGAATAAATAACTCTGTACAGAAAAATAATTAAACAGAATATGTAAAATGCAAATAGAAAAAACTGAAGGACAAATCTCCTAATTATAAAAAAAAACACTTCACCCAATCAGTTTTATCTATCCATGAAACTTAGATATCCACTATCCTTCATTAATGACGACTGCTCAAGTTCAGACTCCTAAAATATAGAGAAAAAGTGACGAAATGATAATTGATCAATCATAGTTGAATAGTTAGTTGTACATTAACATGCGAAAATATAAAGTGTTTTGTGTTCTATTGTGAGTAGTGAGATAGTAAAGTATACAGATGATGATTTTTTCTATGATCTGAACATTTTTAATCCATTTCCTTCAGAGATTATTGATTAACACTGGTGAAGAGTTGCTTTGTATTAATAAATTATTTTGATTGTTAAACTTTATAGTTTGTTTCACGAATCGACATTAATTAACAATTTTTGAGAAACCAGCAATCACTGGATTGCTTCATGAATGTGATGAACCTGTTAACCCACGAACTCCAGTTTTCAAGACTAGAGCGTGGTAGTAAAATTCACGATAAATATTATATAAAGGAATCATCACTACAACTAACAAATATCAACTTCAGTATTTCTCAGTACCATGTCTTTAACTTACTAAAAATATGTCTTAATTTTAAAAAGTTCCCAGAACATTATTAGTTTAAACTCTATGATATTAAATATCAGATAACAGTATTTGATAATTGTAGATAGTCCACAGAAACAGCTTGATCTATGATTCGTACCAGTCAGCACTCATCAGCAAAGAGTACTTGTGATTTTAAATGAACTTAATATTCCTTGATGGATCTAACTCAAATCACTTAGTTTCATAGTTAGAAATGTGATCTCTGAGCTATCCTGACAGTAACTAGTAGCAAAGTATCATTGAGCATACATTTTATGCATCCAAGTATCAGAATAGCCATTTTACACACAGAGATCATATGATACACTATTCTAGTGTCCTATAATTATTCCAATTCTAATATAGCTATAAACATTAGAATCTATTTAAAGAATTAACTTTCAAGATAATTCATAGACTGAATGATCAAATAGAGACAGTGTTTTACAAAAAGTTAAATAATTAATTCGAAAATAAAGTACAATATTATTTGTAAATGATAATAACAATAATAATAGTAATAATACTTACCATTTTTAATGAATTCGAACCAGTATCAAACATTATAGCATGTGAATTGACTGGATCAGTTTGATTAATCAAATCTATCAATTGACGAATATAGGTTATTGCATAACGCAGAGTTCTAATCTTTGTTAATTTGGTATCTTTCGGTATTTCTGGTAAACATGAACGAAGACGACAGAATGCAGTGTTCAATGTTTTTGTACGATTTTTATCTTGTTCACGTTGATGTTGTTTACGTTTGATGGGATTACGACGATATTTTGAATTGTTATTATTAGGATTCTATGTTAATAAAATAATGAGTTAATTATAAATTAATAAAAAACTCAATGAAAATATCAAAGTTTAATTATTTTGGTTTTCATATTTATTTCAAATGTTGATTAACTTTGACAAATATATTACAACCGATTTTATTACGTCATATAATCAAATAATTTCAATTACTTAAGAGTTGACAACAAATTTGTTATGTCACACAACTACAAATATACTGGAGTTACGAAATTCCATTGATTAAAATCTATTCCTGCTCAATTGTCCCAACGTTATTGATTTTGTTTTAAAAAGCGATCTAATCTTTTTCCTGTTTATTCATAATTGAAGCTTAACTTATTATTTTACTAATGTATCATATTTAATAAATGATACCCTCAAATGTCTTATATTTTAATGTCATAAAGTTTTTTAAATTTTATCGTTTAATAGCCTACTGTATTGTTCCTCATCAACTCTATTACATCTCATTTACTGACTGGATTTCGAAACTTGAATAGCGGTCCAGAAATAATGCATTCACTATCAGTACCTAAAGTCGCAGGCTCGATTTTTATGAAGCAGAGAAAGCGAATTACTAAGTAGTCATATACTAGAAAGAAATAATTGTTCACCATCCTCTGATTATTATTTATTTGTCAGATGCTTTCACTATTTGATGAAAATCATTGTTTAAGGTGTTTTTTTCTTTTGTATACAACACTACGTTCCAATCGACAAGGAAAATAGGTATTTTAGATCTTCAAAAAATCAACACTTTTGTAGATACTCAAGTTTTAGTCATGTAACACTGACATTGAAAATATCATTTGAACACTGTTTTAAAAGTAGTTAACTTTTACTTATGTAATCAAATCAAATATTTAAGTAAATATAAATTTCCATATTATCTTTTCATTATAAACAAATCAATAATAATAGAATAACTTATTTCACAATTAAGTGCGCCTGAAACCCCTCTAGGGTTACTGCCTGTCCCAAGCCCGGATTAAAGATGAGGGTTGGACATAGGGTTGGCGACCCCATCTCACAAAAGAACTAACTCGCAAAAAAAAACGCTAACCAGAAAACATTATTCAAGTAAGTGATTTCACGAGTGGAAAATCTCTTCCATACAAAATTTATCATGTTTTTAGCTTAACAATACTAGTAGATATTATTATATCTGTAGGGAAAAAAAGGTTAAATATATTCTATAAATAAATATAATATCATTTAGTAAAATAACATTCAACAAAATTAGTTGAAATTATTCATTTTAAATATTTAAATAATATATACTGATTACAAACTTACATTTTGAACAATAGGTGAATCTTCAATATAGTTCTGTGTTAAATCAATTACTGTATTGATTTGTTGTGATAAATTTTTATTAAATGACTTGATTAATTTTTTAGGTAAATATGATGTATGTATTTGATCAATTTGATTTTCATTAGTTGTTCGAATCATTGAACATGGTGATATCATAGATGATGATGATGACGATGTTAATGCCGATAATAATAATGGTGATGATGTTTCAGTGTAAAAAGATGAATTATCTATTGTGTATCGATTATTTCTATCATCCCATTTAGAGTCATGAATAAAACGTGGAGTACTTGTACTTGCATGATAATTTTGATGATTATCGTTATTATTATGATGACTATTAGTGGCAATAGTTGTAGTATCAGTAACGATGTTAGTAGATGTTATGTTATTATTAATATTAGTAGTAGTAGTATATATATCATTTGCATTGGAATGATGGTGTACCGAATGATTTACTTCATTCATAAAACTGTAATTATTTGATTGAATAGATGATGAATCTAAGTTTGAGTAATCATTTTGTATAAGAGGTACACAATGTTGTTGTATCATTGAATAGTAATTAGGATTGACATTTGATAGTGATAATGGTAAAGTAGTAGTTAGACTAATGTTATCTTCCTCACCAGAATCATTTGTAGTAAAGAAATACTTCTCTATGATCGATTCTAAATAAGATTGTTGACTTAGTCTTAACTTCTGTTGGTAATGAGTATTGTGAATTTCTTCCATTTTTTTTTCGTATAGATCAATAATTTGTATTTTCTTGTTTCAAAATTCAATCTTGAAAATTACTAATAGTACGTAATAATAATAATAATAATAAGTCAGCAGTATTTATAGGAGAATTTGGCTAGAATTTCCCTGAGATAGGAAAATGTATTTTCATTTTCTTAAAATTTCTACCTTTCTTTTAAATTTTACTTAGAGAGAGAAAGAAAAAGGTATACTTTAGTAAACATTGTCATCGCGCTTTAAAATGATTGGTCCAATCAAGAGAACAAATTAAAATGAACGGATTTTTCTCACCCAACCTTTGCACTAATGCTACAATTATCTACTTACTACACACACATTCTTTTAATTCATCCAATATTTGAATACTAGATTGTTTAATGGATTTAGAGGGAATTTCTGCTGTTACTTCTGCTATCACTGTGACACTTTATATACAAATGACGATTTTGATTAAAACCATTGATGTACATTTATTGAATAATTATTATTATATAATTTTAACCATAAAATAAAAAAATAAGAAATGAATTCATAATCATATTGATTTTCTGTTTAAATCACTATAGTCGCAGGGAGAGGAGAAAATAGAAGGGAAAAATAATAGGAATTCTCACTTCACTTATCAAATACTTTTTAAAGAATTATATCATGGGATATTGCTGTCATTATTATTATTATTATAACTATTATTGTTATTACGATGACACATGTTTATGTGATCATCATAAGTGACAAAAACAGTGAATAGGTATTCATCAGTTGATAAATCTATCAATCTATTGTATGGAAAAATTATGATGACAATGTATTAGCTGATAAATGAGAACTGTGAAAATCTTGATGTATATATATATATTCAATCAATTAAAGTTTTAGACCCGGTAACTGAAATGTCTTTTGTTTATATAGGTATGTATGTGAAATCTTCTGTCAAATGAATATATTTATATATAGAGAAAGAGAGAGTGAAGGAAACACATCACACGTCTATCAAAAATGTAAAGTTTGCAAAAAAACGCTTATTTCAATTGTGTTCCTAATGCTGTTACGTTCAAATTTGACATTCCTCAGTGCTTGATGTCAAAATGTTTTTGTTATGAGAATTTTATCAAAAAATATTATTCTTATAAAGTCATTATGTAATATCTCCCTAATACACAGGGTAAGTGTAATCATTATGTCCGAAAATATATATCTACATATTTGTTTTCTTTTAAATGACATTTTCATTGGAATAAATAGCTATTTAATTAAGAACTCCCCATAGAGCTCCAATGAAGTTAATGTTAATCCCAAAGCAGGGTGAATATAATAGGTTTGGGTCTATAGTTAGCGACCCATCTCACAAAAATGAGTTCCAACACAAACATTCCGGACTGAGTTTCAAATGATCACTTTGAAAAATTATTTAACAATCATTTTGGAAGTGAAAGCCTAAGACTATTATTGAATATAAAATAATAACGATAATAAATATTATTTGTGTATAAAATCCCTGGTTCCTATTCACTTCTATTCATAATGTAAATGATAGATGATTGAAATCAGATGACCACCATTGAACTGATAAATAGATCAACTTTCAATCATAATTCAGAGTTTTATTTACAAAATCAACATATCAGTCAATGTCATTCACATGAAACATTCACAATTAGACCATCATATCAGTTTGGTTTGAACTTTAAAAGCAAAATATACATTTTTTTGTGTAAATGATAGAATGAACAGTAACAGAAAGCAACTGTTTACTTGTTGAGTTCTTTTACTAATAATATCTTACAGAAAATGTCAATTTCTTTTTCAATTTAAAGTTTAATAGAACTATTATAGAAGCATCAAAGTAGAAACTTTTTTCATACTTTCTTGAAACTACTCTTATAATTCATAAACATTTCTAATAATAATCATCATTCTCTGACGAAAAAAAAAAGACAAGAAAAAAATTTCATCATCATAACAATTTATGAACATAATAACCACTGAAAGTTCAATGTTTCCAGTCAGTCATCCGTTCATTTAATTTTCTGATTTATTTAATTCATACCGAAATTCTCTTATCACATACATAACTTATTTAAAAATTTCCACTTGACTGAGAATTTTGACTGTTTAACGTTTAGTGTCGAAGTTGATTTTTGTCTTTCTTATTTAATTATTGAATAAAACAAAAATCAGGAATGTTTCGAATAGTAATAAAACTAAAACCATTCATCTTAATTCATATATATATTATGTAGGGTGTCACCTGCTGACATGAATAAAAGAAATTGATTCTGCATATAAAAATTTTTGTATAATAGACAGTTATCACATGTTAAATAAAATGTTACTTGTTTGAATAGTCATTGCTAACTGTACCATTTAGAAAATCAACTATCATAGTAGTAGCTGCACAGTCAAAAATATTCATCAAATAATGAAGTGTAAAACAGAATGACTAAAAAAAAGAAATTTCCCTATAAAAATTATATTCAATGTATGTCTATGTCTATATAATAACAGATAATTTTTATTGCTTTACAAATTGGTCTACAATTTTACAATAATTACATCGTGATTAATGAATTTTTCCAATAAGATCCTGTGAATGGTGTGTGCAATTGACTAAACTTATCAATAACATTCACTCATTACAAAATAATATATTATGAATTTGAAAAGATTTGAAATTTTTATTATTTATATTAACCTACAAAATCAATGGTTTGACAGCTTTATGAATGAAATATCTTAAACTATTCAGCTATAGGACTTGCTTAAGGAATAGATAAATTACTTACTTACTTACACTTGTTACCCCCCAATGGAGTATAGGCCACCGACCAGTTTCCTCCGACACACACTGTTCTGGGTTTCCCTTTCCAGTTCTTTCTAATTTTTATTCATTCTTCTCATGTCTTTCTCTATTTCTTGGCGTAATATGTTCCTTGGCCTTCCCCTTTTCCTTTTACCTTGAAGGTTCCAAGTGAGGGCTTGTGTACTTTTCACAGAGAGTGTTTTATCCACTTCTACCGCTACTTCCGAAAGAGATATAGAAATATACTATAAACTGATGTGCACTTGTATAAGGAAGCAGACAGACTAAAAATTAGAATAATGTGTCAAAATCAGAAACTTATTAAAAGCTGGAACTTATTGGACAAACTTTTAATATAATGGTTATATTTAGAGCTGAAATTCTTCAAAATGGATGAGATATGTTCATCTTGTCGATATCCATGTCGATATGATATCATTTGACATCTATCCCCTGTATTGAACAATTCAAATGAGATATAGTGATCAAAGGGAAATTAGTAAGTGTTCAACATTCCTTGAAAGATTCAGTGACTATCAAAGTGAAATTATTTTATGATGGAAATCGCTTTGAAAACTTGAAAAAAACTTACATATGAGATCAAACTTGGAGAGATTCAGATCATATTGCATGGGTGATAGTTTTTAATTGATGAATGGAGATTCAATGTTACACATTTCCAAATTTTATTAGAATTTAAAATATTATATGATCTCTATAAAATGCCATCGATAATGTTTGTCTCTCTCTCGGTGAACATGATTACTGAACACCAATTTCCACAACATAAAATTGTTAATGTCAACAAAAATTTTAAATCGCCGACTGATCTTATTTTATGTTCCATTGGAAACTAGAGAGCACTAGACAGACTGCTGTTTCGTTATGGTGTAGTATCTCATCATTCGTTTAAATTATTCAAATAATTGTATCGACCATAATTTTGAATTTGTAATAATTCGATTACAGTATCGATTATTGTATATTTGATTGTGTGTGGATGCTTGTATGTACTTACAAGTACGTGTAAGTTTGAGTTCATTTGTGAGAAATTATTTTTTGGTGTTACGGATGAATTTATTTCATGCATTCATTTATTCAGACAAACATGAGAAGGGAAGCGTACAAGCAAAACGAAGCTAATTGTAGAAGGCGAGTGTGAGCCATCTCTCCTTGAGCTGAAGAATGGTTAAGTATACAAAGTCAAACAATAATAGGCTAGACATGCCATAAGCGAGTAAGCATCCACACACAATCAAATATACAATAATCGATACTGTAATCGAATTATTACAAATTCAAAATTATGGTCGATACAATTATTTGAATAATTTAAACGAAAGTACAATGAATGAATGATGAGATGCTACAATGGTGTGGAAGATCTCAGTTGTGCACATTTAATACCTTACCAAAGGTCAGCACAAAACCCGTAGATCACACAGTTGATTCTTGATGAGTCCCTGGATGGTCACTGCTGAGGAGTTACATATTTCAATGAAACAGTTCTCAAGAACTCTTTAATTTTCAGTGGTATCACTACTGTTGAACTTTAGTTTAACAATCTAAGCAAATATTCACAGAATTCTTTGACTTAAAAAATTTCCGGCAAAGACGGATAGTGTTTGATAGTGGGATCCAGTACGTGCGTTTCATCCTCATCAGGATCCTACTACTGGATGTTTCTGCATCGTAGAGTTGATGTCCACTTCAAGACTCAAACCCAGTACCGTTTGCTTGAAACGCCATTGTATTGTCCGCTCAGCTACTGAATTCACATAGGTACTTGTTTATACCATGGAGTGATGAAGTTTAATTTATTTTTATTGGTAGTTCGAATCTTCTCATTGATAATTAGTACTGCATTTGATCAATATATCTCTGCATATAATGCTTGTAACCTAATGGCTCTATATCAAGGCAATCCGTACAGGATGTATATATTTTGCCACAATAAACTGATCAATTGCAATCCTAACTGTCAATGGGAAAATTTCAAACTCCCAATACAAATGAATTAAAACATTTTCAGTTCAAAATATTCGTTCATACTACAATTACAATTACATTAAGATATGTGTTTTATTAATTGCACGTGTTATAAATTGTTAAAAAAAAAATTGAACATATTTTTTTTGTTGTTGGTGAAACCACTCCATCTTATCATCTTTTGATTAACAATGATGATCCATACATAACATCAAAATGAAATTTTCAATGAATGTTTGTGTTATTTCTTCAGCTACAACATGTAAAAGTCATTTTAAATACAATTAAATTATTCATTAATCCAATGTTTTAATTATTTATCATGTATGAATAACAAGGTGTAAAAAAGCTGATTTTTTCTAAAACACAGATTTTTCGCTTATTTTAGAATGAAAAAAAAAACAGTGTAAATGTATATATGCATTCTTTTGTACATAGTATGTGTTAATGTAAAATCTGTGTAAAATCAACATACTCTTTCTTTAAAAACATGAAAATGTTAGATTACCAATCACTGATATGTGTGTGTGAGTGATATAGTTCATAAGTAATTTTCTAATAAAATCAAGTTTAAGAACTACAATGTTTATACCTTCCTTATTCGAGTTTTGCATCATTTCACCTATTTGTCGAAAATATGTAGATTAAATATGTAGATATGACGATCATGATTGTAATTATAGTAACAATAATATCTTGATTAAAATTTAATTATACCTAGTGTTATTATTGAATAAAGCCATATTACTGAAATGAGATAAGTGTACATTTGCATATACACACTTCATTGACTATTATTTACGCTTCTATGAATTGTTAGGAATGCCATTCTCTGATGCCTGGTTGATATCATTTGAGGTTCCATTTTTTCAACTGACATATATACACATACACACACACAATCATCATATATCTTTCTATCTAAACATTATATTTTTCTGTCAAATAAATAGTATACTTCTAATAAGAATTGTTTAACAAGTGTCAAAAATTATTCTTCCCACTTTTTTTTTCTACCATATCAATATTTTCAATCTTCAAAGTAAAATTTTTTTGTTTTAAAGGAATGTAGTGCTTGTGAAAATTAACTTATCTAGTTAAAAGAATATTGGTAAAATTGACAATTTCATTTTTCTTTGTTAATGTGCAAAAAAAAGCACAAAACAGAATAGATAATGATAATGATAATGATGAATTATTTCACACTTTAACACAATATGAAACATAAACCAATTCACTGTAAATATGCCATAAAAAATAACTATGTATATTAGAGCAAAGTGAAAGTGAAATGCGAGAGGTTACACTGGTTTTCATTCAACATCCAGATGCAGTTATTATCTACATATGTACTTATTTATGTTAATAAGTAGAAATTTTATTATTTATTCTTAAAAATAAAAAAAAAACATACATCGTTTTGTTTTTTACGCCTCGTGGACAACACTGATCTTGATCAGTTTCTTTTCACCCACCTCAAACACAAATCACTACTAACATCATTTATATTTCACTTGTTGTCCACCTTAGATATTTTTCATAAAAGTAAAAAAAACTGTTTCTTCTTTTTTTTAAAAAAACTACAACTAGACATATTTTCTATATTTTTTTTACGATCACTTATGACAAGGAGTGAAGAAAATTTAAGAGAAGTGTAAAAAAGAATATCGCGTACAGTGAACATTTAACACACTGACTTTGTTTGTTAAAAGGGGAAAAAACAAACACATCAGTAATAACACTTTTTCATTGTAGTAGTAGAAAAAACATGTGTGCATGATAATAAATTCAAATATACCTGCAAACTAGTAAAATAATGATAGACTACATCAATGTATATTTATTTTGATATGTATGCCTATTTGTTTCATTGAGTGCAGATATGATAGTTGTAAAGGTTCATGGTTGGTTGTATACTTTCTATGCATATTTGTGTTAAAGTGAATGAATGTATGTGCGGTAGAAATGCCTTCAGACTAGTATGTGTCAAATAAAATATAAAATTGAAAAAAATAATGTAAGTTTTTACATTTTTCTTATCATTAACTTAAAGTGTTAAAAATGTGTCGCATGTGAAATATTATTTTTATTATCTGTTCCCTATCCATTCTCTATTCAACTGAACAGTACATTAGGTGTATTTTTTGTAGACATTAATTTTACTGTAAAAAAATAACTAACTTAATGTCTATTCTATTCTATAGATGAAATATAAAGATCTACATTTATGTCTAAGACAAGAGTAATCATACTCTAAAAACAGCATTACTAGTAATAATAGGACCAGTAGTTTTACTGCTTTCAATAGTAGAACACAAATCATAATGATCATGATCATATAAATGCTAAATAATGCTATACAAATATATATATATATATATATATATATATATATATATATATATATATATATGCACATATACACGCATATACATATGCATACTACTGAAAAGATAACATTAACAAAAAAAAAGATCCAGGTGCACTTGTCGTTTTTTACGTTAAACACCTTGTTCTAGTAAAGAAAAAAGTTGAATTTAATTAGAAAATTATTATTATTATTACTGTTGTAACTTTAAAATTATTCCATCCATCATTTTATGTTGGAAAGAACAAAAAAAATAAACTAGTAAAAAGTGCGAGATACAATGAGAAACAGATCGGTGGTAGTGAGAGAGAGAGAAAAAAAAAGAGGGAAAATGTGCCACACTGTTAATGTTAACCATCAATAACATCATCATCATCATCATCACCATAAAAAATAACGCATGAACAATAAAAATAAATAACATTTTACAATGTGTTAAAAATGTTCTTCTTAAAAAACAGTTGAATACTTCTAATAATCTTGAAGTAAAGTGTACATACATCTCAATCAAATGAATAATATTCACTTCAAGATGATAAAAAGAAAGTTAAAATGATTTGTTTCATTTGTAAAAGACAGAATGTCCATTCAGTGAAGTTCAGAAATAAATGGTCTAGTATTATTTGAAGAGGTAGATATAGCTTTTAGTAATGGAATCCAGGATAGGCGTTTCATCATATTCGGGGTCGATCAATTGCAGTTCTAAACATCAATGGAAAGATTTGAACAGTCAATACCAGTAATGGTCTTGTGTTTAAAATCTGAACTATATTACCTTAATGATGTTTATATTTCTGGAAAAATTATAATTTTAATATATGAAATATTGATCTAGTGATCTTGAATTTACAGTGATACTCGTTTACCGAAAATACACTGATGATCAGAACTTTCTATATGTGGCTATCGTCGGTGTATACAATATAATCCAAATTTAATTGTGTATATGTATGCATATACATAATAGTAATAATAACTATTATTATTAGATAAGATGGAACCTCTCTATGTATCCATGGACTTTACGGTGTTGTGGATGATCGTTGGTGGAAAATCTCGAATTACAATAGAGTGACTGCTCAGTTTTCTCCTGATTTCTACATTATTATTGAAAAATAATAATAAAACTAAGCCTCATCATCTCTTTATTGGTTATAACACTGTTATATTATTAGATAAACAGTTTAAGTTAAATTGAGAAATATATAATCGTGTTTATGAATTGATCACTTTAATATGTTTGTTATTTGTTTTCTTCTGATAGACTTCCAGGAAACAAACTGTTGTATTAGAGTATCTATCAGCTATCATGATATTAGTAAAATTTTGAATTTTAATTGTTCTAAAAATATTCCAAATGATTTACAGTAAGATTTAGTAACATTTACCAAACAAATAACAATAATAATATCCTGTAAGATTATGTATTATTTCGTTAGATTTTATATCATTATGTACACTGAAAGTTGACGGATTTAGTGATGGGTTAAATCTTGGAAAAATATACTAGTCATTAGTGCTGTATTTGTTTCAGACAAAATGGATATGATGTAAAACGTTTTTAGGTTTCTTGTGGTTGTTAAAGCGATATTATTCCAGTTTACACTATTCGTTATTTGAATTAAACTTCTACTTTTGACGTCAGTATTTGTATTTTTATCGCAATCATTTTCAATAGGCAATCGTACTGTGCCTGTAAATGATATTGCACTGGATATTTATTTATCGTGTTTAACCTGATTCAAACGAATGGGTTTTTAATAGTGTCTTAACGATAAGTTGAACAGTCTTTCTTATCAATCATTGTGAAGTGTCTGCAACTCCGAAGTATGCTGTATTTTGAAGTTTGTGTTTGTCATAGACGGTTAACGTTTGAAATACTGGTGGGATCATCAGACAGCTTCTTCGTCGTAGTTTGAGACTTTCCTTCAATTCCCAATCACTATTCTACTGAGGTTTTGATTAAAGACCTTGAAGTTTGGAGAACAATGACTAACCACCAGAATTACTGAGTAAGAGTTTGATGGTACAGTTTCAGCTCCAATCAATTTGGTGATAACTGTTTGATTACCAACATATTTATACTCCATCAGTCACAACTTCTGACTTGAACTCCAGATAAATTTTTAATTAACTCACTAGAGAAACGTATCGCATCCTCACATATTTAGTGATAGTTCGGCTGGGATCAATTTATAACGAAAATGACCATACCAAACCAATTTCCACAAAACCACTTCAATGATACAATGTTTTATTTAATAATTTAGATCTGATTAGTTATTTCTTAAAATTAGGATCCAGTTACAATATGTTTGGTAATAAACTAATACAAAAGATTACAATTCTTAAGGAATTTATTATTTATTTCAGTGTCTTGTTCAGAACTATATACTACTTGAAAGTTTCGTCATTAAATACTGTCATCAAATGAAATCACCAGTGAAAACCATGAAAAAAAGTGGATGAATGTTTCGTTTTAACATATCATTGATTAAAACTACATAATATCTTTAAATTTTAAAATGTTCCAAATTTTGATGGTTCATATTTTTCAGTTCATCTTTTCATGACACTGTCTATATATATTATGCCATACAAATGTGTCTCGAATGTATACCGCTGGATATTCTTGAACTAAAGCAAGACAACTGTCCAATCCATCACTAATCTTTAGGAATTCCCTCAGTAAGAACTTACTTTCAACGTTTGTTTAAATAAGTGGAAACAATGTATATACGTAACTAAATACGGATAGGTAGGTTGTTATTGCACATTTGAAATAATCAATCAATCATTGTTAGACCACCATTAGGAACTTGGAAGCACTAGAATGCCGTTTCGTCCTGTTATGGAACTCATCAGCAGTGCGCATCCACGACTCCTGCACCTCGCAGGATTCGAACCCGGGACCTTCGGTATTGTGCGCGAACGCCTAACCATCGGACAACTGGGCCGGTATCTAACGGTGTTAATGTCTAACTCTGATTGATCTAGGGATTTTGCGCGACCTCACCCATTTGTCTTTGGTAGTTACTGTCTACACCCGACAGGGTTGAACTCCTTTGGTCACGTCTTCTCAACTAGAACTCCGAGAATTCGCTCACGAAGCTAGTCACTAGCGAGCACAGATTCGATATTTCTGGGCAGAGTTTTGTAGGTTTTGTGTTTTTACACATTTGAAACCATCAAACCAAAAATAATAAAACCTTTGGATTTTAGTGTTAAGGTCATTTGATAATTTCACAGCCTATTTTACTGATCATTGGTAATAATGACATATCATTCAACACTAACTTATACGAAATAGTAAATGAACGCTCCACAGGATAGATAGGTTGAACGATTCAGTGCACTGATCTCGCCTACTCTTCACACTTTTTTCTGACATGATAATTCTTACATACAAAAAGAAAATGTGCATAAATGATCAGATAAACAAAAACTTATTTTGCATACATACACACACACACTCAAAATTTTATTCAGTGAAACAACATCTTGATTATGATTCAGAATAATAATAATAATAATAATAATAATAATAATTTTATTCTACAGATGAACCATTAGTGATTAAACACCATAGGCAATAACATTATCAACACTGTTTTGACATATTTATACAATATAGGCTTAAAAATGAATTGAAACTGTTATATGCTTGATACTGAGTTATGATATTTAGCACTATTATTATCATTATTATTATTATTATTATTATTATTATTATTACTACTATTACTATGATCGTCTGTAATCATCATTATGTATGCACATATATAGATTTATATAAATTGAAGTGAATTTTGATTTTATCTATTAGTGTAATCATATTATTAATAATAGTAATAATAGTATAGTGCTACTAATAATATTTTGAATAAACTAGAAAATCTTCAAAGAATGTCTACCACAATCATTTGCATTTTTGTAGTGATTTAAATCTGTATACACTTCTTACATAGTTATTTACAAGAAGAAAGATTATCATTATAATAATTATTCATGAAATACACTTGTGATAGAATAATACTTCTTTCAAATCAATTGTGTTTCTTTTTAATATTCAATGGTAGTAATCTTATCTATTTTTTCTTAAATAATATCATGTAGAAATTTTTTTCGTCAATTTACATTTTGAAGTGTAATGACATCCTTTATTATTGACGTATTATGTATATTATATGTCATAATTTTCTACTAATCAACAAACAAGATAGACTTGATTTGATTGAATATGAATTGGAGTAATTTGGTGGTATGGTTTAAAGAAAACATGTCATCTACATTGTTTTATTATTATTATTATGATTATTATTATTATTATTCAAGTAATGATTTGATTGTGTAACAGAATAATTGAGACTGCTAGTCAATTACGGTTGATAACACCAATAAAATGATTTAAACAATCAAGATAAATGTGTAACTAGATCATTTTTATTAAACTGAAATTCAATAGAATAAAGTTTTATCTTCCTCATACTATCAGACTACTTTTAATATGAAAGAAAAGCGTAGTTTATGTAATATATTGAAATAATTCAATATAAGTCATTAAGGGTAGTAGGAATATAATTTAACCTGAGTTTTGTCGTATTTAACTGATGTTAGTTAGTCAGTAAGCGGTATCTATCTGTATGCGCAAAACGAACTGATATTTTTAGTGGAGTAAAAAATCGGGTCAGTTATATAATGCTACATATAAGTTTAATTCGATTAGTACTTCTGAGGATGAGATAATATGATATGAAATGCCTATTAGGTAGTAATCACTTCATATGAATTATTATTTTGTTCAATGAATTTAGTAACGAAAAACTTCCACATGTCACAGAGTACTTATTTGAAAAAGCAAACTGAAAAACATTTATCATGAAGTGCAAACATTTATTAGTGCAACAAGATTATTAAGTTTTCTAGGTTAATGATCTGACTCCATTATGAACGAATGATGGATGAAACCCCGTTTTATTATATATACTCTACTTCAGCTAAACCTTTTGGACGATGGTGGATAAATTTATTTCAAGCACTAGTTTACATAGACAAATATTAAGGTGAAAAATAGTGAAGATCGATATTCCAACTCAATTAGTAATATGTGACCCTGTCTTTATAAGCATGTAACATATAAACACTTACCAGCTAGCATATATACACATATAAAGCATGAATAAGGTTACATGTGAGCGACTGTCGAGATCAATCATATAGGCGATTGGACAAATAAAAAGATCAGAATAATTTATCCGTTTACAAATGAGATGAAATCACGTGGGCGTGTGATATTAGAAATTTACAAGTTCCTTTCCACAGTGGGTTCAGATATCTTGAAACCTGATAAAGAATATTGAATTCGATGATCCGATAACTTTGCTTTGAACGTCTCATAGAATTATATTTATCTAACCAGTACAGTGAAATCTACCAATATTGATAATAATAATAGTAATTCAAATAAGAAATAATTTGTCAACTGATTTTCAGTCGATATAGAACTTGAATTCGTTTGTTATTCGCAAACACCTTAACAACCAAGTTTAAGAATCGTTGCATGTAAATACTAATAAGTACAGTGATAAACTTCAGGATGTCCATACAGATTATTATTATTATCATTATTATTGTTACTATCATTAAAATGGCATTTGTCTTTGACAAGTAACATTTGATTTGAGGATAAAACTTGAAATAATCTCATGCACTAATATTTAATTAATGATAATGTTTCATCTTGCAAACGAATTTGTGCTTCTTCAATGAAGTATGAATGGTGATAATAATAATAATAATAATAATAATAATAATAATAATCCTTCAGAGGGAATTCACACCAACTAGCAAGGTGAAACGTTGAAATTAGTCAAATTTCAATCATTGAGATTATTTCACGTATAATTTTTATATCTAGTATCATTTATATTGTACTTTCAGACCGATTTCTATCAAAATACTTGCTCAAATTTTAATAAATTTCACATAAGTTGAACTATTGCCTAGAATTTATTTACTGAAGTAATTTTAATTTAAATAACTTGTTTTTTGAAAAATATCTCACAATTTTCAGTGGTTATATTTGTTGTTAGTTTAAAATAACGAATGTATAAGTTTCTATATAAATTAATGACTTAATCTGTTTGTAAATCACCTATGTGGATGATGAAGTCTACTCGAGTTGGTCGGATTGTGATAGAACAATATCTCCTGGTTAATACCTGATTAGGTTTATCCTATCGTGATAACCTATCGAAACGATTTCTTTGGTGACTGGGTAGAAAAAAATCTTACCGAATTGATCGTAAGAAGAGATAAGAGAAGTGCAAAGTTAGGTCACTATCACACGAGTCGATCCGTGGCATACAAGTAAATAATCCCTTGGTTCTGTTAAACACAGCCTTCTAATGCAGAAACGGTTCTACTCGATGGATCATTTGGCTAGAGCTCAGGAACATTTCACTGACCCTACATATGCATCAAGCATTTTATTCCTTAGGAAATTTATATTCCCAATGTTTTATCAAACTACTTCAAATGGGGAAAGTAGATGAATAAAGAAAACAGAGGTTATTTTATCACTATCAGTTTACCAGATGACATATCTTGCCTAAATAACCTAGTTTATTAATTTTTAAAAAATATGGATGGTTTGTTTTTCAAAATTTCCACTCAAAGTCAATTAAAACATTTTCCTGTCAGAAATCGATCAAAAAAGTTTTTGTTTTTCTATGTGTTATTTATCATCGCTGAGATGATTTTTTCTCTCAAAAACATCATTATTATTATTGTCTGAAGTGATTGAAATCATTGAAATTTAAGTTAAGTGTCTCAAAGTTTACAGACTTTATTTGATGAATAGACTGCAAGTAATAAGTTTTGTCATTATCGGTCTAATTGATACATGAGAAGAAGGATTTTTATGGTAATAAGTTAGCAGAGATAAATGCGAAGAAAATATAATGCAGTTGTGTTGTGAAGCCCTCAATGTTTAGGTCAGTTTCCAATGTTGTCTCATTTTTTTATGTCTTCAAGTGAAGGTAATTTCTGTTGACTTAATCCGATCAAGAAAAATTAAACTTGACAAGGGAATGTTCAAGTTTAGTTATCTTGTGAAGTTGTCGAAACTGATCATTTCAATGAATTTCTTTTATGCTCACATCATCAAACACGTACACATATTTGTTTATATGTACACATAAATTACTTATAGTCATTCATAATTAAGACAATAAATCCATTCTCCAACTGAAATATATATATTCACAAAAATTTGTTTATTTGACGAAAATGACAAAGAATGCCTTGAAAGAAATCAGTTAAATGTACAAGTTTTATAAGATTATTGACATTTGATCAAGTTATTCAGGGACGTACTTAAAAAAATATTGAACAGATATAGGATAACATTAGTAATTTTGTTTTCTGTCTAATCCAAATAATCAGAATCTTTCACAATGAACAAACAGCATGAAGCATTCGAACGATCAACTTATCGTTTTTGTAAACAATATTTAGAAGCTATTGTATTACCAAATAGATTTAAAAGAAATTTTATAAAAGAAAGTCTGCAATTTCTTTTCAAACTTAAAGAAAATTATTGACAAGATACATCTAATATTTGGTTGAATAAAATAAACTACGTAGAATAAGATCATTCTTTGAGAACTGTAACCTGATTTAAAAGCTGATGTTTTGTTTTGTGACTACTTCATTGGCTCCTCAGTGGTTTTGGTGTAGTAGCCAAACATTGTATTTACATTTTGATAATCAACTAATCAACAAAGTTCATTTACAAAAAGCAACTGAATCGGATGACTGTTGTAGGCGTGTCCATTCTCGATGAGGACAAAACATTTTCATACTAACATTACTAACATTAAACAATTATCACAATACATTAGAATCCTTAATTTTTTCAACTTCCCAAAAAACACTACAATATTATTTAAATAAACAGTCTATAGTAGTTGAAGTTACCAAAATTACTTTCCCATCACCCATAATTCAGATTGATTTTAAATATCAGTTTTTTTAAAAATAAACTTCAAATCTCGTTTGCTCTTTTATTGTTCAGATATTTTTCGTCGCAAACTTAAGTCGACCAGGTAACAGTTGAATCATACTTCTTGAATAATATCTACTAATCCTAGCCTCTCCGATTACTTCTAATACTTTTACTACCTCTTCTACTATTGGATTTGAATTGACCATTACATCTCTGTGATGATGTGGCATGGCAACGTGAACTGATGTACTTACGTACTAAGTTCTACGTTGCATCTGACTGACTGACTGAGCCCAGAAATATTCATCCATTCATCAAATCATACTTCAATTAGAACTCAATGTTTTTCAGTTCTCACTATTAGTGCGATATCATAAGACAATTGAGTTAGGAGCTAATGATCGATATTTTTAACTCCAGTTTGTAATGTAACTCTCGATTACGAGGAATTGACTGAAATTGTTAATGATATTCATTGAATTCTAATCAAACCACTAGACGGTATTATCTTATCTGATAAACTTGATGATCTTGGACTTTATTTCTTATGAGAATTGAAAACTAAGATTAAACCATTGTCTATCACCTTCTAGTTTTAAATACTATTTTACATGTCGGTAATCAGTAACAAAAATCCACTTTAGATTGGAAAACTTTCATCTCAAAACTTTCAATCACTCTTCTATGGTATTCTTTTAATATCAAAATACTAGTAAAATAATTTTTAATAAATGGCTCAGAAATTTCTGGTTCATAAAATTAATAATTTAATCAACGAACAAAAAGTAAATATGACATGTTACATGGTTATTTGATCGGACAATACGAATATAGTGGATATCACAATTAACCTATTGCTAACAACATTGACATTCAAATTAAATATCTGAAGTACAAACAAAACATGTTATTGAGGTCATTATAAAAAATTACAAATTATACACAATTATATTTATTTGTATAAGTTTAAATCAGAGAAAGATAAAAGATATGGAAACAATACATTTTTATCAAGTGTTCAGAGAGGATAATTCTGCGAATTTCGCCGGTGTACACATGTTTCCTATATATATTGCATTTTTAACTTTACATTTGGATATTTTTTTACTTAACAAAGGATAATACGAAATTGGATCTCATTAATCATCATTGAGGTGATTAATGTACACATTTACTGAGTTCGTTTTCAAAAAATAACTTACTTGAATCAAATTTAGGTAATCTAGTATAGTAAACAGAATTTGGCAACTATTAAACAATTATTTAAAATTGGATAGGTAAATAATTTCCATCTGAAACCATACTTCTTTACTAACCTTGAACGAAACCAGGAATGATCTTTAAAGCAATGTGTTACATTTTTAGCCAATAACCATATTTATTAAAGTATTGACCTTGGAAAATAATGCAACCTAAATGAGTATGTGGTGTGCGCTACTTATAAGTAGTATATGACGCGAGTGTAAACGTAATGTCTGGCAGCAGAAGATGGGGAAGATCCAGAAAGTAAGAGTGGGAACACAATGGAATTTGTATGAAACGCATGAATAGTGAAATGTCAAACAATGGATTGATGATGGATTGAAGATTTGCAAGTTAACCGTTTACGATATGGTTTTCTTATTTTACTGAGTAACTCTGTAATTTGCGATAAATACAGTTCGGTTTCCCTCACTTGTGTTTTCCGTCACTACGTTTGGTGTCGCTGCCTGCTCGAAGGAAGGAGCTCTCGTGGCCGAAGGAGTTTGAGGACGGAGATTTGCGGAGCTTCCTGGAGGAGTTTGAGGCCGTGGTGGGGCTGGTGGGTGTGAAGGGGCCCGTGGCGGAGTTGGTGGACGCTGCGTGGAGGTGAGGCAAAGGCTGTACACGACAGCTTGGACGGTGCCACCGGGAAGACGGCGTGGGAGACGGTCACAGAGCTAATAGTAACGGGGTTCGTCGGCCCAGTGGACAGGGAGGAGGCGCCTCAGAGGTTCTGGTTGGCAAGGTTGTTTGTCGATTGTGACCCACTGATGCTGGCTGTGGAGCTCACGATGTTGTTGCGCCGTGCGCTGCCGAGTATGGATGGGGAGTGGGGGGCACAGTTGTTGGCGTCGTAATTTATCGAGAGTGTGCCTGCCGCCGTGTCCCAGCAGCGGGAACTAGTAAACGCTACACGTTGGACAGATGCCGTATCCATTCCAGACCAGAAGGCAAGAACAATGACCGAAGTGGTAACCCGGCATATTGTAGCGTGTCTCACGGAATACGGATGGTGATATTAACTGACCAGAGTCCCTGATTTTAAAGTGACGAGTTTAAGGACCGTTTAAAACAGTTTGGCATCAAGAGGATACGAACTACACCGTATCATCCGCAGATAAACGGGCTTACATAGAGAAATAGCCGGACGTTAAAGGAATGGTTAGCATCTAAAGGAGGAGATTGGGAGAAAGAGTTACCATTGATTTTGCTGATCCCAAAGTGTGAAGGACCGTACGTTATCACGGAGAGACGCGGCGCGGTTTACGCGATCCGGAGAGAAGACAAGCAGAAGCGCGTAAATGCTAGTCAACTGCAGAGATGGTTTCAAGATTATCAAGTGTATGAGTCACGAAAAGCACCAAAGATGAAAACGGTACGGAAATAAGAAAGACTACGATGACAGCTTATTAAAAGGGGGAACGAGTGTGGTGCGCGCTACTTACAAGTAGTGTATGACGCGAGTGAAAACGTAATGTCTGGCAGCAGAAGATGGGGAAGATCCAGAAAGTAAGAGTGGGAACACAATGGAATTTGTATGAAACGCATGAATAGTTAAGTGTCGGACAATGGATTGATGATGGATTGAAGATTAACTGTTTACGATATGGTTTTCCTATTTTACTGAGTGACTCTGTAATTTGCGATAAATACAATTTGGTTGCCCTCACTTGTGTTCTCATTCACTACAAGTATAGTGGTTTCGTAAATTAAATGAAATTTTCAAGGTTTGTAATTAGTCTTCTCATTTTCATACTCCTAAAGTATCTCTACAGAAAACCATTAATCTGAATGTAGTCTTATGGTTTTTTAACAACGCCATTAGTACATTATGGACAATACCATATCTTCTTTGTAAACTGTAACAATTTGGCTGAAAAGGTGACGATAATAAAAGAACCTCATCCATAATATCAGTGATTAATATTGGGATCTATACATAAGCAGAATGCCTATGATTCAACAAATCACTAGGAACATAATTTTCCTGAGAGTTTTCTTCAAAAAGAAGAAATAGGGATAAAAAAGCCTTTGTTTTATATACTGCATAGAATGTATACACAGTGATGTGAAGATTTACCGGACTTGTCCTTTCATTTTATATCATGTCATGAAAGTTCTTAATAGTAACATCTTTATATGATCATCAATTTTATTGATTAGCCACCCATTATGATTCCTTCAATTTGAAGTATAAGAGAATATTTTTACATAAATCTAGTTAAGCAGATAGTGAAGTACATGGTCATCAAGAAGATTATCAGTCAGAAAGTCTATTATAAAAAGAACTTACTTAAGTTGAAAAGCATCAATCACCTATTAACTCTGTAAGAAAATTTGAGGTATTAGATTTTACTTTTTGCGAAGATAGAATGCAGCAGTATACAACTAAGAACAAATTTCTTATATGTTCGTTATTCAGAGAACATTTATCTAATAACTACCACTTATTTTAATAACTTTCTTCTATGTTAAGTTCAGATGCTTAATAATGTGTATAAAATGAATCTTTCTTAAATTAAGAGAAATACCTGTCACACTTAACTACTGACTTCTGTGCCATATTTTGTATGTGCTTCCCCTGCTAGCGACTTTCCGTTGCGTTTTAAACACTCAACCCAGTCTCATTAAATCAATTATGTAAATCTTCAGTTACAAATTATAATATTCTATTTAATTTTAGATTGCTTCTAACTGACAAGAAGCTAGAAAACAGGATGATGAATTCATTTTATTCTAAATTTTTTAATTTCTGATTTATTTAAGATTATCAAGTAAACTATGTGTATAAAAACCTCAAAGTTTACTTCAGTAGCTGACTTAAGTTAGAGAACTATTGTAAACCAGTATGAAATCGAATAATCGCCACAAACCTTTTGTATGAGAATCGTTAATATATGTTTTACTATTCAAATGGTATATACTGATAAGGATTTTAAAAATGAATTTAAATACAACAACCTAATTTACTTTAAGTACTGTTCACAATGAGTTTTCTTTAATCTCACGACGTTATTGAGCTGTTCAAAAGTTTCCTTTAAGAAACTACTCAACTTTGATACGTCATGTTTATTCAAAATGAAGGATACGAATAACCGGCTCTGTGATTACTCCTGTTCAAATTATGTACAATAATTAACTTTTTTACCAAATATTCACAATTCACGATTTATGTTGGCTAAATAACTGAGTCGTATAAATATGTTGACAAAGTGTATCACTTACGTAGTTGAATAAACACAAAATACTTATCTTAGAATCAGGGTAACTTTGATAGTCTAATTTGTAAACCAGGGAAGGTTATGTTATTCTTGCGTTGTACTAGAAAACCTGGAATTATTGTACTTCCACTATTTGTGTAACTGAGGCTAAACATCAACATAGATGTTATGGTGTAATATTTAGTCGTATATGTTTCGTTCATCTTAAGTAGCCATAACATGTTAGTTATTTTGGGATAACTACCTTTACTACTTATAAACTTATCAGTAACTCACCAGTTATTAAATATGATTTCCAAAATAACCAAGCTAACATCATTTATGGCGTAAATATGTTTGTGAAACAACTAGAGTACCGAAATTTACATACACTGCTTGTTCATACCGTTTTTCAATCAAACAAAAACGGATTTCATTTCATGTTTCGTCCAATAAATACTGAATATGTTAGCACACGTGGGATATTCTATGGTTTGGACATGGTTTCGACTGAATAAACTATTAAACGACTCTGCAAGTCTATAGTTTAGTCACATTAGCAAATTTAAGAATGGATTGGTTTCGGGTTAAAGGAGTTGGGTGCATTAACGTGAGGGAACCTACCGTTGGAGGAGTCTTAAACTTACCTCAGAAAAGTCTCTGGAGGCCTAGAAGAGTCACGAAACGTTTCATCCACACAGCTTCGAGTAGAACCTTCGAATAAACATCTGAAAAAGACAGAATTGAGTGTCACGATTCTGATTAGATATTCAGCCACAGCGCTACTATATGTATTATGGTTCCCAAACATTTAGGGAGCCCAAGGTCACTAGTTACTCAAATAAACTAAACCTGGAGTAAAGTGCTCCTTTTGTAGTTGGTGTCTTTTCTCTTGTGTTCAAGTTGCATTACAGATTTTGGCTGGGCTTGTTAGAAGTGGATAGGAAATCAAATCATATGTTCATTTAGCAGATTTATCATACACATATATTTTAAAGACTCTGAAAAGATTTGTTTGAGAAATAAATAAAATGTCAGCAAATGAATATCTATTCATAGTATTTATTACACGGCAACAAATTTTTCGAGCTGGCGAATATCGTTAAAATGCGTTTCATAACTTCCTGGTGGGGAGCTGTAACCATTGAGAAGTAGTTACCAAAAATTATCAGAGTAGTAAAGTGACAGATGTTTGAAATAATGACTATCCAATTGCTATTCAACTGGTCTAAACCAATCACTGTCATTGAAAAACTTAAGCTTCTTATTAATTTATAATCCCTCTATTTTGTGAACAATGTGCAACATCTTGTTTGAAAGTAACTTAAATCAGTCAGCCATAGTCAAAATAGCATTTTAAATAGATGTTCTTTGGCTCAAGTTGGCACACTTTATGAGCATGAATAAGATGAAAGAAGCAAGATGAATGCGAAAAAGATCAAAATAATCTAGTTTCTATGAAAATGAGAAAGACTAAATACTGAGAGTATGCTTCATAAAAACAAAGTGGATAAAGTTATACTGGAAATCAAGATCAACATGATGATAAAGAATGGATGCACTTTTAGCATTTCAACGGCAGAAATAAGTATCTCAGAGTAATCTACAGAGACTATCTTGTCGTACCATAGTACCTCCACATACATTTGAGTTTGTTCAAATTTAATTCGATTAAGCCTTTTGACTAACTTATTTGACTGAGTCATTTGTATAGCGATAACTTATATATGTACCATCGGCTTTGACTATTGTCGGATTTGTATGAGCTAGTATGGCTGATCATTGCTTACCGCCTACGTACATATTCATCCTATTCGCTTTAATGCCAGCCTCATAAATATTTCGATGAATCATCCATTTCCCTATGTATATGTACGTACACTTTAATCTTATTAATTCATTCGCTAATTCGCTCGTTCACTTGCCTGACTTTTGGCACTCCTATATTAATTTTTGCTTCGTGTTCCTGTAGTTCTGTGGTCTAGTTGTGATACGCCAAATAAACGTATTCCTCTTTTGATTTTGCCAATTGTGAGGCGTTATTCAGTAGCGGTTGTCTGGACGAGCAGCATACCAAGATTAAGAACACATCGAATACCTACCGCCACAAGACTAACGAGGCATTGACCACCGCACTCATACTATGTATTTTATTTAACAAACATAGGTTTTCATTCAAGTCAAAGAACCATAATGCTATGAAACGTCGTTTAAATAGTATTGATTCTTTATAGTGATTTATTTTAAAAGTAATCAAGCTATTCGGAAATTTGAAAACAGGCGACGAGTTATTTCTGTCTTGTAATGAGACAAAATACTTTGATATTAGATTGTGGTTATTCGAATATATCAAGCAATGCAGAAAGCAAACCTAAATAAGAATAGTTTCAAATTAAAATGGTTTGTTATAGAATGTTTAGTCATTTCATCGTTTTTAAATGTCTGTGGTCAGAAAGTAGTTTCTCTTTTCAGCATTATTTTCGAATTAACTAATTCTATAGACTATGATGACCATGAGTACGTTTACGTCATTAACAGAAATGATCGATTATAAACTTCTGCCTAGACACATTGCTGTGTATATCTTAAGTGAAAACTGGCTATTATTTTTGTTTATTTATAGATATCTGCCAAGAGTAAGTAAATTTTCGTTGTATTAAATTATTTTACACTAAACAATGCCAATTGGATTTCATGATTTTAATACAAAGAAGAAAAACCTTGGACACTAAATGATTATACAGATTTGGTTAGTCAGTTACATATTACTTAGCCCTTAGTGCTTATTGAGACCTATTGATCAATTTTCAGTGAAGATACTACCGGACTTCGTATCCCCTTTTGTCTAATATAGAATGTTTGAAGGTAGTAAGTTGAGTACTATAGACTGAGGTTTAATTTTAATTGTTACTCACCAATAAGATTTCTCTGAACTAATAAGGGAAAACTGATTAACAAGAATCATCTCACAATTCATTCATTTATGCAGACAAACATGAGAATGGGATGCGTACAAGCAAAGAGAAGTGAATTGGAGAAGGCGAGTGAGCTAACTCTCCTTGAGCTCAAGAATGGCTAAGTATTTATTATACTTAAGCAATAATAGGCTAGACATGTGATAAGCGAGTAAGCATCCACACACAATCAAATATACAATAATCGATACTGTAATCGAATTATTACAAATTCAAAATTATGGTCGATACCATTATCGAATAATTTAAACGGCTAATTATCAAAGTGAATTGTAAGATGCTACATTAGCTCCCTTCCAGCAAACAAGGATAAGTATCTTTGTTTGCGAAGAAAAGTCGGTAAAAATCAAAATTTACGAAATTAATAAGTAAGATAGAACTGTCTTGTATATACTTACGAGTACATGTAAGTTTGAGTTCATGTGTGAGAAATTATTCAGACATAAGATTGTGTATGCTGGACAAATGAAGCTGAATACGATGAACGTCAGTTTTTCCTTGAGAGAATAGCTCCAAACTCTATGTTCTGATTTGTTGTATTGTAAAAATTGCTGAAAATTGTTGGAAGAAATTGAGAACAATGATTGCTGCATACAAATCCGATATATGAACTTCCGTTGCGTATTGATAACGTAAGTTACTACTGATGAGTGTATGACTCCGAACTTATGTCAGTGAGAACGTTGTAAACCGTTACCAGCGTTGGGGTAATCGAAAACATGCTATTATCAGTGTACAGGAGGTTCGCTTGACTGCTTATACTGATAGTTTGTGTGCATACGCATGTCACCATACCACCAATTTACTTAGCAGGTTGCAGGATTTTCGAGGTACGAGCAGCTAATTAGTACGTTGAAATTATGTCGCACGATAATAATAGCGCCACTGCTGTGATAAGTGATTCAGAACAAAATGATGTAATGTGAGCGGGCTTCTTTACGTACAATGGAGTCTGATACGTTGATTTATTCGTCTGATAGCTTGAGTTCGAGAGCTTCTCCGTCGACGTTGCGTTATGTTCTACATCGGGAATCAGCGGTAATCGCTGGGTATTCTGAAACTATCACATCAGAGGATTGCAGGTTTAAATCACATCGGAAGATTGCGGGTTCAAATCACGTCGGGCTCACCATTTTATTGTGGAGTTGGACTTTCGTTATCTTCAAAACTCCGTATATCTCCGTCTTGACGATCGCTATAACAGAACACTAGTCGTTGCCACAATTTCTTTATTATTCAAAATATTTAATGACCGATACAAACATCGGATTGAATTCAAATATGTATAGTCCATATCGCCATATGCAACCGGCCAAAGAGGGTTTCCTGTCGACTACCTCCATAGTGATCTTGTCGTCTAGCCACTTAAACTAGCAGACACCATTGTCGACAGATTTCCATCAACACCGAAGGACTATATAAAGAGTGATCGGTTAGTTGTAGAACTCATTTAAGTATTATGATGTCATTTGTCTACTGTTTACTTTTAAAACTTCATTAATTTTGTTTTACTCTGTTTTTGCCCATAGTAATATTCTATGATCGAATCTTGTGGATTTCTAGTTTGCCAATTATATTTTCTTGATCATCGGTTGGCTAAAAACAAAAAGAAATACACCTGTTGATAAATGTTGTTGTGAGCGAATCCTTATACCTTGTTGATTATGCTCACCACTAAATGTTCCATGATATCCCGTCATTATTCATAGCAAAACAAAAGAAGTCTATGGTGTAAGGTTTTATTGAAGGAGAACGTTGGCATTACATAGGGAGCAGCAAATAGATAAAGTTGGCTGCAACGCGAAGAGAACGTTGCGGGCAAGAAGTAGTAGAAGTGTTTTTGGTACAGTTAAACAAAACGCGTACAATAATGTTTATTTTTCACAAATCGTACTTTTCTTCGTAGAAGCGTTCCACTACAGCAGCCCCCACCTAGAAAGGGTTTACACTTTCGATACATAGCGGCTACGTTCGACGGGGGGGCTGGTCGGCTACCAGTAGTAACGTGCCAAGTTTGCTGCTCGAGTTGACGTGCCACGTTTATCTATCGGATTGGCATACCACACCAGCGCGGCTCGTATCCAGAGTCTGAGGATTGCGTTCGTAGGCGTTCGAACCAGATAAAGCTGCAGACGTAGGACGGAACCAGATTGAGCGAAGGAACCAGAAACGACCATTTCGAAACCATTCGTATACCAGATATATTCGTAACCAGAAAATCGACCGAGTGCATTGACAAGAGCGTGGGTGATCAGGCCAGCTTTCGCCAAGGTTGACTGAAGTCGACGGTACCAACAGGGCAACGGTCGGAGGCATAAGCTCGGGATAAAAAAATCAAAGAAAAAGAGAAATGTGTAGCGTGCATGTAGTATGAGAGTAAAATCCTATGCCGCACCCGTAGTTGATTGTTAGTTAGTCGAGAAAGCGTACAGGTAGGCGTACGTGGCGACCGGAACGCGAGACAGTAGCCTCGTGCGTACCTCGTGAGCCTGCATTCTCATCCGCAGTCAAGTGCGGCGTGGTCTGCTGGTCTGGACGTGAGACCGAAGTCTCATCCGTAGATAGTGCAGATGACGCGTGCTGCTGACTGGGACGTGAGAATGAAGTCTTTGGTTTATCTAGCGTGGAATCAGAAGGAAAAATAAGGATCCCGCTAGTGAATTGGACGAGTCCAGCATTAAATCTCGATTTACCAGGTAGGGCACTGTCATTGACGTGTGCTGGTATGAGACGATCAATGCTGACTGTGTCCATCAACCTTGAAGGTCTTTTTTTGACGAGAGATCACGTGAAAAGATCCTTCGTAAGGTTGTTGAGTACCGAATCTACTGGTAGGAAAACTTGCGGACAGGTAAATAACTTTCGAGGGAGAGCGACCTGTCGATGTTATATTCGAGTTCACACCGGAGGCAGTATTCGCATCTACGCAGATAGTCGGCGAACGTTACATGATATAAATAAAATCGCTGCTCCGTGGTGTGAAAAAATTCCTCAGGCAGATGCAATGTCGTGCCGTATACTAGTTCGGAGGCGGAACATTGGATATCTGCCGTTGCTGCCATTTTTATCTATTTGTTGCTCCACTACAGTGTCATCAAGAAATTGATGTCATATTGTACTAAGTCTCTGTGTCCTTTTTTAGCCTAGTTGTTAGATAAGAAAGCCTTATTATCATGCTAGGTAGTAGAATTTTTGTCTTGTCTTAAGCGGCAGAGTCGAATGCATGAACAGCATTAAATCTAATTAGTTACTGCGACCAATCTTAACTAATGTGAACAAACTAACTGCTAAATTGGTCAGTAATCTACCATTGATTAATGCCTCATTCCATTGAGAAATTTATGTTGCAATTCGTATTTATATTGGTATGAATAATCTATATGCAATGTTCGCATTGATTTCTCTCTAGGTTCGTATCTGTTTTAGCTTAATTTATAGAGCATAACTCATAGACAAGCAAGAAGAACAAAGTGATGACGAGTTTTATTATTGATTGGGATAAATTATGATGACCACTTTTAATATGTCGTTACGGTTAAACAAATAAAGATTAGGTAATTTTGACTTAACTGTTTCTATAAAACCCTATTAAAAGGTAATAGCTGAGACTTTATGAACATTTACAGAGAGTTTGAAAGATGTTTTATTTTGCACATATTATGGATTGCCTATAGATATCAAAATACTTTTCAGTAGAAATGAAAACCGGAATTATGGTCTGATATATCTGAGTTCTACTGAAAATTGGATTGTATAGTAATTTAGAGGTGTCTCAGAAAATATGGGTGTAACTTATGTTTAATTTCACCACGGTCACAGTTGGTGGAAGCTTAGGGTGAGACTACGAATAGATAGCAGGATGTATTATATATTTTTTAAGTTTTGGTAGTTCTGCGCAACAGGAAAACTCACAGTCTTGCGGCAGTCATCTTCCTGCTGCGGATATCAATACTGTTTATAAGCCAACGAAAAGTTACTGATAATTCTTTAGATATTCCGAGGTACGATTATACTGATTTTCTACATTATTTGTGTGAAGTCAAGTGAAAAGTCATATTTAAGCCCTTCAGTAGAGTTTCAAAGATAGCAAATAAATGTATGTCACGGTATAAATAATTTAAGACTGGTTAGGCTTGTTCAAATATTGAAAGGCACTAAATGTAGTTTACGGTAGGTTTCTAAATAATCAAATGACGTTTTTTTAAGGTGGAACAGTTAGCATCAGTCGTGAATAAAAGTGAGAAAAATGAATCTGTAAAGGAAGTCGTGATAATAGTAAAAGAACAGGATTTAGGAAAAGAATAGAATAGTTGATGGATTTTATAGGAATCCAGGAGAGAGATACTTCCTCATTGCCTGGTTGGTACGGAAAAATATTTCTTTTTGAGTAACCTGAAAAAAACATGGAATCTTTTCGACCTGCAGGTGTGAGCATAGAACCAAAGCACAACTCTTCGCGAAACCTTCTACGAATGGTTATCAAGAAGAATGTCTTAGTATGTCTTTTTTTGATAGTAGAGATATGATGGACAATCATAAACTTTCTTCATGAATTTCCTGGTGCTGAGAAGTATCCAGTCATCAGTAAACAAGATAATACTGTATGATACATAGTCAGGTACATCAAAAACCTGGTATAGTTGTAATTTCATGTTCTTTGTAGAATGGTAAATTTTAAATATTTCCCATATTGAACGGCCTAAACAATTATGAATACAGTTTAGTTCTTCACATCTTTTTATGTTTATCCAGTATTTGTACCCGATGTGTGAGTTTGAAAAAATTTTGTTAACACTGATGATGAGGTTGCATCAAGCTATTGAAACATATTCGGGAACGCTATGTGTAGTCGAAAGAAGCTATCATCAATGAAATGATAAACCCGATCACCCAGCCCAGTTTTATTGCAGTCAGTCAGATGCAACGTAGAACTTCGTGCGTAAGTACATCAGTTCATGTCGCCATACCACATCAGCACAGATATGTAATTGTCAATTCAAATCCAATAGTAGAAGAGGTAGTAAAGGTATCAGAAGTAATCGGGGAGGTTAGGATTAGAAGATATTATTCAAGAAGTATGATTCAGTGAGATAAGTTTAGAAAGTCAAAACTAGAGGGGTTGAAGAACCCAGAAGGTTAGGATTTGAGAGAACACAAAGAATAAATGCACCGGCGCCATTGCAAACGATTTTGAGCCATGTCATTCAAGGTATCCAACCATCGATTATTATCATCTCGCGGATCCCAACCAGGTAGTCGACAATTACCGACATGGCTAAGTCCACTCGTCAATGACTTCATGGATTTCTGTCATGTTTTGATTTGGCCGCCCCTAACTTTCTTCCAACCTATTTCTACACTACAAAACAAAGCTCGACGAGGCAGTCGGTGGTTCGGCATACGCAACACATGTCCCAACCACCTCAACTGATTAAGTTTCACTACTGCGTCTATTGATCTGCCATTCTTACCTAGCACCCGATTCCTATTAACAGCGTTGCCCACTCACGATATACGAACAATGCTTCAAAGACACCTATGATCGAAAACCAGTAACCTACGAATATCTTCTATTCTCACTGGCCATGTTTCAAATCCATGTAGGAGAACGGAGCGAACTGCTGCGCAGTACACCCGCCCTTTGGTTAGCGAAGGGATATCACGCCTACGCCATAAGTGACGCAGGTTGGCAAAAGCCAATCGAGCTTTCTGTATCCGAGCTGAGATTTCGTCAGTCACCAGACCATCAGCGCCGATGAGACTCCCCAGATAAGTGGAATGTTCAACACGCTCGACTGCTTCACTCCCTATCACTAGTTCAGGTGTCGATGCAACCCAATCTTGAAGCAACATTTTGCATTTGGAGGGTGAGAAGCGCATCCCGAACATGCTCGCATTGTTGCTTATGGTAGTCAGAAGACTCAGCATTTTGTCAGCGTCTTCACCGAATAGAACTATGTCATCGGCATATTCTAAATCAGTAGGCGACTTTCCTGGTAGAAGGTCAACCCCTGAAAAATCTGACGAGCTTAATGTTAACTCTAAGAGGATGTCTACAACAAAGTTAAACAAGAATGGAGAGAGTGGACATCCCTGACGAACACCACTTGAATTGAGGAATTCCGGTGACAGTTCGCCATAAGCTCTCACTCGACCAGTGGTGTTCGAGTAGAGAGCTTGTATAAGGTTAATGTACTTCTTTGGTACACCTTTCAATGACAGACACTGCCACAGAACCCCAAGATCCATTGAGTCAAATGCCGCTTTTAGGTCCAAAAAAACAACTATTGTAGGACGCCTAAATGTGTGTCTATGTTCCAGGGCCTGTCGTAGTGTGAAGACGTGGTCTATACAACCACGTCCAGGTCGAAAACCAGACTGGTTTTCCCGAGTTTGCTCTTCACGAGCTTTCGTTAAGCGCCGAAGTATTGTTGAGGCCAATATGTTAGATACTATATTAGTTAGACCCCGGGAAGCAGTATCAGGGCTTTCAGATACACGAAGAGTAAATCGAGCTGCTTCTTTATTTCGACAAGGTGAAATCAGATTATTAATTTTACTAGAATCCTGTATGCGCGTTTCCGAGACGCAGCATACATCGATGGTACGAGATTCTAAGGTCCTAGCTAATGATGCCTGTTGCCCTATTTGACACAATGTCCGTACATTAAATGCTCCAACATGTAGTCTAGAGCGGGGTTTAAGGAGACCAGGAACGACGTTTCGCGAACTCACATCGTCTGCATTAGCTGTGCACTGTGATAAATGAATGTGAAAAGAGTTAGTCGTGGAGATAAGAGAGGTATTAGGGGGTGTAGGGATGATTTGATTTTGACCGATTTTGTCCCTCGTACTGTTGCAGGTATGAGGGCGGTTGTCACTTCCCGGCTGCCCACACCGTGGAAGGTTGTTTCTTGAGGGACCTGAAAAGGAAGATAGATTAGTGTTGGTCTTGGAGACCTGGGAGCGTGACCGCAGAGTCCAAGGGACAACTGCTTGAGGCCGGTCACGCACGGCCTTTTTATGAAAGGTTTTTTGAGGATTAGCTCCGTACTTAAAGGCCCTTAGTGGGCACCCTTACCCAAGGAGACGGAAATCCATGAGTTAGGGGAGGTGTGACATTTTTAGGGCCGACCTTTTCTAACCCTTGCTTCCTTGTGAGAAGGCAGCATCGCTGCAGATGCAAGTTGTCCAAGGGAAACACCTTACTGCTGTCACACCTCTCTGCAGTCAGCAGTACGACTTCGCCCTCAGACCTTGAGTAGCTGCTTTTAGTCTCATCGTTCTCCAGTCGACCAGCCTGGCATGGTAGAACCTGCAGGAACATATGTTCCAGCCAGTATAGCTCAGTTGGGTCATCACGATAGGCAAGCCCGACCACCACGTCAAGGTAGCAGCTACGGTCGGGAGTTTTATTGCAGTATACCTCAACGGAAAGTATTTAATTCTGTTCTATAAATTATCATTGCTATTATTATTCTAAATTTCAGCTTATTAGCTTAAACGTAGTTGGATTTGGAGAACGCAGTGAAACTTAAGACTTATTATGTTATTGACAAATACTGGTTAGGTTTAATAAGAGAATTATTTCTTATACTTATTGATCTTACCATAACTAGAATAAAACCCTTGATTGTATCACTTTCAGTTGTTTCTTGTAGATCCTTTGAATCGAAAATCAATTTTTTTTCAGTCGTACTTGTCTGAGTCACGTGACATTTCAACATAGCCAGATGGAATGCACCAATAACAGCTGTGAGCATATAATATGTACCATTTGTGCATGTACACTAAAAATTAATAAAAGCCAATGTTCTTCTCAGATATGTTAAAAATCTAAGCCCACAAATCAAATGGCTTTTTTGATAAGTATGGGAAAATATGAATGAAACAAGGAATTACTGTTGTTTCAATTAACTTTTTATTATCATGGCTGCAAGATTAGATAGGTTTTATGATTTACAACAAATTTCAGAAACTACAAGTGATGGATTAATTTCTATAAGAAAACCAGAAAACAGACAAGTTGCATAGGAATAAAAAGTGAATTTTTGAAGTGTTACAGAGCAGAGAATTTTCTATTATACGAAATAGATATTTATTACCAATCATATGTAAAAATAATTAGCCTTGTATAACTTCGATCATTTCGTTATCCAAACGTTCAGAGTAATGTTAGTCAGTTATATCCAAAGTAGAACCTGTTACAAATGTGAACTAGCTTATGTTTCCGTATCACACTATGAGGCCATGAGAAATTTAACTAAGGAGTTGAAATAATAATGTGAAAAATTACGTTTTAAAATCAGTTTAAATGTTTGTCGTGGTTTGTTTTTGATAGATACTTTATAAAATAGTCATTTTGTGGTGCGAGCTACTTATAAGTAGTATATGACGTGAGTGTCAACGTAATGTCTGGCAGCAGAAGATGGGGGAAGATCAAGAAAGGAAGAGTTAGAAAACAATGGAATTTGTATGAAACGCATGAACAGTAGTGACAATGGATTGATGTTTTGCAACAGGAACAGTCCAGTTCGATATGATGAACTGTTATTTTGCAAATGAACGATTTACGATATGGTTTTCCAATTTTACTGAGTAACTCTGTAATTTTCTGCGAAATCGTTACACTTATAACTCATAGAATCGATGTGTTAGTTTTAATCCATAGCTCAATTTTGCACAAAATCTGGAAACTGAAAATAGAAATTTATTAAAAAGTACGGTTCAGTCACGGTAATCAAAATGAATAATCAAAATATACATATGGAGATTATTTACGAAATCAAAAGCTGTATAAGATCAAGACCATTCATAAAATAAGTGAATAAGGGCAAAAATTCAAAGCATACTACCGTAAAATAGCAAACAGCATTCAACTCTGTTGAATAAGAGTATCAACGAGGAACGATAAAATATTCAGTTTCATGCTTTGAAAATAACCAAGTCATTAAAAATTAAAACAAACAAGGAAGGAAAAATAGTAATGAAAATAGAAAATAATGTCATATATATATAAGAACAAAAGAAAATACTGAAATAAGAGTAGAAACAAGTGGTATGGATCGTGTATTTTAATGGTGAACTGTCGTTTGATGGTTATCACGATAAGTGTATAAATAATGCTTGTCAAATTACTGATAAAGAATGAGTAGATTAAAATAAACCACTAAAATGATCAAATGAAAAGTGGATTAAGTTAAGAGGCTCACATAATAGATTTTATCAATGGAACTAGAAAACAGACTGACTTTAGAAATAATTATTTCCTTGTTAGAAAGATTAAAGTGCCAACTTTGCAGAGGCAAAATTTCCAATGCAGTACCATACAGTTCAGCTTAAGTCTCAATATCTAGATTAGCGCATACAATATGAAAGAAGAAAACGAGCACAAAGAGAACAAAAAATTAAAATATTACTATGACAAGTCCTCAAATATTTCTGTGAATAAATATTATGAAATAAACTACAACTGATTTGATATTTGAAAATGAATTTCGTTATGATATATAAAATACCATTTTTGATTTACTTTCATCTTAACTTAAATTATTAAATTATTTTTCAGAATACTTAGTTGAATTATAAAGTTTTCGTTAACTAATAGTGAGTGACGTAATAATAATGAAAATATGTAACGAATAAATTTTATAATCCATACACAAAAGACACATTAAACAGTGGTGACCTTATTGATCAGATAGTGTTTTTAATTTAGTTGTCATAAGTTTGAAAATGTTATTTAAGTTTTATAATAAACAGTTGAAGTTTATTTAAATATCTCATTGACATGATGTTCATTAGGTTGTATTAGAAGATATCAGAGCACAATGTAATCCTTATTAAAAGCCAGATTAACAGAAGGGTTGGTATACGAACAGCTTATCTATTCAGGGTCATTAATATGGTTATGAAAAAGGTATAATGTTCGAAAGCTCGTATATACTGACAAAGCAAATCATTTAACAAGTATATTTTTATGTACTAACCTTTCAGTTATCCTTCTTTCATGAGGACTAGTAATACTAATGGATTGTCTAAATTGATTTAAGTGCGATGGGATTCAAACCAATTGAAATGCTCCGAATGCTTGATATACGCTAATAAGTAACTTCGCTTCAAGCAAATCGTTTAACTAAATAGCTTCCGTTGTCATCATTCACTAATCACTAACGTTGAGAATTATTGAAATATTTTCAATATCAACGGAATAATTGATAGAAAAATTAGTTTTACTTAAACGATATGATGAATTAATTATGTTAAAATGATTACCTTTCACCTTGACTTTATCATTGCTCAAAGTTGTTATGCATTGATGTAGAATATGACTTATAGTTACAATGATTTGCATTCAACTACATTATACTGTTGTGTATTTAGCATAGCTTGACCTTCATCTCTGAATTGTTTTAATCAAACAACACAGTTTGTACTATAATAAATTATGAATAAATTGTTATTATTGTGGTTTTTAAGACGATAATTCAAATGATAATTACGATAACTAGTACAAAATGAAGATGCTGTTCATCCGTAGGCTACACGATGCAGGATTAAAAATCTATCGAGAAAGTGGCTTGTAGACAACTATTATCGAACTCACTACTGGTCAAATTGTATAATACGATTAGCACATTAAGAGCTAAAGAATTGTATCACTGATAAATATTTAGTGAATTATAAGGGCACATAACTCTGTTCCATAGAACATTAGTTAAATCTAGAATGGGTGAGTGATCACATTGACTACTACTTATTAGTGAAATTCGAATCCCACCGGGATTATCATTTACGTCAAGAATGTAGACACATCTTTCTGATGAGTTCCAACTAAAGCTAGATTTGAGCCTCCTAAGTATTATCTTCTATCACCCGACATGAAGATAATATCCTTTACTTCCTATATTGTATTAACATCATCAGTACAAACTGATAGCTTAGTGGTAATAGTTAGTGATTGAAATACTAAGTGAACTGTGTTTATTATAACTCCGCCTGTAGAACCTTCAGGGCTACTGCCGATCCCAAGCCCAGATAAAGGAGGAGGGTTGGACATGGGGTTGGCGACCCCATCCCACCAAAAAACTAACTTGCCAAAAAAACGCTAAGCAGAAAAAATAATTCAAACCATTTTAACTCTGCCCTGGGAGTTGGAAGAAGAATTATGACGTCTCGTGATGAAGGCAGAGTTCCCTCGAAAGTCACGGAGCCGATACCTCTTCTGACAACCAGAGCAACCGTTCTTTTAGATACATGGAACGTCCGAACATTGTGGGAGACTGGAAGACTATTTCAAGCTGCTGCAGAAATGAGAAGATACAACCTCCAGGTGCTCGGCATCAGTGAAACGCATTGCACGCAGGTGAGACAATTGAGACTAGCTTCAGGAGAACTGCTGTAATACTCTGGTCATGAAGAGGAAAATGCTTCACATTCACAAGGAGTTGCACTGATACTGTCCAGACAAGCACAAAAAGCATTGATATGATGGGAATCTCATGGACATAGGATCATTAAAGCTTCGCTCTCTTGAACAAAGTTTGTATGCAGAAGCGAAATCAAGCACAGAAACAAATAAAGGCATCATCCTACTATACATCAAAGACATATCGGAGCATACAGCACGAATACTGAAACCATTTGGAATAGGTGTGGCACACAAACCAACAGAATCACTTCAATCTATCCTATGTAGACCAAAGGACAAAATGACAAAGGAAGAAAAACCAAATATCATCTACAAAATAAATTGCTCAAACTGTGAAAAACACTACATAGGACAAAGTGGACGACCTCTTCAGCTCCGTTTACGTGAACATCAATTAGCAGTCAAACGCCACGACAACGCTTCGCTTATATCAATACATACCAGCAATTATGGACACACATTTGTTTGAAACAATGTGGAAATACTGGGTAGGGGGAGGACAAAGAACACTGGAGAATTTTTAGAAGCTTGGCATTCAGGCCAATCAGCAATCAACAAACACATCGACATTGACTCAATTTATCAACCAATCAGAAAAACCATAGGTGACACAGGATCAAGAAACAGATCAAAAGGGGGGTGCTACCAAAAAAAGTTGCAAACAACGACAGGTCAAAAGACAACAGCAACCAATCAAGATCGAGGTAAGCAGACTACAGGTCGAACGTGGAGAAATTCGAATGCTTCACTTCTATCTGAAGTTTGTGCTGATGATGTTGTTCAGAAGAACAATGAAAGCTCCACAACCAAAACAACCAGCTCAGAGAACGAAACACCACCACAATCATCCACCTGAGCTACAAGTTTTCTCCACCATCTCAAAAACATAATTGTAAATATTGCCGTATATTCTTAATAAATCATATTGTTGAAAAGAAACTTTTCTTTAGTAAAGGGGATTCGTGGTGACTGAATTTTTTTCACAGTTAAATTCATGAACTGATCGTAGCTAGACCACCGCTGGAAACCTGCATGCACTGGGCGGCCATTTCGTTTTAGTATGAGATTCATCAGCTAAGATCAGTTCATGATTTTTACTGTGAAAATTTTATTCACTGAATTATCTTCATTCTTTTAAATGAATAGTTGGGTGTCTCCTGTTGTAATGAATAAAAACGTTAAGACCAGATAGAGTAAGCGATTAATTGGAAGAAGACACAGTTTACTAGCACATTTTATCTTGAAACTTTATTTGCAAAACAAGAAAATCTTGGCTATCTTCTTTCATATGTCTTCTAGTTTTCGAGGCGATTCAATTGCATCGTACATCCAGATCCGACAGTCTTCATTTTGGCAGTAATTTTCGGGCGATACTCAGCAATATACTATTATAAGTCATGTTGCGAGTAGTATTCATCACACTGTTATTATGTTGCTTAATTATTTTGAAATACATATATATTCAGAAAATATTAGAATGTGCAAGTTTGAGAACATATTAAGCTTTAGATTTTCTACTGAATATCATCAACATCATTGTACATATGACTAGTCTTATGGAACACCTGTTGACATTATAAGAGTCATTCTTTTCTATTAAATACCGACTGAATATAATGAATATGTATATCTTTTATTTGAAAATATGAGAGAAAGCAGATATAAAATGAGATAATGAGTCAACCAACAAATAAAATTAGTGTAAAGTAAACATTACTAAACTAGTTTGAAAAACTATTTTATATCACGTGAAATCGTGAAGTAAGTAGGCAATAATAGCAGTATTGATTCCTCCTATCTGTGCATTTACATAACAATAAGTAAGTAAATCAACCAAAGACTAGTCAGGCGTAAAAACTGTTGCGCTTTTGACCGTCGTTCGAGAGATGAAGCATAATTACGCGGTTGCTTACCAGCTTATTATATCTATAACGTAAGTTAGATGCCTATTTATCCATCAGAGTGATTTTACAATGCAACAGTCGACTTTGTATTACTCTACAACTGTAAGACAGGGCCCATAAAAGTAGAATACATGTGTAGGCTACATTGTTGTCTGACAGTAGTGGAACCTCCATATGAGTGGTGTTCAGGTTTAATGTAATGTTTTAAGTAGAAGTGTTAGGTCGATTGATGAATCCGTAGATATTCATCATTCAGTCACTTGAGAATTGTAACCTAACTACTACCCATCCAGATCTAATGCTGACGGGTATAAGATTAGTTAAGAAGAACGGTGGAAGCATCTAAATGAAAACTTATCATCAATTCATAAAGTTACTGACTGGAGAGATAAGAATTATGATAATATGTTAACTTCGCAGCTGGGTCCTGATCAGTAGTCCTTACCTATGGTTGTAGTCTTTGTCCTCTATTATATTTCAAACCTACTGAGGTTGCATATATTACATTCATTCATTCCTAATACTTTTCAATTAAAAGTTTCTTATTTTCCCACTAAAATTCACTTCAATGCTTTTTATTTTATGTATTAATTTCTTGTTGGTGTTCTGATTATGTGTGGACACTTTAACCTATGCACATGTTTATGGTAGAGGTTCTCTATGTTATTCATAACTGACATGATCGTTTACAAGATCTACCAGTTTTTAAATTAACAACAACTAGTTAATAAATACACATTAGTGTCAACTGAAGATGAAAAAATAAAATTAACTGTTTTAGTGTAAATCACTTTTGTAGGATGAAAATAAAAACGAAATCATAAAGAAACTATTAGAACAATGAATTATTAGTATGTTATTAACAGAATAAATATTCTAAAAATAACAAAGATTCTATTATTATCAATTCTTAATCACATGGTTAGATTGAATTTATTCATGATCATGTCATCAGTTTTGACAAGTAATTAGAATAAAATGCATAGTATTCAGTAGGTCACATTCGTTTCATTTAACTAGAACAAAATTTACAATACATGTTCTGTAGCTTTATTTACTACACAATGTAAATTGCAGCTAAATATTCTTATAATAACTCAGTCAATGTTATTTTTGGTATTTCAGTCTATTTCTTAGTATTATCATCAAAACCAATGAGTGTTTATCACAATTGGATATTAGTAATTGTACTTACATATCATAAGTATACACATTTGTCTGATATGTGTAGCATACATCGATCGATTTTTGTCAATGACACATCCCATCATAGATAGCTTTAATTCCACACAAAATAGTATTGATTATTTTAAATTACTAATATAACAAATAGTTATTTTAGTCGAAATATTTACTCTGAATCTTTATTTGTTACGATTAGGTTGGTTAAAAATCATGGAGAACATAGAATCGGATGAAGCAAAGTCATGCTTGAACAATTCTACCCTTTTAACAAATGATATAAGAACCATTATTAAAAAAGAAGAAAACGAATGCGATATTGATAGTACTAACTGTCTAAATCCGGAAATAACGCTTGGCAGCTCCGTAAGTATACCTAAGCTTATTAATACCCTGTCATCTATATGCAAAAAGAATGTCAGTGGTGGTAGTTCGATTGATTCTCCAACACTTATAAAGAATGATGAATTTTCTCAAATCACGAAACAAGATACTATGGTATTTAAAATATATGGTAAACTAAAGTCAGTTCAGCTATCTCCACACTTAATTTCCAATCAGAAGACTGTTGAGAGGAAAGAGTATTCCGAGAGAGAGATTACTTACAATGTAAGGGTTACTTTTGTGATTTTATTTTTTTCTCTTTTACTTATTACAATAGCTGTTATTGCGCAGACTAGTTGATGAATACCTTGACAGAAAAGTCACTTATTCACACCAACCAAAGTATATACTAGGTATTCTGAAATGTGTACTGGGGAGAAACTTCCCCGAATTCAGCAATTCGTTTCATCGTGAAAGAATATGTGCTTACTTGAAAGCATGTAGACGTAAAGTTAAAAGAAAGAATGGTGAACCGTACGTGAGAGTGAGTGCACGTTATCTGAGTTCCGGAAGGGCATCCACTTTGGCTGAAACAATTTACATGAAAGAGTACAATTATTTAACCAGTATGATTTCGGTGAGTAATTGTCTGCAGAAATGATTAACGAGGATTTTAGAATCCAAAAAACAATCATTTTACTGAGCAAGCAACACCAACCTCTGCTTGTTGTGAGACCACTAAAAACGAGATTCAAAACCCAAGCAATCTGATTCATCACCAACCACAACAGTTCTATGAATCTCATCTCCAACAGGTTGACTCACAAAAAACCTCCAACATGATGAGTTGTAACGATAATTATATGAAGATTAACAACAATTATGATAACTCTGAAGCTCTTAATGAAGAGATTTCTACTTCATCGAATCCTATTTCTCAACAAGTGAGTGAACTTATGGATATGTACCAATTTTATTGTTTTATAGCATGCAGATGGAAATGCATTTGTGAAACTGTTAGAGCAAACAGCTGGATTTCTTCTACTAATGGCCGACTGTCTAGATGCTGGTCAAGGAATGTTTACCTCTAATAAACTTTATGATGTCAAGCCATAAAGTGAGATATTTATATACACCATTTGTTCATAATAGTCGTATTCTGTTTTGAAATGTTTGCTTGTAAGCGAATAATTTATTACTGTTGTTGTTGATTCAAGTGTTAAAACTCGGAATAATGTAACAGATTTCAGTCAGTTAAGAGCATAGTTAGCTTGGAGCTTATATCGAGTCAAATATAATGTAATAGTGAAGGTATTCAAAAAGACTAAACATAGAGAATAGGCTTTAAAGAGACGGAATGCAAAACCTTGTATAACGGAATCCTGGAAGTCAAGATCTAGAAGAAGACAAAGCGTGAATGTAAACAGGGTAAACTCCACTTTGATTGTAAACTATATCCTTCAACGTATGTAACATATTTACTATGTGAAGGTTTCTCACTTGGATTTTGTGAATTCTAGTGAAACTAGTCAGAAGTCTAAACAGAAGCAGGTGAATCTTGAAGCGAATCTGTGACGAAATGAATAAAAGTCAAATTAATTTGACTCCTCAATAACTATCGAAACTTAGCAGGAATAGTATTGGTGTTATAAGATATGATTGTAGTTGCAGTATTAGAATCAGATATTTGTTTTAAACTCTTAAGTCAGCTGATGTAACATTCAAATCATGACTTGTTTTGCGTTTTATCGATCACTCAAAAATAAACAATTGTGGGATTTAATTTGTCCTACAGATGTAATTCTAAAACGTAAACGCAAATACCGCCGTTGACAGAAGACAGAAGACAATTCGGTTTTAAACTTTATCTGTTTCTTATAGCGTGTCTTTAGAAAATGAATAAAAAACATGAGTCACAGCAATATAAGTAAAATAATAACATCCTTCAATCGATAGACCATTCACAACAAAGAAAGTTTATAGATCAGTCAGACTAGATGACGTGGTGAGCGCTTAACCAATCTGATTGGTTAGTTATGACATAGCTACAATTAGTTATAAAATAACCAACACTCCCCCCGAAGCGGTCACCACGTCCAGACCTCGTTGCCGTCGCGCTCGAAATAATCGACCTCTTCCAGTAGGCATAGGTTTCGTATATCTCGGTCGATCTCTACGGTATCTGTCTTCCATTGAATCGTTCTGACTCGGCAATCGGGACCATAACTGACTTCTCTAACTATAGCTTTCACCCAAGGATTTCTCAGCAAACCGGTATTGTTTACTAACAGTGAGTCTCCATGTTGTGGATTCCTTCTCGTTGACTTTATAATATGTTTCCATATACCGCCTCCGGGATCAAAGATTAATGCTATAAACGACAAAATATTCCTTCTGGTTAGGTTTCCAGGAAACTCGTGAACTCAGAGAAATGATTCATCCGCTCGGATATTCTGCTCTACTCCCAGCGTTCCTTTACACATCTCGTTGGATCCGCATAGGGTAATGTTTCCCTTTATTTTATCACTTTTCTGGCAAAATGAATTCGATGATACCGGTGGGGATGCTACTGTAGAATCCGCTGCATAATTTTCGGTTCTTATAGAGTTATGTTGTGAATTAAGACCACGTCTGTTCTGATGGTTTGACCTGATGGTGTGTGTTTGACTCAAAACAGATACAGAACTGTCGAATCCATATGGACATGTGTCGTTCTCTTCGACAGCTTTTCTTTTCAATTCACGACGTCTTCGACAGGCTTCGTGAAACTGGAAAACACTCTTATCACAAACCATCCCATCCTGTTTGATGATTCCATCAAATAATGTTGGAAGAAGAGTCTTTTTCTCTTCTAAGACAGAGAAACCACTTGTACTTACATGAGTAGGACGTGACAGATAGCGATGTGTTTCAGGATCCGAAGTGCGGTCTAATGACTTGCTTTCTGACACATTTGTCCTTATTCTTTTAGCTTGAGATGTTCCCGATGCAGAATCATTGCTACTACTACATGAATACTGCAGATCAAATTTACTAGGGATTTTATTTGTGGATAGTGTACCTTGCTCTTTACAGAATTTTAAGACATAATCGATTTCGTACTGAGTTGCTTTGCATAACCTGCTGACGGGTGTCCATTCTACAACGCGATCCCAAATACAAGGTAGGCGATACTCTGCTCTTGTACCATGTCGCTGACGATGGGCTAGAACCTCAGCAAAATATTGGAAGTCGTTGTGCCATGCAGCCACCTCATTAATTGCACCCATTCTCAAAGTTCGTGAGTCAACTAGAGCAGCAGGCATTTGTAACCAACTGAGAGTATTAATCAACAGTCTGCCTTCATACACTAAACGTACTACTATCCGTGACCTGCAGAGATATTCGTTATTCTTTTCAGCACTGTTGTTGTGTATATCATTTAACTGGAAATGAAAAGGTCCAAGATTATTACACCTCTGTTTATTAGCATCGGAATTATGAGCTCGGCAATGCTGTCGAATAACTGGCATTTCTCTTTCACTCGCAACTAGGTCGACTTCCGCTAAAGTTGACGTTTCTTTCCGTTTATCATCAACTACTTCCTTAGCAGAATCTTCTAGATTTTTCGAATCCTTACAGTCTGTGTGAGAAGCTGTAACAACTTTAGTCAATGTAGTAAAGGGACACGAAGCAGAATCATGACCTGTAGATGATGCTGTCCATAAATTAACCGAAGCATCTTTCGACACATCAGCGTTGACAACGCTTGATGAAATATTTGATCCGAGAACACAATCAGATGGAATGTCTTTCTTAGCTATAGCAGGACTTGATAGAACGATAGGTGACTTAGCTAATTCTTTCGATGCTTCGAGTGATGCAACATAAGCTCCTGTGAGAGAAGCAGGATGATTAGAAAGAGAACTAGAAAAATCCTGATCTGTCGATTTAGTCTGAGGAAGGTTTATTCCATACAGGTTTATCGCAATTTCATCACGTTCATTTAACCTTTGCACTGTGCTTGATATAGCGTTGAATGCTCTACGATCTTCCATAGACATAAACGGGTCTTTCGATTCAGTTGAGTACAACTGCTCAAACTTATCTTCCAGTTCCTCCTTAGCCGAGGTGATTAAGTGCACGGTTGTTATCAATGAATTCCCCGTAAGGACCGAACAACGTCCAAACCAATAAGGTCCTCACGGCAGACGGCTCATCTATCTTTCCAGTTCTCATCTCCTTCGTCTCGTGTACTCTCGGTACATTACACCCGATCAACAGTTTAACATCCTCATCTTCTACTCTCGGGAAACTTACGTCCTTTAAATAGGACCAGGATGCCATTTGACGCGCCGTTGGTACAGTTCTGTGAACTGCCGGTAGTTTTCTGACTGTCAATACCTTCTGGATCTTAACAGATGAGAAGTCTATAGCGTGCAACTCTACATCCACCTCTTTAGATACCAATGACGATTCGTTATTTATAGTCTTTAAAGACACTGTTCTCGGCTTTCCCTCGAGGCCTAAATTATCAGCTAGATCTTCTACTATTAGAGAGGTGTCTGACCCACTATCTAGAAAGGCGCACGTCTGCATAATTCTCTCACCGTTTTTTATCCACACAGGAACTACTGCAAATGCCACAGGTCTCTGTATGCCCTTAACATCTTCCTCTGTACAAATCTGAGAATTAATGCAGGCATCACTAATAATATCTCTTCGTTCTTCCCGCTTCTCATGTAACAGAGTATGATGTCTCCAGCCACATCCCTCAACAATACACGACCTTGGCGATCGACAATTCTTTGCTATATGGTTTGGTTTCAGACAATTATTACATAATTTATGCTTAAGGACGAATTCTCTCCTTTCTTTAACATTCTTGTTTTTAAACTTCTGGCACTGATCTAAAAGGTGATTGCTTGAGCAATCTGGACGAGGTGAATTATATAAGGAAGTATTGCTGTCATTAATGCTTGCGTGTGCTACCGTCGCTATGTTGTAACTTGCGGTAGCTTTCCCTTTTAAAGCACCAAAACCTCCTTTGTCAACATTATCGCTGCGGTTGGCAAGCAGGCCGTATCTAGTGTTAGCTATATCCGACTGTTCTTTAACAAATACACAGAGGTCATTGAATGAAGGCTCTCTACCCGTCTTGAGAATTCGACATGCTACTTTAACCCATTCTCTCTGTAGGTGTGGTGGAAGTTTTAAAAACATGCTTTCGATGGTTTTCGTAGAATTAAGATCGGACAGGTAGTTCATTTGTGTGAGCGTAAGCTCACAGATATACATCTCACGAGCTAGCCTTCTTAAACTATTTGAGTCGGTCTCTTTAATAGCAGGGAAGTTCAACATCTTGTCGATAAATGCACGGGCAACTACGTGTTTCTGACCGAATGCTTCCTCAAGAAGCTCTAACGCTTTACGATAACCTTCTTCCGGTTGAAGCAATGTACAATGAACTATGGTAGCTTTAGCTTCACCATCACAATATTGAATCAAGTAGTTTAACTTAGATCGAGGTCCGACGCTTTCATCAAAACAATCCTCGAAATTTCGTATGAAACTCCAGTAGTTCATAGGATTACCATCGAACCTTATGATTTCTCGCTTGGGTAGATCTAAAGCTTTGGATATCATTCCTATCCAGCCCTTTCCTGCACTATCAGCTGTACGCGAAACGGATGTAGATTCGAACGACATAAACTTTTCATCCTGAATTTGGTTACAATATTCTTTTCCTCTTTGCCGTAGTCGTTCTAACTCAATTTCCTTTTCTAGATGAGCTAAACTTACTTTAGCTAATTCTAATTCCAACATAGGATCCGTTCGGAGGCTATTTCTTCCAAACTGATCTTCACTATGAGTTTCTGAATAGTGTGGAGACAATTCAGGAATCTGATCACTCTTATGATCCTCGGTAGACATTTGAAGATATTCAGTATATGAACCTTTGATGAATTACTGTCTGAAACTATGTAGGATTTAATTTGTCCTACAGATGTAATTCTAAAACGTAAACGCAAATACCGCCGTTGACAGAAGACAATTCGGTTTTAAACTTTATCTGTTTCTAAACAAAAAGAAACGATTAAATTAGTACAATAAATAAGGAAATTACAATTATCAAGCAGGATGAGCAAACGTACCGGACAGTATAGCGTGTCTTTAGAAAATGAATAAAAAACATGAGTCACAGCAATATAAGTAAAATAATAACATCCTTCAATCGATAGACCATTCACAACAAAGAAAGTTTATAGATCAGTCAGACTAGATGACGTGGTGAGCGCTTAACCAATCTGATTGGTTAGTTATGACATAACTACAATTAGTTATAAAATAACTAACAACAATGTCACGTTATCTATTGTTTTATGTTGATCAGATCCTACTGATGAACTTGTAATCTGACCATTCGGTTAAGTAGCTTACCAGTGTAGAGCAATTTTGTGTTAACACGCAAGCTATATACGCATAAGTGATTAGTAACATTTGTAAAGGGGATTAAAGTGACAAAAATAAAACTTGATCAAGACGTTCGAATAAGTTTAGGACAAACCTTTGCCCTAGCTTGACTTTTAAATATTTCTTTGAAGAGGCGATGCACACTAAGTCACGAAGCGTCATTCAGCTTTTTACTCATTAGGATATTAAAAATATCTTTTTCGATTGTTTCAATTCAACGTTGAACTTTATCAACAAATCAGCTTTTAGTAAATGAAAGTTTCTATTAAACAGATAAGTTAAATGTAATGTTGACTATAATCTAATTGTTGAAGGTATTAAAGGGATAACCTTGCTTTGAAGAATTATTATCATTAGAACCGGAGGTTTCATGAAGTTTTTTCGATCGGGAAGATTGTCTATATCACAAAATAATCTTAGATAACTATTTAGAACCAATGAAGATTGGAAAACCATTTAATATTTTCTGGTACTAAATTAAATCATTCAACAGGTATTAGGGTATGAGATATACACTTACGAAACTGACCGCTTGTCCAAACCACAGCAGATGGTAGATCGATTGAGACCTGAGACTTTGTAGCTGAAAGTCAAATTCATTAACAACTGGGACACTGTTCCATATTTAATACGAGGCGTCATGGTAGACCTATGATCATCTTCTAACTAAAATAAGTTAATCATCGTCAAAGTTAATAATTGTGCCTCAGAGTGTACATTACTTTGCACGTGTATTTTGTGACTAACGAGAAAACAGTGCTGAGGTTAGGAAAAAGTTATTGGGTAAGGATGGAAAATCGATTGATGAATCTTCACTAACTGAGATTGTTGGGACATGTGTTGTGTGTTCTCAAACACCGCCTATCTTGACAGGTGACGCTGATTTGTGTACGCTGAAAGAAGGCCGGAGGTGACTGAATCATGAAATATCTGGCAACTGAGTCATGTTAACAAGTGTGAACTAACTGACTGAAATCCGCGTTATAGTCGTAACCAGTGGTCAGAGACAATGAATAACATAGCTCAAAATCGTTTGCAGCGGCACGGATGCATCTAGTCGTCATCACTTTTTATATCTCATTGATTTATATTTTTCCGAGTTGCATCTTCAATAACCCAAATAATACTGTTACTACCTCTGCTACTCTGAAATTCGGTCTGACAAATTTATTTCTGTACACTAATGGAGTATGGAAGTATGTACTAGGTTCGATGTTGCACGAGAAAGATAAGAATGAGAAAAAAGCCTCTAATGTAAACGTCAAATTATACGAAGAAAGCAGTTGTTATTTTTTTCACATCTGTTAACTAAAGAGCACGTAAATTATTATAATGCTAAAATACGTATACCTCGATCTGGTGAACACGAGAAAGTTGTAATTTGCGTACCAATATGCTGAGCCAACAGGGCTTGTACTAGCTTTCAGGCAAACTAATAAACCTTTTCTACCCGAGTTCTTATTCACTCGTCTTTTGACCTTGTCAGTCATCCGCTTATTACCTTGGTTGTGTTCTATTCGAGTGTGTATGTACATGCTTCTTACTACATGTCTAGCTTATTTGTCTGACTACAAATACTTAGCCATGCCTCATCGCATTGAGTTGTCTCACTTGCCTTCACCACCTCTCTTCGCTTTAATGCTTGTGTTCTCATGCGTCTGAATGATCGGCTGCTTGAAATAAACTCATCCAACCGAATCCTTATTTGACTTCTAATTACCGCTGTCGCACAAACGGGGTGTGATATACGGAAACTGAGAGGAAGGCTTATTTCATTGCGTACTCGACCGTCCGCCCGAACTGGAGACAGATCGCGAGCCACTAAAAAGTGTATACCTATAATTCGTAAATACAAAAATTCGATAACTTCTGTAAGTATATATCAATATCATCGAGTTATGTTATAATATTGGAATGTTCTAGGAAATATTACAGATTGTGGAGGAAATTTGTAGCTCAGTTGTTTATTTTGGTTGTAAAGCTTTCACAGTTCTTCCAAACAATACAATTCGCACAAACCCAAGGTAGAAATGAAGTATTCGAATTTCTTCACATATGGCTCGCAGCTTGTCCTGCTGATCTCGATTGGTTGTCATTAACCTATCGTTGTCTGTATCTTTAACGATAGGTTAAAGGCCAGTAACAACCAACGAAGATCGACGTAAACAGGACAAACTACGAGTCATAAGTGGAGAAATTCGCACACTTCGCTTCTACCTTAAGTTTGTGCTGATGATGTTGTTCAGAAGTACAATAAAAGCTCCGCAAACAAAAAATCGAGCTCAGAGAACTGAACTCCACATTAAGAATAACAAACGCTTATAAACTCAACCTTGCTATTATTAACGGTAGATTGATTTTTGGAAAATAAAACATTTCATAAGTTATTTGATCTACTTTTTATTGGGGCACAGTTTTGGAGGTTTGCGTTTTTACACATTTGAAATCATTAATCAATCATCATTGTTAGACCACCATTAGAAACCTGGAAGCACTGGACGGCCGTTTCGTCCTAGTATGGGACTCCTCAGCAGTGCGCATCCACGACTCCTGCTCCTCGCAGGATTCGAACCCGGGACCTTTGGCATTGTAGGCGAACGCCTTACCATCGGACCACTGGGCCGGCATCCAACGGTGTTAATGTCTAACTCTGATTGATCTAGGGATTTTTTATTACTTTGAGACAAAGTCCATCTGTGTAAAAATCATTAATATTTATAAGAAAATTAATTGATTTGAGGCATGTTAGATTTTTTGATTAATTTAGAGAAATGAAGAAAATTGAAATTTATGAAGTAGATAAATATTTTTCAAAAGTACAAGTTTTGAGAAAGTCAACCATTCAAAGGTTCACTTACTGAACACAAAACTTTAGCTTAGATCGAAATACATTGACCAAATAGTTCGGTTATTAGTATAGGTGATTTGTGGAGATTCTTTAGTTCTATAGAAAACGTTACGGACTGAGCTCAGTCAGTGAAAACCAAAAAGCCGTGACTAATGGAGCCCAACCATGTTGAGAAACAGGCAGAAACCGACCAATCGTACTGGCTGGTTCAGCAATATTGCAAGTTGATTTAAACGTTAAATATTCAGAGTGAGACCTAAAGGCCCTGAGAACGACTCTCAGCAGGGTGATGGATACCCACCATTGAATCCAGTACTAAAATGAAACACCTGTCTAGTGCCTCTTGGCCTTTAGTAATTACCTAAGAACAGTAAGTAATGTAAATTACTAAGTAATTTTATGGTTAATGTCAGTATAACCAGTTGGTCATATATCGATGAACCATGAGATTAGCATTCGTCGTTTAAATGCTACAAGTATTATCAACGTACATTTGCGAAACGAAGAGAGGAATAGGTTATTGATTTTTTTTCACCCTCACTTCCAATGCGGGAATTTATTGTCATGATTACTCTTAATCACTAAACTAGTTGTTTGAATCATCATTAATGTAGAAATGAACTGTGATGGGTGTCTTCCAATCACTATAATTGAATCCAATATCAGGATTTAACTAACACGAACCATTGCAGCATTTACTATCATCTCATGCTTACATGGATTAATCTAGCTTATAGACAGACTAATTAATCTACTCTGTTCAAATGATTGTTTATATATATCAGTAACTCGATTGTAATTGTGATTGTCATTATATGGACGTAGTCGGATACGTATCTATCATTTAGAACTCTTAGCTATATGTCCTTAACTTTTTTGTGACTACTATAAATGAAGCTACACTTTATGGAATTCAGTTGGCTTATTTGTTATCTCCACTTCTCATCTTACTTCTTTGCCTGGATAAATGAGAGCTTGAAATAAATTATATAAATCATATAAATTATCTACCTAATTATTTTCATGTTATAAACTTGACAACAAGCATTGACTAATTGATATGATATTGTTCAGTCAGCTTACATTACAAAATATAAACGGTAACAATATCAAAGATCGACATCATTATCATCAAGTGCATTTTAAAGTATAATAACTGTAATCGTATTGAACTTTGAAGTTTTTTTTACATTGGTTAATACTGTTTAGCACGAATACTTACACAAATCTAGTACAATCTTATGATAAATTAACAAAAAAGCAAAGAATTCAGTGAGTTTTCTTATATTTAAATACGCATTTAAGTAGCATCAAGTTATTGCAAAGACCTAAGCAATATCAATTGATTGAATATCCAGTTTTTTTCGCATTGTTTTAGTAGTAGTAGTTAATATTAGTCGTAGGTGGAAACATAGAAAATAAAGAAACACTTTTACAGAATCAATCAGAAGTAAAAGTAACAAATATAGAGCAAAAATGAACGAACAATAAATAACATGTTGTACTCAAAACATGAAAAGATGGAATTCCAGAAAATCAGACTGTTACATTGATATATGTGAAAGCATAAACAAAACTCGTTACATATAGTGAGATCTAAAAATAAAAAGTTGCTGAGACTGTTCCTACATGGAAAGGATATGCATTATGACAAACAGATAATAGGATTTAAAGAAATAGAAGAAATTGATCCAGGTGCCAAAAACAAAAAAGATAATTTCCTGAATACTCGAGAAGAACAAATCAATTTCAGTTATTGATTTAACGATTTGTTTTAAATTATAATCCTAGAAAATCACATGAATAGAATGTGTAAAAATACAACAACAACAGGTAGATAAAATCTTTCATTATCACCAATGCGTGTCGTTACGAATATGAAAAGGTAAATAAATTGATATATATTTATATAATATATGATTACATTTATATGAAGTTGTTAATTCGATGGGGAAGAAATAAATACACTTGAAAACACTGAAATTTTTTTCAAAAAATCAAACTTTAACACCGGATGTTGTGATAATTTGCACTTTCATCAATTGAGTTTGAATAAGGATCGCACACATGTACGAACGGGCAGCCAGCCCCAAACCTTGAGAGGACAAAAAGCCAACAGACGGTGGGTGATTGTTCATATTAACTTTTATACAAGCAAACACATACATATATGGCAGAAAGGTCAAGAGTAGGAGAAAGAAAGAAATAAGCAAAGTCATTAAAACAACCTGGAAAAGATTCTAAAAACAAATATCCGTCAATTGTTGAAAAATAAAGAGCGTAACAAGATTTTGACATATTCTTTCATGCTTCCAGTTTTTATTCGGATTCTACGGCAAATAAATGGAGCACACGAATCTAAAGAATATAGAAATGCAAACACAAACTTCAACAGATATTTGTCAACTTATGACGGTATATATAAAGGTAACTAATATTATATATATATATATATATATATATATATATATATATATATATATATATATATATATATATATTAAGGGTCTATGTAGGGGAGTTGGAAACTTCTGATTTATAGCCAATGATGTCTATGGAGCCTAAATCCTGAGGGAATGAACGGTACATAGAATTATTTTCAATCACCGATTATCATGGGAAAGCATCTCCTACCGTTGGTTTAGTTCCCTATGTATAGGGATCTGGGAACCCCGTGTATAAGTTGTGTGGGAAAATGCCTAAATGTCATTCTCACTGGAAATGGTACAGGAATTTCGATATTGTCTTTACTTAGTTTACTTTAAAAGAAAACAAACAAAATAAAAACCATTTTACTAACTGTTTAAGATGTGTACAAGTGCTGGACGCTGATCTTTACAAAATGGCGCACTTCTTTCTTCGCTTGTGTTTTTGCACTTGTCTCGGATATTGTATACTGGCCATATGTGATTTACGAATTTTTCTACCAATTTCAAGAAATACCTATAAGATGAATGAAGTGTGTGTTACACTAAATGTGATGACAGTTTATATATATATATATATATATATATATATATATATATATATATATATATATATATATATAGGACTTCATTGAATGAAACTTGAAATTCCGGCAAAATACGAATGAACCAAAGCCCTATTGTATTTTTACAAATAGTTGGTAAAAGAATAGAATAAGAACGAGTCAACCGGAATACAAGAAAGTGATTCCCAGGTTTTGCACAAAGTCCAAGATTGAATGAATTTTACTCACAATCACATGGCATACACGATAGAGTTGACTTAGTACAATGCTTAAAACGTATAAATTGTTAAGAAAACTTCTTATCGTCACCAGACAGTAAAAACTAGTATCAGTCAATCAGTGAACGATAAGAATGTTTATCTCACGAATGATATCAATGTTTGTCTCATATTCAAACTATTGATAACCTTGGACATTTGGTAGTAATTTATTTCGCCTACTGAATAGCTACTACTTCATGTTGATTGATCGGGACTTACAGCAAGAGAATGATCAGCCTATATAACTACAATCCCTCCAATGTTTATTTTAAAACTATGTTTATTAACGCGTAAAACTGAAATCAAAAAAGAAGGGAAAGTCAGTTTCCTATGTTTATTAAGGCTAAGATAAGCAGTATGTAAGTTAAAGGTTGCTTACGAACCAATACATTATTATATTAATTGGATGAATTGGACTGTTTGGTAGTTTAATTGAAATAAATTATTTATCTCCCAGTCTGTACACTACTATTAGAGAACAAAAAAAGAATTTTACCAGCTAGACTGGGAGATTTTTTTGAGGTTTGCTAATGTTAACTGCATACACACTTCACGAATGCTGATCATAGTTCATACACCACTAAAAATAATAAAAAATAACTATAATTATATTGACGATGATTAGGATAATTTCGTAGCGGAAACCCAACACATTTCAATAACCAAGTATAAATTCATTGATTAAAAATTTTAGTTGAATTTACTATCAAGTGACTTCTATCTAATCAGTAGTAACAGAGAGCGTCAGGCAGAGATAATAAGGAGACAATGGCGTGTGTCCTTACATTTCTGCGTTCCTTCTTCCTTCATTTAGTTGGACAGTGCCTAAACGACTGTTTATTGGGATCCAGTGCACGAGAGTCCGTTCAGTTTCTAAATTTAGTACTATAACTACACTAGCAAGGTCACAAAAGGTAGCAGTCAATTCCCCAAATACGGGAAAGGTAAAACGTGCCAGTTCTCTGCACTGACTAGGTGAGGATAAGTGGAAGACCATACTTGGGTTCTGTATGCGTCTATCGAAAACATGACACATATCGATGGCATGGGATTCTAGAGTCCTAATTAAAGAAGCATATTGCCCTATTTGACATAAGGTCCGAACATAAAAGTCTCCTAAATGTAGAGAGCGATTTCAAGATAACAGAAATAACATCTGAACTTGAATAGTTAGCACTGGCGCATGAGAATAAAGTCATACAGAAGGGTTGGTGAACGGTACAGAAGGAATATCATGAAGTGATGAAGAGATTTTATCGAGTACAAAGGAGTCTTTAGTGCTGTAAGAGGCATGAAAGCGATTGTCACTTCTCGGTTTCCCGCATCATAGAAAAGCATTTCTTTTTAAGGGAACTGAAAAGGAAACTGGGTTAGTGGTAGTTGTAGAGACATGTGAGTGTAACAGCAGAGAACAAGGGACAACTTCTCGAGGCAGGACATACACGGTCTTGCCGTAAAAATCTATTAGTGTTGGTTTCTTGCTTCAAAAACCCTTACCATCGGGGACGGAAATATCTGAGGTAAGGTGAGGTATGACATTTTTAGAGTTGATCTTCGATAAATCTTTACTTTGTGAAAAGGCAGTATATCGTTGTCCTCAAACTTTGAGTCTGCCGCTTTTAATATTACAGCTCCTCAACTGATCTGCATCGCGTGGCAAGACCTAAAAGAAAAATTGTTCCAGACAGTAAAGCTCGATCTAATCACTACGATAGACAAGCTTGATCACAACGTCAAAGTACAGGGTACGGTTGCAAGCAATGCTAGCATATTTGGGATGCGTTTCTCCCCTTCCACATGTAAAATGCTGTTTTAGAACTGGTTAGAGTCAACGCCTGAACTAATGATAGAGAGTGAAGTAGTTGAGTATGTCGATAATTTCATTTATCTTTGAAGTCTCATCATGGCTGACAAAATCTCAGGACGAATTCAAAAACTTCATTTGGTTGCCGCCGAAATGTGTCACTTAAGATGGTGAGATATCCCATCCGGCAAACAAAAGACAACTATATCGCACAGAGGTTCTGCAATGGTTAACAATGTTATCACATCTACTACTGTCATACTACTTGACAATTTCATCTCTAATGGAGTAGCATAACAGGAACCAATGTACGCTGATACGAGATTCTACTTTGCGTATGACTGACTGATTGAGTGATAATCAAAAAAATTGCATTGAAATACGAAAACTGAAAGATATTTCAAAACATTATATACGTGAATTTGAAAATAATTAATGAATACAAGATATAAAGAATATTCTTAAGTATTAAATGGATTTTCACAATTATTATTACTAAATACAATAATATTTTCAATAAAAATAATCAAACTCGTCATTTACCCTTTCCGCATCGCTATATTTCTTCGCTGAGGTTTCGATAAGCTCAAGATTCCAATAATCTTTGTAATACAGACCTTCACCTATGTAATCTTTTGGAATACGACCTTTTAGATCACATTTATTAGCCACGAGTAACATTGGTACTTGTTGAGAATTCTTAATGCGAACAATTTGCTCACTAAAATACATAACACAAAGGTATCAGTCAGTCACGTACGACGTAATACTTAGTGCATATGTACATCAGTTCAAGATGCCATTAGCACAAAGAGATGGAATATTCTATTCAAATCTCATAGTGTTACCGGTTTTAGCAGTATTAGCGATCAACAAACCGATTCGGATACGAAGATACTAGTCAAGAAGTAAAATACCAGTAAATCACAGTTAAAAAGAGAAAAAAGGTCATGAGGAATTCATACGATTAGGATTTGAGAGAAGACAAAGAGTGGATGCACCTACGCCATTCCAAACGACTTTCAGCCACGTCATTCAAAGTCTCTAACCACCGGTTACGATTGTCTCGTGGACCCTAACTACCTAGTCTACATCTACCAACATGACTCAGTACACTTGCCAGTGACTTCACGGATTTGTACCATGTTTTGGTCTGGCAGCTCTTAGCTTTCTTCCAACCTACTCCAAAACACTACAAAACATCGCTCGTCGAGGGAGTCGGTGGTTAGGCATACGTAACACTTGTCCCAACCACCTCGACTGGTGGTTAGCAAACGGATATCAGGCCATCGAACTGATGAGACTCTCAAGATAATAAGTAAAGTGGCCAAGACGCTCAACCGTTTCAGTCCCTATCACTGGTTCAGGTGCCGATGCAAGCAAATCTCGAAGCAACATTTTGCATTTCGAGGTGGAAAACCGCACCCCGAACATGCTTGCATTGTTGCTTAAGGTGTTCGAATGACTGCATTTTTTCAGCGTCCTCACCAATTAGAACTATGTCATCGGCATACTCCAAGTCGACAAGTGAATTTCCTGTTAGAAGGTCTATTTCTGAGAAGTCAGACGAAGATAATGTTATCTCTAAAAGCATGTCTATGAGAAAATTAAAGGAGATTGGAGAAAGTGGACAGCCCTGACGAAATCCACTCGAGGTAATTAATCCCAATGACAGCTCTCCATAAGCTCCCAACTCAACCAGTAGTGTTCGAGTAGAGGGCCTGTATGAGGTTAATGTACTTTCTTTGATACTGCTTTCAATGACAGACACTGCCATAGAACCTCATGATCAACAGAGTCGAATGCCGCCGTAAGGTCCAGAAATACAACTACTGTGGGACGTCTGAACGAGTTTCTATGTTAAATGACTTGACGGAGTGTGAATATTTGGTCTATACATCTAGGTTCAGGTCTGAAACCAGCCTGGTTTTCTCGAGTCTGCTCTCCGCGAGCTCTAGTTAGGCGTCTAAGTATTATCGAGGCTAATATCTTAGACACTATATTAGTTAAACTGGTTCCCTTGAGACTGTCACAAGAGGATCTTTTTCCTTTCTCATAGGATGGGACAATCAATGACTGAGATCAGTTAGATGGGATTACGTCCAGTTTCTAGATTTTACCTAAGATCGCAGTCAATCTAACCGCTGCTTGACCTCGCTTCAGATTTCCTATAGGCCACTCGATCTCATTCAGTTGGAGCCATTTAGGTTGACTGAAGATCGTGGGTAAGCGAATTGTGGCTGGAGACCAGTTGAACTGATCGCAGTGTTCTGCCCATCGATCCAATCTCCTAGATGGAGAATGAATAATAGTTCCGTCTGTTTCCGAGTCTCACTAACAGTCGGAATTTTAACACGTTCGTTTGATAAGTCTAAGTAGTGCTTAGCTGCCAGCCATCGCTGTCGCACTTTGTATATCGTTTGATTTCGGGATGGACATCACTTCTATGGCTATCTAACTGTTTTTCTAGTTGCTTCTAAAATATACTCTTGGCTTTTTATCTTTTATCAGAAGGGGCTTACTTGCAGTCTTTCCTGAGTCCAGTCAGACGCAGACGAATACGCGCTCGCACTAGAGCATGATGTGAATCTAAACAACTGCCTGAGGCCGGTCGCGCTTGGCCGTTTTACGAGAAGTTTTTGAAATGCTAACTCCGCTCTTTGAAAGCCCGATCACCGGAGACGGAAATCCGTTGGATAAGGTGAGGTGCAATATTTATAGGGTTGACCTTTCCTAACCTCTTTCCTGCCATGATGAGAAGGCAGCATGGAAGCAGATACTGGTTGTCCGAGAGAAACACCTTACTGCTGTCACATCCCTCTACAGTCAGCAGAACGATTTCGCCCTCAGATCTTAGTTACTGCTTTTAATCTTACCGTTCTTCAATCGACTTGCCTGGCACGGTAGGACCTAAAGGAACATATGTTCCAGCCAATATAGCTCAGTTGGGTCATCACGATAGGCAAGCCGGATCACCACTGCAAGGTGGCAGCTATCGTCAAGAACACAAAAGTATCAAACAAGTCAACAAGCACACACATATATAATTGAATAATTAGACTTAAAATGTACTTTACTATGGTATTTAATGAAAGTGTCCAGTAATGTAGGTAGAGGAAAACTGAATAGACTTAGAACTTATACGAACAATGGAATAACTGTGAATCTAGAACAGGAAATAGTAAATAGACAGTTGGTCAATTGTGTAACTATCAGACTTAACTGTTTAACCAGATAAGTATTTATTTACGTTATATATATATATATATATATATATATATATATATATATATATATAATTTGGTATGTGCCCACAAGTGTTACACACTAATGAGATGGTAATGGTGCGAAAAAATGAATAAAAAAATAAATCGGTAAACAAAAGCACTTACTAAAAGATAGAGTCTCATCTAAAATACACTTGAAACGAAATAATGATGATTAATGATTTTAGTTCGGGTAAATTTATCAAGCCTGGTAAACTAAATATTTGCAATTAAATATTAAAGTTCGGAGATTATACGAAACGACTGAAATTTTATTCAGAACTATTGAAAATCAGGCATCGAAACATTCTTCCATGGGAAAATGCATGTGGCTAACAGGAATTTATTGTTTGACAAATACTAAACAAAAGAGTATAACTTCTTATTTTAACCAGTTCTATGGTACTTCTATGATACTACTAAGATAAACAGATATATACTAGTTAATAATATATTTCAAATAAACAAATTAGTATATATATATATATATATATTCATAGGCATATTACTTACTAAAACGTTGGCAGAGAGCGTACAGATTCTTCATCGTCAATAGCAAACACCAATATGAAACCTTCACTACCGCGAAAATAATTATCTCGAATCCCACTATAATCTTCCTGACCTATGTATTTTTATCGATTTATTGATAAAACAAAAGCTGAAATCAGTCATTTACAACGTAGAACTTCGTACGTACGTACATAAGTTCAAATCTTGAAACAATTTCGATAAAATAAATAGAGGAAAAATTTTGAAGACAACCAACCGACACTGATGAATATAACAAGATATTTGTTTATGTAAACTCCTTATAAAAGAGTATTCTGATTTATACTACCTCGTTAACCAGGCACAGCCTCATATGTTTAGTATTATCCCAAACTCGTAATCCAAGGGCTAATGATACCATCCATTCTAGTCAGTCAGCTACAACATACAATTTCGTACGTACGTACATCAGTTGCCATAGCACATAACCAAACACAGAGATGGAAATGTCAATCCAAATCTCATAATAGTCAAGGTAGTAGATGTATGAGAAGTATTAGGAAAGATTAGGATCCGGAGATATTAATCAAGAAGTATAATACCAGTAAATTATACTTTAAAAAAAAGTCATTAGGAATTCAGACGATTAGGATTTGAGAAGACAAAGAGTGGATGCACCTTAAACTGAAATTATTGCATATAAATACATTACACAAGGCTGTGTACTTAATAACTAGTTATTTATGTTAAAATGTGTTGTTTTAAGGAAAGAATCGAGCGTGTGTCCGGATCTGATGTGAAAAAACACTGACCGTACATGATCCGAGGCTACGGTTCGGTATAAAATTAGTCTGATTGACAGACACGTCAAACTTGCCAGAACACGAACGGAATGAAAACGAATCAATAAATCAATGTATGTGTTATCGTGTCAAGCAGACTAGTTGTTTAAGCCATATCAATTATTAAAACGAACATACGTTGTATTTGTTTGAAAAACAAGAGATGGAAAAAAAGTAGCAAATTAAATTTATTTACTTATCAGTCAATAGTTGCTATGGTGCTCAGTGTACTGTTTCGTCAGTTCAGATTGCTTTGGCTTGCCTACATATGTAGGGTTTTTGTCCAGTCGACTCAATCTAACTTCAACGTTTCTGAGGATTTCGGAAAATCCTTTAAGCATAGTTTGTGTTCCTTCACCCTTACTTATTTGTCATGATGCCTCGTCTGCATATAGTTGTATAAATCTGGAGTAGTATTTAACTAAATACTACTTCCATACAAAAAGATGAAAAGATTATCTTATTTGTACCTATGATTTTCATGCACTGAGTGAATACTGAGTACATTCGTTATAAACGGAAACGAATATTGTCGGTACGAATCGAATAAATGTGTCAAGTCATGAATAAAAACTCATCAACTAACTGGAATACATCGACATCATCCCCTCAGACAGTCAAATACGGATAATGGCAGAAATATTTGCGTAAAACATCGTACAGAATTATGTAAGTTAAAATTATTACACTCAGCTTTAGTATGTAAGATAATTAAATATGAATGAAGATCAAGAAAGGAAAGTAAGTGAGAAAGAATAAGATGTTTAAGTTTCAGAAAAGCATAGAGACTTAATGCTTTTTATCATTTTGATCAGATCTGAGTCATATGATCTAGAGTAGTCAATTAGTGATTTTGATAGTTAGTCACAGGTACACAAACTCGACAATTAGCAACTCCCTACATGAATCAGTGACTTCATAAAATTACACTAATGTCTTTATATTTTCATATCTAAAATGTTACCAATCTAACCATACCATAATCAAAATTGTCGATCAGTTGCAAAGTAGAACCCAGTATGTACATACATCAGTTCAAGTTGCCATACTTCAATAGCACACGGAGAAGAAACTGTTAGACCAAATCTCAGAGTAGCAAAGGTGATTAAATATACAATTTAAGAGAACATAAGTCAATTAAATGAAAAAAATAATAAATAATAAGGAATTCAGAAGCTTAAAATTTGGGAGAAGACAAGGAATGGATGCATCTGTGCGATTGCAAGCGATTTTGAACCATGCCATTATTGTCTCTGACCAGTGGTTACGATTATACTGCGAACTGAAACCAGGCAGTCTACACCTATTAATATGGCTTAGTCCGATTGTCAGTAACTTCATGGACTGATTCCAGCCAAAATTGTACGACAATTATACTGTGACTAGGTATGCGTGGCATGCGATCCAGATATATCAATCATTTTAGCCTTAAAACTTCATCTTATGAATTAAGCTCTTTACACAGAACTTCTTCTTAATCTCAAAGTTTGAAAGATATCTGCTTTAGGTTAGACAGATATACCGCTTTTGAATTAAACGAAATATAGTTCACAGAACAGACAATGGTAGTTTCGAATTCTTTTTCTTAATAAAGTAGTTTGATAAACCATTCCCAAGATTTTGTAACTACTAAATGTACAGTGGTATCTCCAGTTTGATTGCTTTTCTTTTGTGCAGTCACCAACTTGCAAGTTGATGAATGCAGGGCAGTGAGAATTTTTCAGATTTTGATTATAAGTTCCAATCAAGAGCTTCAGAGCCCTAGCAAAGAAACCTTCACTCATCTATTTGATTCAAATGCCTTGGTACGGCCGAGAACGGGGAGAGCTCGCTTCCCCTATTGAAACACTCTCATTTGGTCATGCTTATTTAGCCAATTTTAGAGAAGTCCTATCCACTGCATTCTCGTGATGAGGGTGTTGCTTAAGAAATTAAGAGAATGAAATCGAGTGTTCAGCACCTACACCAGGTTGTTGAGTACGAATAATCTATCTAAGGAAGTTGGTTAACCCTGATTCCAGACCAATGGTACTGTCTCCGGGATCTTGAGGGAAGAAATGTAGTATGAACCTATTCCACGTCACCGGCTACTATAAAGCCACAACTCCTAACGTCGCTCCATGGTCTGGTGGATTATATTTCTGAGTTATAGACTCGGGGAATAGTCCTCTATGAAAACCATATGCTTTGGTTTGGGCACCTGTATAGTATCTAAGGCTACACACAAATCAAATGGTGTGTGATACATATTTTGCCACCTCCTTGTACAAGTGTTTATATCTCCAGAAGATACCGTCCCGCGGTAACCGATGACCAGAAATTGGCTCATATGATATTCGTTTTCTTAGGATCCCGGAGACTGTGCATCATTGGTTTGGAATCAGGGTTTACCAACTTCCCTATATGGATCCGCCGTCAGCATTTGGAGGCTATTCGCAGTTATATGAAGTTACGCCAGTATGGAAAGGTAATTTTCTATTGGTTTTTAGGAGCCAGACACTATACAGGTTCTAACGCTACAAAGTTAACAGCACGGATCAATTTTACGGTGCAACCATACAAGTACAGAGAACTTAAGTGGACTAATCTTTCCTGTCACTACTTATACCGCTGCTAACTTTAATACCGTGATCTTCACTGAAAGTGTGATCTCGCTGTCCTAACGACGCATGTCAACTTGAACCGCTGCAACTGAGTGATTGACTCTCCACTACAGTGCTTCAGTATTTTACAACTACGCAAAGCGGTTTCACAATACTGGCTAGGAATTTGCACTTAATCTGAACAGGGACCATACCTTAGGTTTACAACAGAAGGTTAATGGTTTAAGAGGATTTATGATTTAATATTCGGAGCCTTTGTAAATTACCTTTAGTTTTACGAGGAGGTTTGCAATCCGAAATAAGTAAAGGTTAAATTACTTTTGATATTACATCTCACACTAAACGTCAGTGTATAGTTACGTTTGATTGAGAATTATGTATAATTGTTTTTAGTACGTAACGGTTTGAGATGAGTAGTAAATGGGTTTTAAAAACATCAATTGTTATTTAATTTGATCACATACAAGATTGGAGGAATATACTGAGTCTGAATGTATTACGAAAGGGTGAAACCTAACTTTGAAACTTGGTAAATACATCTCAAAATGTTAGGATAATAATACAAACAGTTGAATAAGATAAGAATTATTTACCTGCAGTATCTAGAATGTCAAATTGTAGTTGTGCTCCATCTAACACTGTTGTTTTTCTGTATGAATCAGCTTTGGTTGGTTCATAATCCTCAACAAACTAAAAGAAATGAAAATGTAACAAGTATGCCAAATGCATCACCTCATTATACATAAACTGGAGAGTTAGAGCACTCTTGCCAACTCCACCAGATCCAACGATGGCTATTTTTAAAACGGGTAGCTGTTGCATTAATTTTGATGTTTGAGAGGGAAATGATCAAGTAAAATACAATCCTATGAGTACAAAAGTACTAGTAAGTGAAATCCCAAAACTAAAAGATATTGAATCATATGATAATACACCGCGTATGTATACACATCTATGTCACATATAATAAGAGAAAATGATGCCATTTATTTACAAATAGCAAAAGGAATTAATTGATCGAGTGTCTAGATAACTCACTACTAAAAAATTTAAACGTGACAGCGTTGAATCAGAGTTAATCAGTCAGTCAGTCACAACGTAGGATTTCGCGCTTACGTATATCAGTTCAGGTCGCCATACCACATTAGCACAGAGAGATGGAATGGTTTATTCAAATCTAATAGAAGTACATGTCTTATCAGCATTACCAATAATCAAGAAGATGGGAGTACGAAGATATTAATTCAAAAAGGAAATCCAGTGAAATAGATTTGAGATGAGGAGTTTATATTAGAATTTGGGAGAACACAAACAGTGGATGCACCTGCGCCATTGTAAACGGCTTTTAGTCATGTCATTTAGGGTCTCTAACCATCGATTACTATCATCTCGTGGGCGCCAATCAGGTAGTCGGCACCCACCAACATGGCCCATTCCTCTTGTCAGTGACTTCATGGATTTCTGCCATGTTCTGGTCTGGCCGCCTCTAAACCTCTTCCAACCTATTCCTACATCGCGAAACAGCTCGTCGAAGCAGTCGGTGGTTAAGCATACGCAACACATGTCCCAAACGCACCAACTGATGAAGTTTCAATATGTTGGATTGAAATGCTTTTGATACACGTTAAAAAACGTCTGAACAAAAGAGGGATTAAGACGGCAAAACACGTTGGGAGTGATTCATGATGATAATTGGTAGTTGAGAGCCATAAACTGATGGAGACTGAATACGACTATACTGAATCCAAAAGTTAAAATAGAGAAATACAAGCCTAGTAAGAATCGCCAAACGAACCTTGAATTAATTGTTCGAAAAGATTTTTAAGAGAATACGCGTCCGAATTTGATGAGACTTCAACCATTGTAAAAACTTTCGATTGAGTCAAAACAAGAATGGAGTGAGGGAGATAAATATGATGGAAAGAAATGGGAAATTCAATATCATCAGAGGATGTTATTATGAGGTGAATCTTAACACTAGTCGTATGGTAAACAGGGGTTAAGATACAACCTGGAATATTGGGTCACAGGCATTCTCTATACTTCCTGAAACTAGCCAAGCTTTGAAATTCCCTTCAGTCTGAAGTTCTACCAACTTTTTGTTTTTACAACAAATTTCCTGGCATAACAACACATATAAAGTCGAGATGAACCTAGGTTAACGTGTTTGCGCTTAGTAAAAAAATACGATTTGAAATGAATATACCAGCCTAATGAGCTAACATGGAACATAAATAAGTAGAAAAGGGGATAGTACAACAAAAAACCAAACCTTTAAGCAAAACCTGCCTACTAACACTAGAAAACAAATTTACTCCCAGATTCAGCCGCGCTTTCTTTCATACGACCTTGAAAAGTACAATTAATGTGGCTCACAAGGCTTCTGTCAATGCCCGAAAACCAATGTAGTTATTACGTACAACGTTTATCTCTCTATGTATAAACCTTAGATCGGTTGTTGCTTCTTGACTCTATCCGGAAAACAAAAGATGTCTAGTCCCGTCGAATAGCGTATTATAACTGGGGAAATAAAGTAATGAGGTGCTGAAAAAGAGAAATAAAGAGAAATCGGTGAGGAGCAGAACAGAGAATATTCTTGTTTAAAGCCGAGTCATGATTCAGAATATAATATTTTTGGATAAAACATATGTATGATTACGCATATCTTTTTTTGCTGTATTAGAAGACAAGTTGTAAACCTGCACCTGTGTAGTTTAATGAAAAAATCACTACTCAAGTAGGCAAATAATCTTATGAATGTAGCACATTTAAAAGAACTAATTTTTTGAAAGTTACGTTACTTTACAGAATCTAATAATGAAGGCACAGTGATCTGATACTTTGGTGATATTTTACTTATTTCTTTTTTAAGTCTGTAGCTCAAGAAGTCATGAGTGGGCTCATATTCAACAAATTCGCCCCGATCAGCTTGTAATAGGATTTCATGCTAGGAAGTGAAACCAGTGCAACGTAACAAACGTGACTTGTAGACGTGATTGAACATTTAAAAGCAACGTCAATAATACTGATTAGTTACATCCTGCTATACCGTAAGGAGCGGTAAGAAAAAAATTGTTTTGCCAAATGGATATGGGTCGATCATTGTTATCGCCCCTCCCTCATGAATGCTAGTCAGACACATCACCGTCCCCCCTTTTGTGATGATTTTAGGTTAACTATTTGTATAAAGTGAAAGATATGGGTCAGTTAATAGGTAGTTTGATGATACGAAGAATAGAGAGCTGACAAAAGAAAATGAAAAATATTGTGTACAAATTCATCAGTAATACAATAAATGGGTGAGAAAGTATGGCGTTTAGATGATAATGAATAGGGGAAATAAAAATTACTAAACTTTAAATCCATGAGCAAGTAGGAATTCTTAATTATATAGCAAGTTTGAGTTCCTTGTAATAAATAGTATTTGAACAGCATCTAATGGTATTTCAATTTATCTGTCTATTTCAAATAAAAACTAAAAGTGCTGTGAAAGATAATCAGATGATGATTCGAACATAAATTATAAAATAAATCCGAAGGTTGTGGGTAGCCCCTCAGAGGCGCGACCTATTGATAGTAGTGGAAGTATGAGGATTCATTCATCATTTCGTGATACCTGTATGGATGGTAATCCGGGTGCAATATATTCATGGTCTGTTATCAGTTTATAAGGTTAGACTAAATATTTGGTGAACTATAAAAGAATACATCAGGACTTGTTGTGAGTTCCGGGAATAGTTGATAAATCTGTTTGGAATCTAACAACAGTATCACTAGTTTCTTGAACCTGGTGACTGTCACAGATACGGAAAGTAATTGGTAATCTGTTCCACAATAGACTGTATCATATTATAAAGAAATTACAACGCAATGATTTTTGGTGTTTCGCCGTTAATAGTGTCTATGGCGTTGTTTCTAAGTCTGTAAGCACGTTCGCGGTTTATAAATGCTCGGTTTTTTACTAACGACTGGTTATAGATTATTTTATAAAGGAGTTTTAGGTTATTTTTCAACCGACGTCAACATAGAGGTTCTACGGTAAAAAATTTCGTCCTTCTGAGTAGTCAAGAGTATGGTTCCATTCTAGCCGTCACCATGTGAAGCTTCTTTGAACGTTTACTACCCGTATCTTGTCTATGATATTCATGTTTGAAGGGATAAGCGAGCAATATTCAAGGGAGGCTATTAGGCACATTTTGAAGAGTGTAAGCTAAGCATCCTTTGTCAAGGAGTTCTTATTTATAAACTCCAGTAGCTGTCTAGATTTAGAGATAATAGAAGTACGTTCTTCAAATTTTAAGCCTGTGCAATTATATGAGTGTCTGAACCATACATTTTGGTAAGTCAAGCAGTCTTTTATGGTGATGCTCACTAAAATGTATGGTGCCAAATTTGATGTAGTTAAAAAGTAGCTGCGACATTTCGCTTCAGACAGACAAGTTGGATAGGTCACTCTGAATCCTGGCGATATTTTTTGGTGCAGATCTTCGTGCTTGTAGCTGTACGCCACTTTGAGTTCATCCACATATAAGCATGATCTTGCAAATTTTATAGTTTTATATACATCATTTGTGTACATAAAAAACAAGAGTGGACCTAATACACTTCCATGGATAACTCCACTGGTTACTGGTCTTGGTGATGAAAGATAACCGTTGTATTTAACCATTTGTAAGAAGTTTGCTCAATGAATGGCATGACAGTTCTTATGAAGTGTAGTAGTTCTGCGTTTTCCAGTAATGGCTTTTATATCAAGACTACAAGTGACGATATTATGATCTCTACCCGAGATCGTTTTACGAACATATGCAGTATTTGGAATGAGGTTGCTGGTGAAAACCAAATCCGATATATTCTGACGTCCGGTTGGGCAGCCAACATGTTGAGCCCACTCTCCAAGCTCTAAACATTCAATAAAGGATTCAAACTGTTAAGTTGCTTTGATTGGCAACCAAGAGATTTCATGCTTTTTCAAATCCCCACAAATAGTTTTGTCTGTAAAGGCGAGGGTTGAAGCCAACGTGAATACTTCTTCAATATTACTAGATCCCGTATAGGAGCGCTAGGCTGACAGTGGACATAATCAAACAGTAAGGAAACTTCATTTGAGGGTTTCAGAACTATCCACACTGAATCTTGTAATCTTTTTAGTTCTGGCATATCACACAAGAGTTCAGGTCAGAGTTGTTTTATACGAGGCATCCCACATCTCATCCTAGTGACGTATCACTCCGAAATATATCATGGTTTTCAAGCGAAATACTCAGATCAGAAATATTAATGATGGATCATGAATGCAACCTTAAGCGAGTTCGATTACATAGAAGAAACATCATCTTGTGCCATTGAGACTACTCAACACAAAGATAAGTATCACATAGAATGACTCTAAATTTAAATATACGTTTGTTGATTTCAAGTGCTTATCAGGTTGAAAAAAACATAAGCAGTAAAGTTGAAACATAATTAATGAATCGTGAGAAACGTGAATTGTAACAGACTTCCGAGGCAGCAGAGTTTTCAGAGAGTGTTCCTCTCGACTTCTGAGTGGAATGTGTGCATGGCAAACACATGCCTGATGATACAAAACCATCATCAAGAAATTTAATGGATGATCGTAATTCATAGCGTTAGATTGTACAATACTGATACAGTCATTACCGTTACCTCAGGTGACTGAATTTTTCAGAAGTATATCGGAAAAAAGTCAATATAGCTAATTTCAGGAATCTAAAAGCATTAAAAAGTGAGTGTGTTCCGTTTTATTTCTAGGATTTGATACAGGTACGTTAGTCTTCAACCTGGTCAGACAGAGGTGAAATGAGAGATTCCTGTAGACGTGTTTGAAGTAAGATTTCGCCTACATAGTAAGGATCAAAGTGTTTGATACAGACAGTATGCAGAGGCTTTTGGTATTGATCCTACCTACAATTACAACAACAAATAAGGATGATGTTTGATTACTTTTTCACTTGGAAAGGTGAAATTTTTTGCGTGTTTGTTGTCAGCTATGAATTTAAAACTATACTGTCAGTCAAGTACAAAGATAATTAGGGCTGTGTATGCCTCATGCTTCTCTGTTCACCACCAATACAACAGAGATATCTCTTCTCAACAAAACAGACTGTAGGCTTAAGAGGTTCAAAAACATTCAGTTAACCGTGAATTTTACTTAAAACTGTACCGTACTATGCCTGAATTCATATACGTTTTTCTCTATTTTTTCAACCTGTTATCACGAATAGTTAGAATTTTATGCGTGACAAATAATTGTTTCAACTATCATCGTAATTGCAACGATACAAATAGGTCGACCGCTATAGCTTGTTATATGTAAGCAAAGAGTTTCCATGCACAGTAAAGTATTAGGCGGGGAGTATATTAGTCTGCCCGTATGATGGGTAAAACAGCGTCTATAATAAAGAAGAACTATTTATCTATAAACATTTATCGTTACAATTAAAGGCTGTACTGATACATAACATGTTCGAGGCAGTTATCCTTTCTGTGATTAAGAAGTTTTATCAGCTGTCTGAGACCTTACGAAATATATCAGTTTTTGTAGTTTTTAATGAACATAAGTGGTTTTTCAGGGATATCTGCCTTTGATAAATTGATAAACTTAACTCATAAAGCTTCTGTAAAGTACGTCCCTTCAGTAGAGGCCAACCAGATTGGTATCAGTTAGTTAGTTGATTCAATAGAAACCTCCAATACAATACTGATAATATCGTAAATATTTACAAGTACAAACGTATTCATATCACACTTTGGTACAAGTTTGCATAACCCTATGTTTTATAAATGTTGGGATATCGACATTATAAATTCATTTGGTTACTGAGATGAACGCTGTGAATTTTCGATCACTTATCATATTCTGACTAGCTCGTTCATAATTTTAAATTTCGATGGAGATTCAAAAGAACCAAAAATTTGAGATTGTGATTTGAGCTATACTGGAGAATCACCTTAAAAAAAGGGTCCCCTTATAACAATTTGAAGAAATGGTAGGTGGAAAATAATGACAACCTGCGTGAAAACCTAAACAAATGCTCATAGAGACTCTGTCTTCCAAACTAATTCTTAAATATCTAAATTGTTGTAAACACACCACTCTTTTTGAAAATCCTCCATTCATACAATTCCATGCCTATTCGCGATTATACTGAAAAGGAACACTCTTACGAAGAGAAAGCTATTGGTGAAATAAAAACATTCATGATTATAATCAATTCTACTAGTGTTTGTTTAACTATACCTTTTGTTTATAACGCTTTCCTACGCGTAAACTTTTGTTTGTGTTGCTGCCATCTTTGATGTAGCTGCTCTTTAGTTTGCCCACTTCCTTGGTACGATTTCGGTGTTACTTCGAAACCACGAAATCACCAGCAAATATATTTTTTACCCTGGATTTAATTGTATTTTGAGTGACGGGCTAGTAACTAGTACTTAGTGGTGATCATAGTCAACCTCGACTAGACTCACCCACTAAAATACTTTTATGTTTCCATTTTTAGATTCACTGCAAAAGACATATGTATAAAGAATATGGAGTATACCATTTCATCATTTATCTTAATCAGTACCTCTGATATTCCAGGAAGAATTATAGTCAATTTCACTAGTAGCCCGTTGAATATATATGCTCAGAAAACACAATTAAGAAAGTAACGTCTTGCTACAGACAGCTCTGTACTTTACTTGTGATGATCACCAATCGACTGTTACAAGGTAGCCAACTTAAGGCAAGTCAAACTTTAAGTTAAACTTTCGGATTTCACTAACATTATTTATAATCACATGAGGGAAACAGTAACCGTCCGTATCTATAACCACTTTATCATGTAAAATTTCAATTTAACTGAGCGATTTACTACTGTAAGTTTTAGTGAAATTTGTAAGAAATTGATATTGCCCGGAAATGGGCCTGTGTAACGCAGTACGTAGTTATTTAAGAACAGATATATAGTAGGGGAAATGCGTTAATGAGATATACAAATATTACTCTCGTTTCAGTTAGCAGTAATTGTTACTTTTTAATATAACTTTAAATTAACGGAGTAGTTAATGGACTCCTTTCTGAAGTGGTTCTCCTCGATAGAATGCAAAACGAATTCAAGGATAAAGACGCGATCCAAGTAAGTGGGTGGCATAAGGGAGTACCATCGCTACCACTGGATTTCGACGTTCAGCTAGACCAAAGAAAACGCTCTGCCGTACGGACGCGATGTAACGGAAGGTTATTTCCCCATCACTATGATATCAAGGCTACAAACATGAACAATCACAATATCAATTCTTTTGCAAAATACTCTACAACTATTGGAAACCCAAACAATATGCAAACACACTTCAAATACTAAGCTACGATAACATTTGTATATTGAGCATTATTTCAATTTCTGAAACTATATGGTTAGGCAATCTTAAAGAGAACGGTATATTCTCTGCACTTTCGGTATTGAGTTAACTAGAGTTATCATTATCATCAGGTTCATAACCCATAGTCATCTATAAAAATCTTAACATAAATCAGTGTAAACCCGAATTCTGAAGCCTGTTACAAACACAGGCACAACCTGTACATGGACTATTAATTTTCAGGTTTCTTAAGAAACACCGTTTTGTAATGTGGACAGCCGAGAAGTGAAACCTACCTCATACCCGTAACAGCACAGGATACCGAGTTGGTCACAATCAAATCCTTCCTACACATACTAATAATTCCTATCCTCACGCTAATGCTAATGATCTGAGTACATGTAATGTTATTCCTGGTTTCCCGAAACCCCTGTTCTAAACTAAATGTTCGAGCGTTTTGTTCTCAGAAATTGTGCTGAATAGGACAACAATCTTCCTTAATTAGGATTTTATTATTTGGTGCCATCGATATATGTTGCGTCTCCGTAACGGGCATACAAAATGCGAGTAGGAACATGGATTTAAATTCAATTCATCCAGATAAAAAAACACTTCGTTTTACGCTTTGTGTATCTGGAAGCCCTAATGTTGCTTCCTGTGGCCCCACTGATGTAGCTTTAATAATGTGTCCTACGGTAGAGCGAGATATCTTAAACTGGATCCCAGTAGAGTGTCGTTTAAGCGCTGCTTGACTAAACGAGACAGTAAGAACATTTAAAAAAAATAAAGATACGCGGCGTTGCCTCTCCATCATCTGTGCGTACACATAAATGAATGCAGTTCGGACAAAATAAAAGGTGAGTTTTACAGATAGTTTACTGAACCTCTTCAAAAGGTTGAGCGCCTTCATACAATAACAGCGAGTAGTGATTTCAGTGCCAAAGTGGACAGATTAAGGAAAACTGAACGACAACTATGTAGCGGCTGATCTGACAGATAATAGCGGCCATCTGCTGCAACTATGCTCAGATAAGCGCCTATTTCTAGCGAATACTAACTTTAGGAATAACGAAACACACTTTGGAAACTGCGTCCGCCCAAATCATCATTCGTCAGCAGATTCAGATCATTATCTAGGACGAACGCGTACTGCACGGGAACCTCCTTTGGTTCTACTTAATGAAAGCAAAGTTAGGAATATATTTCAGAAGCAACTAGAAAAAAATTTAGGCAGCCAGATAAGTGTTGCCTACTCTGAGGCAGCTTGAAATGTTATCCAAAAAGAACAGTATTATCTGCTAGCGTGACAAACCATAAGTTTATGAAGAGACCGTGGCATCTACCGAGCTAATAAATTCTCAGAGACTCAACCTGCCTGGTTCAGGACATGACATCTAAAGAGAGGGAGTGCAGCGGTACCTGATAGTCTAACCTCTGAGACTTACAAGGATGATGGTCCAGTTCTAGCGGTAAGGTTGACTGTGATCTTAGGTAAAATCTAGAAACTGGGCGTAATCCCATCCACCTGGGCTCAAACAATGATTGTCCCAATTAATAAGAAAGAAAAAGGATCCTCTTGTGACAGTCTCAAGGGAACCAGTTTAACTAATGTAGTGTCTAAGATATTAGCCTCGATAATACTTAGACGCCTAACTAGAGCTCGCGGAGAGCAGACTCGAGAAAACCAGGCTGGTTTCAGACCTGAACCTAGATGTATAGACCAAATATTCACACTCCGTCAAGTCATTTAACATAGAAACTCGTTCAGACGTCCCACAGTAGTTGTATTTCTGGACCTTACGGCGGCATTCGACTCTGTTGATCATGAGGTTCTATGGCAGTGTCTGTCATTGAAAGCAGTATCAAAGAAAGTACATTAACCTCATACAGGCCCTCTACTCGAACACTACTGGTTGAGTTGGGAGCTTATGGAGAGCTGTCATTGGGATTAATTACCTCGAGTGGATTTCGTCAGGGCTGTCCACTTTCTCCAATCTCCTTTAATTTTCTCATAGACATGCTTTTAGAGATAACATTATCTTCGTCTGACTTCTCAGAAATAGACCTTCTAACAGGAAATTCACTTGTCGACTTGGAGTATGCCGATGACATAGTTCTAATTGGTGAGGACGCTGAAAAAATGCAGTCATTCGAACACCTTAAGCAACAATGTAAGCTTGTTGGAGATGCGATTCTCTGCTTCGAAATACAAAATTTTGCTTGCATCGGCACGTGAACTAGTGGTAGGGAGTGAAATATTTGAACGTATTGACCGCTTCAATTGCCTCGAGAGTCTCAGCATTGCTGCTGGTTTGGTGACTGACGAATTCTCAGCACGGATGCAGCAGGCCGGACTGGCTTTCGCTGACTTGTCGCATCGGAGGTAGCAGGAGCAAGTAAATTCGTAACTAGTATTCGATCACAGGTGCATTCGATACATTGCTCGTATATCCTGGGACAATCGAGTAAACAACTCAGTTGTTAGGAAACGTGTACAAGGTAAGAATGGTAGATCAATAAATGAAGTAATGACTCTTCGTTATTTGATTGGGACATATGTTACGGTCGCCTAACCACCGTCTGCTTCATCGACCAATGTTTGTGATGTAGGAGTAGGTTGGCAAAAAGCTCGGGGAGGCCAAACCAAAACATGGCACAAATCCACAAAGTCCCTGACAAGTGGACGGATCTGTGTTGATAGGTGCAGAGTACCTGGTTGGGATCAGCAAGCCATAGTATCCGATGGTTAGGCACTTTGAATGACATGGTTGAAGATCGTTTGAAATGGCGCAGGTGCACCCATTATTAGTTTTTCAAATTTTAATCTTCTGGATTCCTCATCTCCTTTATCTTTCTGTTTTTAAATTTCTCTTTGGATTATATTTCTTGATTAATATCTCCAAACCCGTATCCTCTCTATTTCCGGTAATGCTTCTACAACCTATATTATTGTGGGATTCGTATTGACAATTGATTCGCTGTGTGCTAATGTAGTACGGCATTTTCAACTGATGTGCGTACGTATGAAGTACTACACTGCAGCTGACTGAATGACTATACCATAAGTGATTTTCCTGCCCAGAGCACAATAGGAACTGTTTTGAATCTAACCTTCATATTTTCGCTGCTACTTGGATCACATTAAATGTACTTACATCAATGGTGGTGCTTGATATAATAAGGAAAATCACCCTCGTGAGTTACGAAGAAGCTTTTGTTTCCAAAGGACTTTAACCCACAGGTCAGAGCACTTTTTAGCAACGTTTGCTAATGCCATGCTTTACGCGTATTCAAAATAGGGACCGGTAGTAGGCTCAGTAGGGTTCCTAGGAAAGTTAAGCTAACCCAAATGAAACAAACATTCGTAAACACATACAAGGATTAAGTAAACAATGAGAATAAACGGGGATGGTTAAGAGAAAAATCATATATGGATAACTTTTCCAACATATACATACAGAGGCATGCTAAAATGAACCAGCTGGTTCAGAGGAAAAAATGAGTGTAAAATGTGTTAAAAGTGCTGCGGAACTCGAATTACTGATCTCCATGTGTGACGCCTGAATATTGCCCGAAGAAGAAAAAGTTCAAATTTTCGTTTCAAGGACCATAGTTTATTTGTAAATTACGAGTAATAAGTATAAAATGTTTTTTTTTCTAGTAACAATTATAAAGAAATTTACGGCAAGCCCTCAATTTCTAGGCTCCAAAATGCTAAGTCAAAGAATCGAAACTGAAAATGACTAAAAGAACAAGTCTGCGTGAAAGAAGTAAACTCAAAACCCAATGAAATGGTTATATTCATAATCAAGGTTGACAGATAAATAATTTAAAATTCTCCTCTTACACCAAGTCTATACTGACGTTCCATCTAGTGGAGATCATAGATCCACTTTAAAACATTTAGTCCCTTTTATAAATTTTGATGGAACAGTGAGAAGACGTAATTGATCTGAAAAATATGATGTATTTGCGCTATACATTTATAAAAATCAGGTAACACATATACTTGTCTTAATATAAAATGCATTAGGATAGCAAATGTTAACTTGAGATGACATGTGACATTGCTTTGTAATTTTGTTATATATATATAATAGTAACTAAATGATACTATTCGTTGGCCTAAATCTAACTAAAATCATAGTAACAACAATAAATAAGCCACCAGATACTTTATCCTGGAACCCAATATAACTTTTGGTTACATCTTTTCGTCAGTCGATAAAGTGTCGCTATTGAAAATTATTATTGGCAAATAATTTATTCATGGATAGTTGTTTCGTGTTAACCAGTGTACATATCGTAATAACAATTCCAGACAAGGGAAGAAAATATATCCATTATGAATAAAAACAGCAAAAACAAAATAATGGTACATGAATATTTAGTTATAGACAATGAATGTGAATAACTTTGCAATTTAACCTGTTTTGTTGGTACACACCTAGATTGCCAAGTCAGATGAATTAGTCCGCTGAAACTAAACTATTGATACAGTATGTAGTTCGACGTTAATTTGTGTTGGAAAAAAACTAGGAGATGAAACATTCATTAATAGTAGGCTTCACTTTACAAAAACTATAACTTAATTAAATCAAAAATATTAGAATATAGATGTAAGATGAGATAATATGGAAACACTTGAAATCTTAATACCAAACAGGTTAATTGAGGACAGTTCCACCTAGCTCAAAACTACTTTCCAATGAAACGCTTAGTGCATATGGTATCAATCATTTAGTTCAAATATCTTCGTAGTTTATTGAACCTTGAATCCATTAAATAACTAGAAAATGCTTTAAAAAACATAAGGACTAAATCATTTAAACCTGATTGCGGTTTTTTGGAAACGTATGACAAAATCGATTGATGCAGATAACTGTTTTGTGCATCTCAGTGGTAAGTACTTAGTATCAAACCTATAGACACGCTGGTTAGGTGAAATTAATGACGAAACCTTATTCAGTTGTCTCGGATTGCTTTGATCACTAAACTTTACATTAATAGACACATCATTCTGGCAATATTCCAGCGAGTAAACTGATATGTTAAACGTTAAAATGTTCATTTCTACTTATTTTCTGTTTGTTAAATTAAGATCAAAATTTATACTTTATGACGACATACATCAAAAATTACAGAATTGAAAGCACGACGAAATAAGTCAAACTAACTCAATAAATTAGTTTTATGAAATAAGAAGCATTCTAAATTTCAAGCAGTTATGCAGTTCATGAACCTCCAGTTAAATAAGGCGATTCCATAACAATTTAGACTAACTCATGACATTAATTCTGGAACTCACAACCAAACGTATGAGCAAGGGTAAATGGTTTAGTGTTTGATTACATGTGCAACTGAATTTCAAAAATGCTGTCAATCGATACTTTCCAAAACGACAAAAAAACATCAGACAGACCAAATATTACTTGGATAGTGTGTAATTCCAGAAATTAGGACTATAAAAATTTGACGTATTAATTTATAATGGGCTAAGCGTAAAACTAGCAGCATAAAACACCAAGTGGGTTATAATTCGCATTATAATAGTATTAGATGCGTGATGTTCTCATTAATCGGTCGGTTAAAACATTTGAGAAATTATAACCCTCCAATAGCAAAAATTTAAAACTACTGAGAGTGGGATTCATGGGAATGTCATTGTTCTGAACATTAAATATCTTAAGGTGTAGTGAATAATAGCTGTAACTAACTCGGTGCTGAAAAGTTAATTTATTGAAATAGTTGAGACGAAAAATTCGCTATATTATATAAGGTAGAAATATTTGTTTACGGTAATAGCTGTTACACATTCCCATGCTCAAGAAACAATAGTCATCAAAAAGCTTAAGATTTTATTGCTGAAATAACGATCGTATCAACATAACTCAGTGCAAAAACAATGATAAGGATCACAATTATCAACAAGTCAACTGGCAAATAGACTCCGGTACAGGTTCGGAAGTGCGCGATCTGTGCATATACAAGAGATTAAGTTTGTTGTACAGAATTTTTTATATTAGAATAGCATTTCACAAAGTAATTTTATGCACATGTGATACAATAATCATGTGTAGCAGTAATCAACCCAGGTAGTGAAATAAAGTTCCATGCAAAAAAGGTTCATATAAAAGAAAATGTTTCAAACTTATTATTCTACAAAAGTGTACATTTATTACTGCACAATGGAAAATACAAATGAGTCCGTATCCACAAACTTCTGGAGACATACATAAAACGTTAGCTAAAAAATTGATTGGCAAGGAATTCAGTAAGTTTACTAGGAATCAAACAACAATGTCAGTTGCTTTACTTGCTACGGTAACTTGCTTACAAGATTGAGGAATCCAACTAGTAGAATCCTTTAGATCACCATTAACCATCGGTTCGACAGTTAGTCTAGACAATTCATTTGATAATTTACTTTCATGATCCGCGCTGTGGTCCAGTTGTTGGTCCTTGTCATTCGGTGTGAAGAACACGCCAGATATAGCTGATGAATTAGCTGCTTCAATCATATTCTGACGTAATAAGTCTATTTGTGCGGCTGTTAGAAATGCATTTGCCATAGGAAAATATTCATTACAAGCAGAACGATACCTTTCTATGACAGAAGCGTCACAACGCCCCAGTGAAGTCCATTGACCTTTCCGTAAAATATCTAAACATGTACGGCATTCCTATAAAGAGAATTTACGTAAGATGTGTCATTATTTTTACCATAAAAAATAAAAGTTTTAAAGTACAGTATGACATACAAGAAGAAATTAAGTATGGTTTATAAAGAAACAAAAAGAGTAAAGTAGTTTATGTACATATAATTAAAGTAACACTGCTACTTATATTATGTAATGTAAGTAGTCTACTTCTCCTATGTAACATGTCTTTTGTTTGGTGAAGTAAGACTAAAAGCAGCAACTTAAAGTCTGAGGGCGAAGTCGTGCTGCTAACCGTAGAGAAAAAAGACAGCAAGTAAGGTGTTTCCCTCGGACAAACAGTGTCTGCAGCAATACTACCTCCTCACAAAGGAAAGAATTAGAAAATTTTAATAAAATGTTACACCTCACCTTTTAAAGTACATAGCTAGCACAGGAAAGAGTTAACATAAAAACTGCGTGACCGACCTCGAGCAGTTGTCCATCGGGCTCTGCAGTCAGACTTCCAGATCAGCAAGACCATTACCGATTCAGCTCTTTTTCATGTTCCTCAATAAATCATTCATATGCACTTTTGTTATCTAGCAAATTTCTGAATTAGTCCTTTCAGCTTTAATTTATTCAAAGTCTATCACGTAAAATTAAAATTAAAGATTTTCAAGGTGATTTATTTAGAGCTATTTTACTGTTCGGATAGTAAACAGATATTTCACTACAAGTGGGTGACGATAAGAGACGAAATAGACGTACAACCAACTACTGTGATCGGTTTCACTTTTTAGATGCATTATATCATATTTTTTCCGAATAAATCATTATTAAGCATATGGAGAAGCAAACTAAGTACTTCTGCATAAAAAATTTTTCATTTCGGTAATAAGTTAGTGGTAACGTAGCTCTATATCTATCAGTAAGTTGGCGAAAACCGTAGCTGAGGAATGACTCATCAAGGCAAAAATTCATCTCACAACCGTTGTATGAGATAGATGGGAACAACAAAACCGAAGTAATAAAATAAGTCAGTTTCGTCAGAAAAACTGACTACAATGTTTGATAGCTTGATGAGAAAACAAAACAAGTGAGGAGACATTAGTTATTAACATATCATAAGTAGTTTCTCCTCGGTATCGAAAAGAAGTAAATGAAAATGTAAACACTAACACTCACTTGCCACGTAACACCTTTAAAATTATCACTTGGTAAAGGAATCTTAGAAAGATAATTATCTCTATGCTGTGGATCAATCAAACATTGACACAGGGTATCTGGAAAAACAACAACATAAAATAAAAAACAGTTAAGTATTGATAAGGATTGACAGAAAAACTGAAATGAAAATATTTAGCGTTAAAATATCCAAGTGATATAGTTTTAGGGTATAATATGAGAAAAATCAAAGGAACTCAACAACATACGTTATAATATTGGTTTTTCATTTTCGTCAGTGAATAAACATAGCTTATTTTATGAAAAATGAGTGTTTTTGTGATTATGAAGGCTGATTTATCCTTATAAAAATGTAATACTGTTTAGGTGAACATGATTAGTTTTTAAATTATACAGCACACTTCTTCCTAGAAAAACACTTAGACTTAACAGACTGGAATATATTATGCGTAATATAACTTGACAAAGTGCTAATACTGTCACTAGTATGGCAATTTGTCAAGATTGGGGTAAGTCTGCTGCTCGCTGTTTAATACAGCGCAAAGAAAGCGAGTTTATCAGTCAGTCATGTACAAAGTAGGACCGTATACACCTGTGCAACGGTCCAAGTCGCTATACCACATTAGCACAGCGAGATTAAATTATTTCAGGACAAAATCTTAGAGTAGTAGAGATAGTAACAGTCTTAGTAGTTGAAAAGATTCGGTAAATAAAAATAAAGAGGGTATGAAAATATTTTAGAACTGAGGTTCTAGCGTAAGGCAGAAAGTGAATACACCGTAGTTTTAAACGATTATTTGTCATATCACCCAAAGTCTCTATCCACCGGTCACGATAATCTCATGGGTCCCAACCAAGTAGTTTACATCTACCTACATGGCTCAGTCTAATTGTCAATAGCCTCATGAACTGGTGCCATGTTTTGGTTTGACCGTCATTTAACTTCAGCCTACTAAAACATCAGCCGTTATCACGTGTCGAGATGCGCGATGGTTGGGTATATGTAGCACATGTCTCAACAATTTCAGTTCAAAATTAACTGCTCATCACTCGATTTGCCATTTCTACTTAGTACTCTATACCTGATATCGGTACTGTTCACTTGGTAATTACCAAGACATATGAGTGATGTTTTGAAGACGCCTATGCTAATAACCTACGAATAACCGATATTCTTAATGACCATGTTTCGCGACTATAAAGTCGAACGGAGCACACTGTTGCGCAGTAATCTGATCCTTTAATTTACAGATGCATATATCACCTACACCATAAGTGATGCAAGTTGGCAAAATCCAATCAAATCTTCTGAACCTGTGACTTGATTTCTTCAGACATCAACTCATTAGGACGGTAGATGAAAATATACTTATTCACTAACCATTGATTAAAACCGCATCAAAAATTACCATGAAATATATGCATAATCTTTTTAGATATCCGGTCAATGAATTGAACTAGGCAGTAGTTAACACTAATTGATCAATTATTCAATGTATGAGAACCATTAACAAAATCAAATTAGCTGCCTTATCTGAGAAATATAAATCATCACTACCGAATTATGAATGTTTCCCGTACAACATCAAGAAAAACGTATCCTAATTGTTTTAGTGAAAGACGAAATTCTTGAAACTCATAAGGAATATGATTTTTCACATGATTGTAAATATGTTGAGGTAGTCAAAATGTATAGTAGAAATGTTAATGCAATTTTAACAGCAGTTGAAAAACAGCTATCATTATTTTTGAAGCCATTCAACAAACTTCAATAAACTGGATTGAAAAATCTTAACTAGTATTGAACTGGATCGATAAGATAATGAACGGTTCAGTAACTATTTCCATATTTTGAACACTTAAGGCTTATTATCCTATTTTTTTATTCATTAATAATACACATGAAAAATAACAATAATGAACATTTAAACAGCCAATCATTTAGGAGCACATGAAAGATATAAAATAAATGGGTATACATGACGATCGATCATTTAACACATTGAAATTTTTTCATTACATAACAATTTCTTACCAAAATTGAAAATGATGTAGGAACATTAAAAAATTTTAATCTCTGTCAACCTACTTAAAAGTGAGGGTCGTAACTGGCTTAAGAGTTTGACTACTGTTATTCGTAAAAATGAAATCGGCTTTTGCAATATCTGGAAGTCACGATTGCGAGTTCGGGGAAAAACCTCAGTTATTGTCAGTTTATTTCATCTAAATATTACATTGATTGCTATTTTGGTTTAAAAAAAATGATTATTCATACACTTTTTCAAGGCATAGATGAGTAGCATTGTGTTTAAAGAATATCCAGTGACTAAGGTTAATATTCTTGCAGTCTCTTGTATAAAAATATACTAACGACTGAATCTTGAAATAGTACTCGAATTAAATTAAACTTTTCTGCGGAACTTGAAAGCCTTGGGTTTATTATACGCACAGAAGTAGATGTTCAACGCTGAAAAATACAAACTAGGGCGAAATAATCGATCTTCCAGCCAATTTTAGCTTTTGGTCAAAATCTTTAAAAGTTTGTCTAGAAGAATGTTGACACTTACATCTAAATACATGAGGATATATGTCTTGATTACGCTGATTAAATCTCTCATTATATTCTTTAACAAAAGAAATATTTTCTGGCCACTCGTTGAATAACTTTAGGACTTCAGATGTAAGAACTTTACCAATTACATCATCTGATTTTCCTCGATTGTGTAGTTGCAGAAGAAATCTCACACAGCATTCATGAAACCAAGGATTGTCACAAGAATTTGCAAGTTGTAAACCACGAGAAATCCATTTGAGCATGAGCAGAAATTTTTCTGTCAAAAATGAAAACGAAAGTAAATTCAGTGAAACTAAGTCACAATTACAAAATTTGATGTTGCACATAAAAAACACTTGAACTATTGCAATGGGACTAAACACAAAGTGATTGCGGAATAAGAATTCATTTGTTAATGGCCGGCACGTCAGTCAGTCGAATTCTAGATGGAGACTGGTACAAATGTGCATTAGCTCGACATTTCACACTAAATTAGCATGAGAACGTAAAGTCGACAGGATGAACGACAAGAGGAATTATAATAATTGTAGTAGTAATGCTGACAACACAGAGTGACTAGTGATAATATGGTTCGAAAAGACAGAATGAAGAACGACGTATGAAGGAATGGATAAATAGATCTAAGCTACTGTGATCAATTTTAAACCATATCATCCAATATCTCCGATTACTCATCACTGTCATCGCTTAAATCTCAACCAGGCAGTCTGCATCTAGCAACATGGCTTAGTTCAAAAGTCGATGAGTTTGTGGACTGGTGCCACATTTTGGTTTGGCAGACTCTTTTACAGTCTGCTCATGAAACAGTCATTATCCCACGCCAAAACACGTAATACATGTCACAGTCGCCTCAACCGACGAAAATTCACAACTTTACCAACCGATATGTAACCTTTACTTAGTGTGTCGAGTTTAACTTCTGTATGGACCACTTAAATGTTCAGACACACGCAAGTAATCCTTAGGAAAACGTATGATCAAAACCGGTGGTCTATGTATATCTGCTTTTACAGCGGTAGAGCATTATGCTAATTCTTTTATGGATAGACAAAAATCTCACATTCACCACAAGTGATGCCAAGTGACGAAGCCTAATCGAACTTTCTGACTCCGTGCTGAAACTTGGTTAGACATCAACTCACCAAGGTTTGTGAAACCTTCAGGGTAAGTGAAGTGGTTGGCGCACTCAACTGCATTCAAGCTAAATGTACTGAGTCAAGTCTGACAAATTATTTTAGTATTTGGTAGTAATACATAGGAGTAATATTAGACTCTTTGATAGTTTTTAGTTCAACAACATAATATGATTTTCATAGGTTTGATTTGAATTTCTGTAGAATTCTTCACAAAATTTTAAAATGATAGTTGTGGAGTGTGTAGTAAATTTTGAACAGAATAATGACTATTTAAATTTTCACGTACGTTTTCTTTCATAGACTTCAAAAGCCAAACAATAAGCTTCAACAGTTTTAGGAGACAAATCCAACAAGGGAAGAAGAAATTTTGATGCCTCTTCAAGTGGATCCTCAGGCTATTTTATTGAGAGAAAAATTAATAATGAAAAGTATAAGATCAAAATTAGTAATATAGTGTTTAGCAACCACTAAATTAAGTGACGAAATAGTGACATAAACAATAGAAAACAATTAGATGTAAGCTATATAGGGAACGATGCTATCAATTTATAATCTGTGCATTCACAGTTAGCTGGACGCGTTAAGTAATATATACACAGATAATCTTTACAGTTTTATATCTGTGTGTTATTTACTGAGAAATAGAAGCTGTAAATCTTTGGTATGAGTTAGTTTGCAAGCAATAATCTAACTGGGGCAATTATACACGAATAATATAAGTCTAACTCAAAATCTTATGTCATCGAACTCATTACCAGGTGTGAGTGTATTTGACTTGATTTTGCATAGCTTTGAGAGCACGGATAATTGAAAACTCGAAATACAGTAAATAATTTTATTGTCACCCTGGTTGTTGATGGTTGTCCAATGATGAACTCAAACTATAAGTTGACCACTTTTAATACAAAATCTGAAAAACGCATTAACTAGAAAAAAACTGGTGGTGACTATGAAGATGATTTGCCTAAGAACCTGGAAATATTTGGGCTAGTTAATTATGGTTAATGTGAGTCACAGTGATTGCATGAGTTGAAAAAGTGTAGACAAGTATTGTAGCTGACTAATGAAAAACAGGAAGGAAACACGGTCCATGGAAGCACGCAAACAGTACAACAGTTTAACCAGTCATTCTCTAGTGATTCGAATAGTAGATGAAATGACGACTAAACAAAAGACGGAATTACTATTAATATTTACTGTTAAAATCTGGTGCCGAAATTGTAAGTAAAGAAACTTGTCAGTCAAGGATTAGACCAAAGTTTCCAATTTTACTTAAAAACATCATTATCATCAACAACATCAATCTTCAAGCTAAAAACGGTCATTTTACAGAGCAATTATTAAACTGTACGTGAACGTTGAGTATCGTTGCCAAAATATATACACTATTGAACATGAAAAGACTAACAAGTACTTACTCTGGCCAGAAGATTAGCATCTAGCTCGTTTTCCGCCGAGGATGGGTTATCTGTAGTTGTCTCCTCAGATGCAGGCTGTCTTGAACGAGCTGCTTGTTCTCGACGTTCCTGTTCAGCCCGAGCTCGAGCAGCTTCCGCTTCCGCACGCTTAGCGGCTTTCCGTTGTTTATTTCGTAACTTTTTAGCTTCAGAAGATGACATACCGTCTAGTTTTGCATTTAAAAGTGTTAAGATATAAAGTGATAACTACATGTTAACGTTAGATGAGGTCATTTACATCCAGGAGAGAATATCAAATTCACTATAATATTGAACAAGCTTTCATAAATCAATAAACAAATTGTTTAAACTTAAACGATAGGTGGGAATTTTTTCAAAGGTTGGTCTGAGACACTATTTACAGATAACAATTTAACTGATCGAAGGGTTGGTTACGAAAGCAAACGTAAAAAACGATAATCATTTCTATCCAGACACAAGAGGTTGGTGTTCAACTAACTGTAGTAGTCATTGATAGGTCCAACCATATCAACTGATTGCGAAATCATTAGTTAGGTAAACCCAGAGTCATTAACAAGTTTAGTATTTTTACTATCTGATGATTCGAAAGAAAACGACTCATAAAGAGATGAGTATTTATATATACTACTATGTACAACTTTTTTGCGAAGAATATTAAAAAAATCTGCCCTATCATCAAATCTTTGTTCAGAAAACTGATATCTAGAAAGCAGAATAAATCACTAAAAACATAAGTACTGCTGTAAAAAGGTGGAAATCACCTATTTTTATCCATGTAGCAAGCAGTTCATTGAGATTAGAGCATCCAAGCGAGCGACGAGTTAAATCACAGAACTGACACACGCCACAGAAAATAAAGTGACAATAATGACGAAAAATAGGAAAGATAAAACCGTGCAATACGAGTGAGGCTGAAAAGTCTTACAAAATACAGCTAAAATGAAGATGTGACCTAAATAGCTTTCAAAATTTCTCTTGCAATACGATTTCTAACTTAACATTACTTTCAACAGTAAAAATGAAAGAACCACTTAGTGTTTTACAATGCACCACCTAAAAACTTTTGAGACTTAAATATACATGAAACCACTGCCAGCAAAGGAATTAATTTTATTTGACAGTAGACCTCAATAAAAAGTGTAAGGGACTTGAAATACCTTTACTATTTATGCAAAAACTCATACTACTTGTTAGATTTGGAGCAACATCATGATATCATTTAACTAACAATAGTAGGAGATTAAAGACTTTACTTTTTAGATACCACTTTACAAACACAATAGTGGCTAAAACAATCGTTTATTCTACCAACTGTATCAAATATGTACGTTTTCCAGTGCTAAAAACAATTACATAATAAGACAAATTAAATGCTTAGATAGGAATTGATGCGTTCCATCAGTCACACATTAGTCAAACAGTGAGTAATGCTGGTGGGCGTACACCATTAGTCAAAATTAGGCATCACTTCCTAGGGTTGAAGATGTAGCTTCGTTTTCTAAGGGATAAATGCCTATGTTAATGAACGAGTTGTGCATATGTTCTCAATTTGGCCGACTAATGAAATCTTCCTATTCACTTTTGGTTTTTTTGTGTAAGTGGCTGGTACGGACACTGATATAATAAGCATATATATCAGTATGAGACTTGGGTAACTGCAGAATGTAAAATTTACGGGAGATGGGGATGACATTCAAGTCGACGAGGAGAAACCCTAACTGTCGGAAACTGGAATATTGCAGAAATAAGTCCATTTGAGAGGTGCTCCTAAAATGTGGTTACAATGTTTGTGTTTTACAGCCAGTTGGAAGGACTTGCAATCTACTTTCTAACAATTATAACATATAAAACCTATCTGTGAAAAGACCAACTTTCTAAACAATATATTAAAAGTTCTAACCATTTTCTCTGAGAGGAGATTCATCAATACTGTCCAGAGGTTGAGAATATAGCTGCAAGTAAATCTAGAAAAAAAAAAGCCAAACGTTAGTTTAAGTGAGACTACAATGTAGGACAGAATCAACATAAAGATAGACGTGTATCAGAAGTAAATAAAGGTAATCCAACTGTATACAGCAAAATTCCAGATGAAGAACATATTTTACGACCCTTCATCGTTTTGTTAATAGACAGGTATCGCCAAAGTGAAAATTGCTCACATGCGCATGCGAAGAGGTCTCTGAATGAGAAATTTAAATTTGGGTCGACGTCTTAAACAAGTTATCAACCGGAACATCCTGGAGCTAATGAACCATACTTTACACAAACAAATTAACCACCTGACAGGTGAGTGCTCGGGCTAGGATTGGGTTGGACAGAGACTAAAAATGAGTGCATTTGTTTTCAGAGTTACTGAAAATTAGGATCATGTGCAGAGATGTGAACTTTTGCATGATGTCATCAATATAAAAATCAGTGATCATAAACTTTATTAGAAACGATCCTAAACTGCTTATTGACTTTCTCTCCCATAAATTTGTTTGTCACTCTGTGTTATTTTAGCGTCCAAATTTTCCCGACCCCTTCATTTTTTTATGAGGTAGCATCGCTCGAGATATTGTTGATCCGTGCAAAACCTCATACTACAGTCACACGTCGATACAGCTAGTAGTGTGACTTTGGCGTCCAACATTAAATCCTCTGATTTTGGCTACATCGCTATCCAACCAACTAGTCTGGGGCAGAGAACCTTAAAAAACAAGTGCTCCGGACAATGCAGTGTATCTGCGTTGTTACGCTAGCCAAGTCCGACCACCACATGAAGATAGAAACTACGGTCGATCTGTTTGCTATTCATATTGTACTGTTGATTTAATATGGTGTAAACCCAGATTTTCCCAAGGTTCTACTGTGTAGAACTAACTGAATTTGATGGGAGCGATAAAACAAATTATTTAAAAACACCACGTTATACAGTGCTCAAGAATTAGGCATAATAAACAGGTTTTAGTAGGTCGAAGAATGAGTTACCGCCAACCACCTATTGAACTTCATTTTGTTTACTTTTTCTCTAGATTATGTATATAAGCATGTAACTTTATGACATAAAAACCTATTCTTCCGGATTAATGGTAGTCATTGATTACAAGCCGTTTGGAGACTTAAATCAATAACATAGTCTCGTGAGTAGCCATTGCTCCATTAAATGATACCACTGAGTTCGCCTACCGTTTAGCATTTTAACGATTGAAAATTTCGTTTCCTCAATCGTTAAAGACCTCCTCGATAACACTTCGTTAATCGGTAAATCATTATTGAAGACTAATAACATAGTAATCGCGCTGAAATCATTCTACTCAAACTAGAACTAACATAACGAATATAGCTCTACACGGAGTACCAGATAAATGGTACAAAAATCAACCTTAGCCGGAAATCGAGATGGTTTTGTGAATAACTTGACGAATGAGATTCTGGGGCAAGATTTAATAAATGCATATTAAACGTATTTATTTAAAGATACTAAGTTTGGTTTGGCAAATTTTACTTATGTGCAGTGGCAAAAAATAAAGCAATTAAAAGTAGTGGTCTACCAAATATTGCAGATGTCATCTATACTTCGAAAGTGAGACAATCAATTTTTGGAAAAAGTTAGAGAACAGAACACTTAGACTTACTTCAACTGCAAGTTGAGCGGTATCAAAGTAAGACTGATGGTCCCGTAAACGATCTTCCAACCGCAGTGTTTCAACATATGACCGCAGGGTAACTTTCCGTAGACAATAGGAATGGAAATCTAACTGATCATCAAGAATATTTCTGTAGTGCTACGAGTTATTGATGATTTAAAATATAATAATCCAATAAATATAAATAAGATTCTTCAAAGATAAACATATATTTACAAATTAATTTGAAAATAGAGTGAAATACTAAGCTATCAAAAGGGTTATTTGCATCCCTAGATTTAGCGATTTCACATTTTAAATTCAAAATTTTTGTTTAGATCACGAAAAAATAAGTCGATTTAGTTGGTCATTACTCTGAAAATAATAACAGTAATATGAGTATTAATTCAGAATACCTTAACAGTCAAATCCCGTTATTTTGTTGTTAAAGTAGAAACGTTTAACACGTGCGATTATTCCCAAAATACATGTGCAATTACAATTCAATAGTTCTCTGAGGTGATCTTTGATACACTGAACTTATAGTCAAAATATATACTGTTAAACGGTAGCAGACAAGCCTGAAGAAGTTCCAAGTGAAAACCGCATTGCATTTACTGATAGAGTAGGAAGTGTTGCTGACTACTCATATACATTGTGTTGATATGAACTTGTAAGGATTCCATACACTAAATATCTACATACATTTTGAAGCCAAAGACAATAAGGTTCATTTATTGTGATTAAAAATCAGATAAGATGGTGAATTAAGACTGCTTATTGTTTACTTCGTAGACTCTAAATTCTACGAAAGGTGATATTGTGAACAAGGTATCATAATCCATATACGCGTTTAAGCAATCTATTTGAATGGGTAAGATCGTGTTGCTGACGTTTTCTCATACTCCATGTCTCTAATGAATAAAATTAAACTGGGATTTAAACCTTATGTATAGTCACTTTCGAAATATACGAAATTTGATCACCAAAAAATGTATTTTCTATTCGCACTTAAGTAATCAATATGCGGAATGCTTAAAGTTTGTGACAGCCCATACTAGGAGTTTGATATTTGAGAGCAACATTCCAACACCTGAGACACGGGAAATTGGGGGCACATTTAATTCACAATACGATATCAAGGAAACTGATGTCTGATAAAAAGTATCTATGAAGACTGGTATATTTTATTACTAACAAAAAATGACCTTGAGAGTGCTTCCGGACTGACTACTGAGGAATTCTTAAAAATAAGTTTGAAAGTTGTCCGACTGTAAACAGAGGTCAGTCAGTCAGATGCAACGTAGAACTTCGTACGTAAGTACATCAGTAAGCAGAGGTATCTTACGTGATCTACTATTGAGAGTACCATCATAGACTAAAATACGAATAGGATAATTTAGCTTGCAGGACATTAATCACTAGCTGGTTTACGCATTTAGCTTCAGTTTCAAGTAGTTATTTACAGAAGGAAACCCGCTTTAATTCATCTTACGGGTCTGGAAATTTCAAACAATCCAGAACATTAGTTGATTTTATCCGAATCAGCGTCGATTAATTAAGCAAATCCTCGAAATCTAGAGTTTGTTGGCTACAATCAAATACTGTGACTTTTTGAGTCAGACATGTATTCACATACAGAGTTTAAATCTCTCTGTGTCTTCGTTTTCGGAGCCCATTAGTGACACAAGCACTTAAATTGCAGTTAAAAACCGAATGTGAGTTGTAGAGAAACCTAAAACTAGGTAGATTCAATTCAATGGTCAAGTGAATATTAGTTTACCGGAGTTATATTGGTTGCATAACAACAAGTCCTTTGGCAGGACATATAGCTTACGACTAAATGATCATAAATTTACACTAGATACATATTTACCCAACCTAGCCTACGAGTTTCAGAAACTGTCAATTACATTTTATCTATCAATTTAATGGATTAAAACCATTTCACACATAGTTCTTTGAAAAAAATTCAAGAATTTATTAGTTTTTATAAAGACGTTCGACTGTATTACTATCAAGACCGTCTTTATAAAAATACTACTAATCACTTACCTGCTGTACTTCATGACATAACTTAAGGGCATCTCCGAGTCTACCCATTTCTTTGAGTGCCCTTGCATTATCCAACAGAAACCACATACACTGCATTTCGGACAAGTATTCTTTTGGCGATGTGTTTCCCTAGATTATAAACAGATAAGTTATAACAGTATTACTCTTGTAAATTTAGAAGCCATGTTTGTAGCATCTTCAAGGCGATGAGCTTCCACCATGAATTTTGTGCAACGAGCATTAATAAAACGATCAGCTGTGTCTAGAGATTGGGCTTCTTCCATCCACCGACTGGCTGTAATGTAGTCCCCTGCATCATAAAAGACATCTGCTTTTAGGACATAAAAGTCAACTAACGTAGGTGTTGACAGCAATTGAGAGTCTATGGTTTCAATGGCTTCCTAAAAAATGAAATGATACTATTCATGAAATGTACCTGATATTTTCTTTTGAAGTTATAGTACTGAGCTGATAGATAGTTAAGCCAAACATCTGTTGTAGGAGCTTCTTTCTCACTGCTTTCCTGTACATCGAGAGATCCGTTAACATCCATACTGTTACGGTATTTAGTTAGAAGACTTTCAAAAGCTGTAAGTTTTTCTGGATCACTCAGGAGCTCCACTAGTTGTATGAATAACGGAGGGACACCTTTCCTGATGCATGGCTTCAGGTAAGTATCCAAGCGCTGGAGAAACTCATTACCTACAACTAAATAAAAAAATTTTCAAATCAAACCTGAGCAATAATTCAAAATCAACCGTTTGGATAGACGAGACTTAGGGTATCGGGCAATAATCGACTCGTAGGTTTTTTTAGTTGTTTCAGAGTTTATGTTTGTTTTACCAGTTAATAAGGCTGTATTTGCTTGCACCAAAAGTTCAAAATATAAACGATTTTCTTGATTTCGATCGATTAGACTCCATGAACATTCAGCTGCATCCTCATATTGTCCAAGTTTCAAGTGGAGTTGTGCTATAAACAGATAATAGGGAAATACCAACCTACCTTTCATTTCTAAAAACGATATTTTGTCAACGATTTCGTTGCTATTTTGAATGAGATGTTCTAAGGCAGCCTCATCTTTTCCAGCTTCAAGCATTATCATTGCTTGGTAGAGTAGTAGCTCACTGTGTTCATAATCGAATTGGGGTATCTCGCTTTGTCCTTTTTTAAACTCATTGATAACTGTTAGTGCGATTTCGTAGTTTCCCAACAAATGATGTATCAAAGCATAGCCAATCCAGGATGCTTTTTGACTAGGTCTCAGAAGAAGCAACTTATACCGTATATCCTGACAAAATGTTATTATAAAAAAATTAATGATATACCCTGCATCCTTCATAATCTCTCAACTGCATTTGTAAGACAGAAAGATCCCTTAACACCTGCAAATTCTCGTTGTCTAACTTTAGAGCCTGCAGGTAGCATTTTATTGCTTCTTCGTACTTGTGGTCAGATTTATGAATGAGACCGTAAATATGCCAGCCTTTTATGATTACTCAAAGTACAGGAACTTACAGACAAAGCTGGTGATGTTCGCTTTTAAACCACGTTTCACATACTCCCTGGCTTCATCTTTCTTACCAAGACAGTTTAATAAAATACCCTTCATCGCTAGGGTTTCTGAAATGAATTTATGACGTTTAATCACTGGATAGACCGAACTTACCGCCATGTTCGCTGAATTTAGGATTGCTTAGGATTTGTTTAGCATACTTTAGTCCATTTTTGTACTGTTTTTGGTCATAATATTTCTGTGAAATATACATAAACGGAAAAAATATACACTAACAACAACTCTTTTGAAGATTGAAAGTTCTTTGGGAGGAAGAGTATAAGTGGACGATTGTTTACTCATCGTCGAACACAACACATGAACTTTAACGCCTACTCAAATCGCGAGCGTACACATTACGCGCTTTAAGAAACACATTGAGCTACAAGGTTCCAATGATTAGAATCAGACGTTTTGTGAATGGTTTGAGACGTTTTACACGAATTGCTGTGCTGATATTTTGATATGCCAGCTAGAATACCTCGTGATCCCTCAGTGAAGGAGTGTTTTAGTGTGCTGCAGATATTCCGGACACCGAAGTCCATATCATGATTTCACTGAAAGATAATAAAGTATGCTGTAAATAATTTGTTGGATTTTCGTTCGCTGTTGAGCTTGGAAAGTCTCCTTTAAGTAATGAAGTCACTAAAAAAGTATTTTAACTAGTAAGGTGAGGTGGGAATTCAGTTTTACTGGTTGGTTCAGTGCTGATTGAATAAGTATGCAGCGCCACTTGATGGACTAAGGATGGAAAATCTTCAAACTTAGATTAGGTGTTAACAAACGATCAGCTCCTGGTCGAAGATGTTTGCGTCCACACACCAATAGGAAGTAGTAACCATGGCGCATTTATGTTTAACATAGTCGTAAACAAAACTCCCGAACGGGACGAAAACTGGCCGAACCTTCGCTACACTAGGGCGAGTTACATGCGCATGAGAGAAACTTTTCTATATGCTCCTTGTCCACGAGAATGATGGAGGTTGACATAAGGTGATCACTGTCAAATAGTGAGATATCATCAGTCGTAAACAACATGTCTCAGGTACACAACACACCCAGAAACAGAAGGAGAAGTGTTCAGCGCGGAAATAAATACTTACTGCAGGTAAAAGTATGAGCGGAAGGATTCCGACTGTAGGTCTTGTTTGTTATCGAGAAACAGATGCTATGCGAAAGTTCGATGTGATGGGAGATGCTTTCAATTGAAGCTAGCTGTCCAGTACAGGCAAACCCTCAGCATCTGTTTAGGTTCAGGACTAAAACAAAAGCCAACGAATCAGGGTTTGTGTTCTCTCAAAGTTACGAATGAAGAAGACCTCATCAACCTAGAGATAGCTGGGATCTTCAATGCAAACTTCACCGATCAGCTAAATCAACTGCCTACATGATTATAGTACTACTCAAATCTAGCAACAAATTATGGCCTAGGGAATATTCCACTTACTCTAGACTTAGTACTTCGTGCCCAGGAAAAACATTAAGATGTGACAATATTCTCAAAAATATTTTCAAAAATACTCAGTTCACCTATAAGTAACCTGTTCATGCATTTGTAGTGGAAGAAGAAAAATAAACATTATTGTACTCGTTTTGTTTAACTGTACCAAAAACACTTCTTCGAAATCTTGCACGCGACGTTCTCTTCGCGTTGCCACCATCTTTATTTATTTGCTGCTCCCTATGTAATGCCAGCGTTCTCCTTCAATAAACAACTCGAATATGGATTTATTTGGTTCCTCTTTTCGTGACGCGACCGTATGGAACATTTAGTGGTGAGCATAGTCAAGCTGGTATCACGGACTCGCTCACAACACATTCACTGGAGTCGCAAAAAATCATAGGTGGATTGAAACAAGCTACTCTCTCTACAATATTCAAGGCAGGCGATAAAAAGGACCCAGATTGCTGCAGACCATTCGCATTACTTTCAATACTATCGAAGGTAATTGAAGGGCTTATGAGCGAACAAATGAGGGAGCACATGCATAGCTATGAAATACTGTTTGAAGCTGAACACGGGTTTCGGAAAGGCAGGTAGCGCGCATCCAATATTCTCATAGCATGGGACAGTTAGACATCCTTCTTAGACCGAAAAATACCGGTGCATATAATATTTCTTGAGTTTGCAAAGCCTTTGACACAGCATCCCACGCACGCCTAACCGCAACCGTTGCAGAAATGGGCTTCACTGACTAACTCCTATCTTGTATCAGAAACTACCTTGACAATAGAAAGTTTCGTTCCAAGGTTAATAGAGTGCACGCAAGTTGGAGAGTTTCAACGTTGGGAGTTTCTCAGGAGTCGATCTTATGTCCACTTCTCTTATTGATATTCACTAGCCATCAGTTATACAAAGTTGGCTCAGCGTCAATGATCTACGCACACGATGCAAAGAACCGGATGTCCATTGAAAGCGAAGAGGATTCGGCTAAACTTAAGAAGGGCCTTACATCCATTGAGGAATGGGTATTGAAAAACGGTTTAAAACTAAACCAGTAGAAATGCCACGTCATGTTCATTCTGCTTACAAACGCAAACGATTTACACCCTCTATGGAAGTCCCTGCTTAATGTCTCCTCAGAGTGCGATCTCGGATTAACAGACACGGAACTACATTGGGACGCAGCCAAGGCTAACTCAACTCTTTACTTCATGAGAAGACAACTTGGTGCCATCATTCTAGAATTATTCCTAACATTGTTTAGAGAATAAAACCTACAAAGATAGACTCAATCACTTGAGATTATTCTCGCTGAGTTGTACGAGAATCACAGGTGATCTGATAATAGCGCGCAGCGTATTAAGCACTCCAAACCGTCCCACTATGAACATCTTGTCGAAACATCACGATAACGCTCCTTGAGCCAATAATCGAAAAATTGCACATCAAAGAGCGAATACTCAGATTCGTGCACCTCTTGGACAAGCTGTTCATGATGCATATCTTAAGACCTGCTAGTTGTTACCATTGCCATCTCCTCAGGTCACTCAGTTAATCTATCTCGCCTATTATCTCTGTTTCCTCTCCTTTGCTTACACTTCGGTCCTCTCTCACAATATTCACTACCAATTAATAAACTAAATTCATCTATATATTACTCAGTTCTCAAAATTTTATTCATATGAGCATTAGAATTTTATCCTTATCGCCCTTATTACTCTCCAAATTGCAGCTAACTGATCTCCGGCCTGGTAACGTAACGGTTGCTAGTATCCAGAAACCCTAATGCCCTGAAACAAACGTTTCATTCAAATCCCGAGACATGAAAACTCATAACCAACTACCAGCTGACTAGAATTAGATTTTCGAGTGGCTAGACCTACATTCATTGGACATTACCGAACACCTGGAACCGTACCGAAAGAACAAGAATTGAGCGCGAAGAAATCAAATTGGTTTACACTAGCTCGCGAAAAATTTATTGGATATTGGAAACACTTTCAAAGCGCGGTTTTTGGATTTTTTAAATATTTTTGTACGTAGTATTTTTTTATGCTTATAGTTGCACTCAGCCATGATTATTGTTTTATGAAGCACAGTGAGTATGTTTCATGATTTAGGTTTTCATCTGCAAGTTCGATTTTCCTTCATTCATAAGTTTTCAGGCGTGACTTTTCAAAAATATGATATACGGGAATTTCGAGTCTCGGTTGTTTCTGCTGTTTTCATTATAATATCGATTCGTCCCCACAATGCTTATATGTAGATTTCATGAAATTTCACCTTAGTGGTGTTGTAAGACAACTGGAAGCCTTTTAACTAGTGTTAACGTTAACAGATTGCATCTGATATAGTTTGTTCAGAGAAGCATAGTTTTGTTTAATAAACCTTTGACAGTAAAGAGAGAAATGCCATCAAGCTCTCTAAAAAAAGAACCCGCAGACAATAGACTAAACGTTTCATCTTACTTCTCCTTGTTCTGTCAATATTAATACTAGGTGTTGACAATGTTTAGGAATTTGATGTGTACAGGATTTCAATCTAGCTCTCAGTCTTTAATTCATTGGCTTGCAAGTGGTCCATAAAACTAATCTCTGCATCTGTATATGTCTTTTTAAACTCGAAGTCCTGAGCAGTTTTCGTCCCATATTTATTATCCTTGAGGCTTACGTTCGCAATTCAATCTAGTAAGCATCTGTCAGTAGTTCACACCGTATAGTTGCATAGTATTGGCCTATTAGGATCGTATTCACTTAATCCAAGCATCTAAAATTCATTCACCACTCATTTGTCTTCGAATGTCCTGGTACGACCGAGTGGGGTAGTCAACCCAATTCCCAACCCTCCTTCTCTAACCCTAGATGGGCTACTAGTAACCGACGAATATCATCCATTCTCACTGGCAGTGTTTCACAGCTATAAAGTAAAACGTAGCAAACTGGTGTACAGTAAACATGTCCCTTGGTTAGCAGACGGATATCTCGCCTGCGCTATAAGTGACGCAAGTTGGCAAAAGCCTTCATTTTTCTCCTCATATCTATTTTACTGGATTATACATCTTGAATTATACCTCCGGACCGTGATCTGTTATAATACTGCTCATACTTCTACTATTTCCACCGCTATGGGATTTGAATCGACAGTTGTATCTCTGTGCTACCGTTGTATGGCAACTTGAACCGATGTACGTACGTTAAAAGTTCTACATTGTAATGGGCTGACTGAAATAGATATAATTAAGATATTCTCGATCAGGACGAAAAACCGTCGTATGGAATTCATGTGACTATCAGCTTATTGTAAAATTTTCGCTGAATTTGGGTTTTTACGACCATTCAAGACCTAACTAATCCTATGCAACACAAATCTGGGATAACAAATAGCTCTCAGTAGTTACGAGAAGTTTTTCGACTGAATAACCAGTTTTCTAAACTTCACTCTAACACATTCATCAGTTCCTATTTATTAATTTTTCCAGTTTTTGTTCGGATGCCGTGTTCTATAATGGACACGGAAACAACGAAACTACTCACTTCAGAAAATGGTTTGGATCTTTATGTGCTAAAGCAAATTGTTTTCTTTAATATCTCATAATGAGGATACGGGAATCCAAATCATCACCTGATATGAATGTGACCAAAAAGAAGAACACCATTCCAAATATCACAGGGAGCCATCAAATGACTTGGAAGGAGTTGGCTGAAGCTGACGATCTTGCTTCCGCTCTTACTGTTGATCCTTATCTTGGATTCACTACCCACAAAATGACTGAGTATGTTTTTGCAAAGAATATATTCTCTCTTATAGAATGAAGTTAAGGATTCCAGATAGAATAAGAAGAAAGTTCCGTGATATTATATGTGATTTTCAGAAACATAAGTGTTATGACGCTGCTTATAATCAGTTGGTAGCCGATCCAAATATTGTAAAACGTTCTTGGAGTGTTGATCCTCGGTTCAAGGAACATGTATGCACTTTGTAATCTTGATTTAAACTTAGGTTAATCGTTATCTTTTGTTGTTTGACGATCGTTCTGGTATTGAAATCCGACCATGTTGGCGCTATGCATCGGAAAACCATATGGGTGCTGCGATTTTCGCAACAAGAGATTGGTAAACCATGGGAATTCCCATAAAATAAACTTTTAGGGCCAAAGGATCACGTATCAGCACCTTGGTGGGATGTATTGCTGAACTTAAACATCATGAAGAAACTGCATTTCTGAAGCAGCACAAAAATGACTTTTCAGTCATGTATTCTTCTAGAAAAAATTGCTCTCAGTTGTGGTTGGGTCCGGCTGCTTACGTTAATCACGACTGCCATCCAAACTGTGAGGTGAGTATCTTTTTGTTCGGTATACATACAAGATGCATTTTAAGCTTTTACCTTCCTAAACCACCATATTGTATTTATACTAAATTCCAATCTCTCATTTGGGTCCAATTCATTTATTCGTTCAAGTTTGGAGACGTTTAAATAAAACGAAAAAACGTAGATCAACCAACACAAAATCGGGTGATAATCATAGTGCTTAAGGTTGCAATATAAAGATAAGATGTGTGTCATTGTGGTTAGTTTTAAATAATTCTGTTGATAGTGTTTTTTCACTTGTCATATTTTTATTCGTTAGAGGTTGATCACCGACAGTCTTTGTTGTGTAATTAAAAGAGTACCTATGCTTAATTCATAATAAAATTCCATTTTTACCGACCAACTTCATAATATATTTAGTTAATATGAATTTGTTATATACCCTTTGCTGGTCTCCAAAGACTCCTTTAAGCTGGAAAATGAAATAAAGGTTCTTTACCAGTACTTTGTTGTTGAATTAGTCTTGGTTAGATCTTTCAACGACTTATGAACCCCTAAGAAGCTATTAGAAATAATTATTGGCGATTAATAATGAAACAACTTCAAGCATTCAGTTCTCTTTCTAAAGTAATGATAGTGAACGGGTTTTTTGTGTAATGCTAACTGAACATACTTTTTTACTAAGTGTAGGTTTCTGTCATCTAAGCATGAAATTGTTGATTGATAGAACTAGTCATTCTTGCAAATTACCCTATCCTACAATCCTTTTCCTGATTGACTTTAGTTTACGATTAACTGTGATGTTGATGCTCGTATGAGTTTGGAAGCAAAAACAGATATAAAATGTGGAGATGAAATTTTTATCTACTATGGATCTCACTTTTTTGATGTGAATAATGGAGCTTGCGAGTGTTTTACTTGTGAGTTATTGGGGCGCGGCTATTTTAGTAAATTTACTCAAGTGGTTGATAATACCAATGTTCCGAATCAAAAACTGGTTCCAAATATTATGACTGACCAAAAAAACTATACCAAAAATATGGCATTATCGTATCACAATGGCCGTTACAATCCCAATATTCATGGCCATGTACTTCGTGATAGGATGAATTCAGGATCAGGTAGGTTTGTTTCCGAATATTTGTGTAAATATGTTTGTTCCATCAAATTATCACATATCATCCTTATTCGGCGGTATATTATTTCATTTACTAAATACATTATGGGACTAAATTTCATCACTGTTGGGCACATCTATATTTTTTGATCCTGCTTATATTTACTTGTAGTGCATATACAAAACAATTTTTGTTTAGGTGTTTGTTATGTACAATGAGGAGTAATATTTACTCCGTCAGATATATGATACTTACCTTATATGTGAACCAGCCAAAGTTACTACATCACATACGTAAAATCAAGTTGATAAAATCAATAGTGAATAAATTGGCATAACGGTATACAATGGATGTTGTTACTTGTTAAAAGCCAAGCAAGATTTGTCAGTACATCCCTCATTCTTGTCAGCCAGAGACTCACTAGGACTGGCGAGACTTACCAGATACATGGAAAAATGATAAAAAAACACCCAACTGCTTCAACAATCACCGGGATCAAACTAGGTGGTGACAGAGATCAGTCCAAAGGCGATATTTGCATTTAGAGGGGGATATTCGACAAGTCAATCGGCTACAACGTATAACATCGTACATACGTACGTACATCAGTTCAAGTTGCCATACTACAGTGGCTCAGAAAGATGGCATTGTCAGTCCAAACCCCGTAGTAGTTGGCATAGTAGAAGTATTAGCGTTATTGGAGAAGATTAGAGTTCGAGGATATTATTGAAGAAATATAATCCAAAGAGATAAATTGAAAAAAAGAAAGATAAAGGTGGTGAGGAATCCAGAAGATTAGAATTTGAGAGAAGACAAAGAACGGATGCATCTGCGCCATTGTAAACGATCTTGAGCCATGTCGTTCAAGGTCTCTAACCATCAGTTACTATGGTCTCACGGATCCCAACCAGGTAGTCGACACCTACTAACATGGCTGAGTCCAGTTGTCAGTGACTTCGTGGATTTGTGCCATGTTTTGATTTGACCACCCCTAGCTTTCTTCCATCCTACCCCTACATCAGACAACATTGGTCTTCGAGGCATTCGGTGGTTTGTCATACGTACCACATATTCCAGGGATCTCAACTGATGAGGTCTCAATACTTGATCTATTGATCTGCCATAAATTGGGTCAGTTTTGATGTCGACAAGCTACGGTTCAGACGTGTAGAAATTCCAATAATTCTCTTCTATCTGAAGTTTATGCTGATGATGTTGTTCAGAAAAACAATGAAAGCTCCACAACCAAAACATCCATCTCAGAGAACGAAACGCCACTACAAGTATTATATAATGTTATCGATCGCCGAAGACTCAACTTACATCTTTTCACAATCCCTGTGACCTTTTGTTGTGATTTGCAAAGATTTGAAATGTAGTGTAATATAGTGTGATAAAAATAGGTCATCTTCCTCATTCACCAGTCTTACTGTTCCACTTTTGGCTTCTATTTCTATGTGAATAAAGGAGTGAAATCTTAGACTACACCTTCGTTCTAGATTCTTATTAACTTTAAAAGTCGTAAAATATTAAAATGCATCACTTTTTGTTTTAATGCTTTTATAGTTCTTTGCGTTAGTTAAGAAAGTTAATAATGAGATTATTTTTTATTTGTATATTCTTTGTTTTCTGTAGATCATATTTCGTCTGCATGTAATGATACACAAAACGCTAAGCAACTATCTTTGGATTTTTTCCTAGAAAAGGGATCTTCTACTGGCTTAGCTTGTAAAGCACTACCTAATGCCTACGCCTTACGTCATACTGGATCTCGTTTAAACCGTGTTAAAGCTCGATTAATCGCCGCAAAAGTAGCTTCTCTAAACCAGTCTTTTGATGTAAACAGTCAAGAAAACAGAACGCCGAAAATCAAGTCTCCTTACAAGAAGTGTTTATTAAGAAAGGCCATTCCAAATATTACTCCCTCTTTTAGAAGAAACAAGCCGAGTTCACATCCTTATGCCATTGGTAGAAGAAAACTTGTCAAATCAGTCACTGCTGTAAACCATCGACAAATATTATCTAACCGTCAAGTAAAGAAACGTTTTACTTCAAAGAGAACTATTGGTAACCTGTCTGACAACGTTATATCATCGCAAGAATCTGATGAGACAAGTAGTGGATTAGGACAAAGCGTTCACAATGAGAGTAGTGGTTCCAACAGTCCATTACCGCCGGACTTAGATCTTATGTCATCAACTTCACCAAACAATTCATTCAGTGAGACGATTGTCGTTACACCTGATCTTGAATCATCATACTATCTAGAATCAGTAGTTCAAGCGAACACTGACAATGGGAATGTAAACCAAAGATCACCTGATATTAAGACTCAATCTTCTATACCAGTCATCAGTACATTACAAATTACAGGTCTGTTAAACAAAAATTTATATACACCTATTTTCAGATTTGTGTGTTTCAATTTATATCAAATCAAACTGGTTAGATACTGTATCACGTTCTCTATGGACATAGATGATTAATTTTAGCTATCCTTTAATGTTTGAAAATGCACATTTCAACGAAATATGTTACAAAGATTGGCTTTAACATTATGTAGTTCTAATGTTTATTAATCATTCTTTTCTGGGTCTAGGTCTTTAAAATGTAGTTTAATAGAAGTATTTTTCTGGCAAATTTCGGCTGAGTGTATGCTTAAAATGGACGTTAGATACTATCCTGACTGATTTTAGTAGCTAGCGGCTAACTAGTTATTTAAGTTCATACATAAATTTCCTAAACTTTGATTAGGAGCGCATATGTTTGCCAATTAAAAGTGATGCAGAGGGTTAATACTTAATAAAAACAGCTATAATGAACTAGCACTGGAAATCATTCATAAGTTTACTTCAGACAAACAACGAGAGTTAGGCCTATACATCTCGAGTTCTGGAGTGTTTATGTAAGCAGTGCATGACCAATTATTCAATTTTTTAGTGGTTCTTTAAATAAATTTGCAGAAAATATTTTCATTATAGGGTTGTGGAGATTGTTAAGTTTGAGTAAAACGTGGGTCAATCAATGTTAGACCACTATTAAAAACCTGGAAGCAGTGGACGACCGTCTCGTCTTGGTATGCAACTCAGCAGTGCACATCCACAACCCTACAAACTCAGGACCTTCGGTCTCGCGTAGGAATGGTTAACCTCGTGACCACTGAGCTGGCATTCAACGGTGTTGGTGTCAAACATCAGTCAATCCATGATATTGCGTGACCTCATCCATGGACACTATCATCATCGGATGCCGGTTCATTTGTCAAGATATTAAATGTTCGCGTGCGAGACCGAAAGTCCTGGGCTCGACTTCCGCTTGCAGAGTCGTAGATGTGCACTGCTGATGAGTCAGTGCTTCCAGATTTCTAATGGTGGTCTAACATTGATCGTTACATGATTTCAAAGAAAATATTTTATCCACAGTCTGGTATTTTACTTAGAGTGTATTATGATATTCAAGCTAATTCAGTAATCTTACGTATCGAACAAAGCCGTACCATTCAGCATTTGTTGAGTTATGTAGATAAGTATTTGGTTTACAATGATTTGGTTTTTTAAGAAAAATATTTTTTGAAAATAGTTTTAACCACTTCTACGGTATTTATTTATTGAACCGACATTTATTCTGTAATTTCAGCTGAAAGCGAGCTAACAAAGAATGTAGAACCTATCTTGGGAAGACTTATGCATGAAACTAAGTGTTGTAGTGATGCTAAAAACTCACTAACTACTAGTTATTTATTTAATCATTCTACTACTGAACACTGTCGAAAACGTCTAACGAATTATGATGCTCGTTTGATAGCCGAGGCCAGGTTGCTCACTCCAGTATCCAAACAACGTCAACGTAAACCACTAAGTTATCCAGATTCTGTAGAGTATGTTTCACTGAAAAATACAGTGAAATCTCCCAAGACAAGAGCAATAAAGTGTAGAAATAAAGGTGAAATTATGGATGAAAAGTTACAAAATAACAATCGTCATGATGTTAAAGCTGCAAATAACGATTCTGAAAGTTCTTATAATGTGTGCTGCTCACAATCAAGGTTATCTCCTGCTGGAAATAAAGACGTTGAAGCTTCTGGAACACGATATTATCCAATTTCAAGCCAGTGCACGGATATTGAGTCAGTTTCTGAGGATCTGATACCTCCATTACTAACCAGCCCTTCGAAGCTTCATACAACATCATCATTTACTCTATCAGATAGTTCGCATGATATGGGTCCTCCGTCCATATATTCCACAGCTGAAGCGGATGATAGGAGTGACCTCTCGATTGATTCTGAACTCACTGAACCTAATTTGGATACGGAATTCTCATGTGATTATCATATTCCTAACATATCCATACTCCCTTTCGGTCTTCATAATAAGTCCATTACATATGACGAAAAGAGTTCTTCACTGTCAGCTGAACATATTCTTATGGATCATGATTACTCTTTACCTGCATATGGTGCTGAATGTACACTAGTTTCAAATCCAATACTTAACGCTAAAATAAATAGTCAAGATTATCGACAGAAATTAGTGAAAAATTCAGTTCAGAACTCCGAGTGTAACACATATTTACCAGAAGTCGTCCGTACACCCCCACCTCCACTTCTTCAACCAGAAACCCCACCTAATACTTTCGAATTCTGTGCTCGTAATTCACCTTGTAAATTAAAAAATGATTTTCTCACAAATTCATCTCATAGTCCCTCAGTTTCCAACGTTCACAACTCATGGTGGTCTCGAACTTCAGAGACGAAGGACGTTTGGAACCCTAGTGTTTTGTTCTCTAACTCTACTTCACCTGATTGTCGTCGTTTAACGGTCACTCTTAAACGTGTTGGACCCAAGCATTACCAAATATCTCAACCAAGTAGATTTTTTATCAGTTGAAAAAATATTTTGTCTTCAACAATGTATGACAATGTTTATTTTTACTTTCTTGCATATTTATAGGAATGTTTCTATTCTTTATTTATGACCAGCATTTTAGATTTCTTACTACCTCAGATATCTCACCTATGTGTATTCACTACATAAAAATCCATATTCAATATTATCATTTACTTTTAGTATGTAATTATTTTCAGTATGTACATAATGTTAATAAAAGGCACTCTAGCTATTGTTAACAATTTACCTCTGGGTTTTTTCTGAGATTAGTTTCATACAATACGATTCTCTGGCTAGCTTGGGTACCACATGCTATGTTTTCTTATAAACCGATAATGTTGAAATGGTTGCACGCTTTTTAAATTATAAAGCATCTGGGCTGTCTTTCAGATTGCAGCTACTGCTCCACTTACTTCAGTATAGACGATCAGATAATATCACAATCCCGAGTGTATAAGCATGCATAGTAAGCAAATTACATTTGCTAATTAATTAATGGAGATAAGGAACGGGAATGTTTACCTTACATTTTACACTTAACTATTAGTTTTAAAGATAAGGAGCGAAGAAACTGAACACGGAAACTACTTCACTCATTATGGAGCTTTATTAATCACCAACAAAACATTAATTATAGTAGTTTCTTCTGACGTTTGTCAGAATATAGGTATCTAATCATAACTTCGAGGCATTTGCTGCGCCTGTTGAAATGACTTAAGAATGATTAAAGTTTACTGTGATGCTTAAGACTGTAAACATGTATCGACTGGATGCGTTAAGCATAACACAACACAATCCTTCCTCATTTACTATACTGTAATAAATAAACTCCTGAGATGGTGGTCCTAAGATGATTTCACCTGATCAGGAGACTGAATTATCTCACATTAAGAATAACGAAATAGATGACAACTCAACTTCTTTTTCCTAAACCGAGATGTTCTTCACTTCGGTCAATGAGCCATGGAAGTCTGCACACGATTATTTCACTTCATTGTTATGGTCAGTATAGTCGTTAGGAATTTTCCATTTCAACATTAGTCAATGTCACATAAGATTTACCAAGCATACACAACTGGAAATGTAGCCGAATATTTGTAACCTAAAGTAACTCTTGCATGAGGTCACTGACAACTGGACTGAGTCATGCCGGTAGGGTCGACTACCTGGTTGGGCTCCGCGAGACGACAGTAGCCGATGGTTAGAGACCTTGAACGACATGGCTCAAAATCATTTGCAATGGCGGAGGTGCATTCACTCATTGTATTCTCTAAGTTCTAATCGTCTGAATTCCTCATCATTTTTATCTTTCTCTTTCTAAAGTTATCTCACTGAATTATACTTCTCGAATCATATCTTCGAACTCTAATCTTCTCCATTACCACTAATACTTCTACTATCTCTACCACTATGGGATTTGAACTGATAAATACGTCTCTTTGTTGATGGGGTATGGCAACTTGAACTTATGTACTCATGTACGAAGTTCTACGTTGTAACTGACTGACTGAGGGTAACTCTTGTGGTTAATTTATTTTCTGTTTAGAACCCATCCCTACAACTTAAGTGGGGGGGGGTTTACTATGCTTGTAGAAAAGATGACAGGCTTTCTCATGGAATAACCCCATGAACTCAGACGTAATGGGTGGAGTGCTGTTAAAAAATCTTAATGATCTTGATTAAGGTATTGACAACAAAACTGACATTTACGTAGGCGAATATTAGCGTCAACGATATCACACCGATAAGTGCAACTGTGTATAGTTTTTCAATAGTGAATTATAATCCCGAATCATTTTGCTAATTCTGATGACTGACTCTAAAGTTAGATATCTTGGTTGAGATTTGAAACTGGACTCTTTAAAGTTCTTAAATGAAAGTGTTAATTCACATATGTTTACTGGCGCACTAATAAACATGTTACTTGCAAATATTCAGATTGTGATAGTCATTTTCTGTCAAGAAATAATTTAATTCCAATGTTGTATATCTGAAAAATTCATTCAGCCTGTTATCAGCTTGCTTTCCTGTTAGTGACATTGCTATAATTCATTTGACCTCACCTTGTCGAAATAAGGAACGTTGCATCAAATAAGACAACAGTCAGTCAGTTACAACGTATAACATCGTACATACGTACGTACATCAGTTCAAGTTGTCATACTACAGTAGCTCAGAGAGATGGCATTGTCAGTCCAAAGCCCGTAGTAGTTGGCATAGTAGAAGTATTAGCGTTATTGGAGAAGATTAGAGTTCGAAGATATTATTGAAGAAATATAATCCAAAGAGATAAATTGAAAAAAAAGAAAGATAAAGGTGGTGAGGAATCCAGAAGATTAGAATTTGAGAGAAGACAAAGAACGGATGCATCTGCGCCATTGTAAGCGATCTTGAGCCATGTCGTTCAAGGTCTCTAACCATCAGTTACTATGGTCTCACGGATCCCAACCAGGTAGTCGACACCTACTAACATGGCTGAGTCCAGTTGTCAGTGACTTCGTGGATTTGTGCCATGTTTTGATTTGACCACGCCTAGCTTTCTTCCATCCTACCCCTACATCAGACAACATTGGTCTTCGAGGCATTCGGTGGTTTGTCATACGTACCACATATTCCAGGGATCTCAACTGATGAGGTCTCAATACTTGATCTATTGATCTGCCATCCTTACCAAGTACGCGTTTCCTAACATCTGCGTTGCTTACTCGAGATAAACTGGCAATGCTTTCGAGACACCTATGATGGGAAATCAATAACCTACGAATATCCTCTACTCTTAGTGACCATGTCTCACACCCATAAAGTAAGATGTAGTGGACTGCTGCGCCATAGACTGGTCCTTTGGTTAGCATACGAATATCTTGCCTGAGCCATAAGTGATGCAAGTCAGTCGAGTCTGCTGCGTCCGTGCTGAGATTTCGTCAGTCACCAGACAAGTAGTAGTGATGAGACTTGAGATAAATGAGGCAGTCAACACGCTCAACTACTTGATCTCTATCACTTGTTCGGGTCCCGACGAAAGCCAATCATGAAGCAGCAGTTTACATTTCGAAGGGGAGAATCGCATCTCCAACACGCTTACATTGTTGCTTAAGGTGTTCAGTTGACTGCATATTGTCATCGTCTTCACCAAGTAGAAGTATGTCATCGGCATATTCTAGGTCGACTAGCGAATCTCCCGGTAGAAGGTCGATTCCTTAATAGTCAGGTGAAGAGATTCTGATATCTAACAGCATGTCAAGAACAAAGCCCTACTGAACACCACTTGCAGTAGTCAATTCCGATGACAGTTCACCATAAGCTCTAACTCTACCTGTAATGTTCGAGTAGAGAGCTTGTATAAACTTAGTATACCTCTTTGGTACACCTTTTAATGACAGACGCTGCCACAGAATCTCACGATCAACAGTGAATTGCTACCTTGAGGTCAAGGGATACAACAACCGTCGGACGGCTGAATGCATGTTCGTGTTCTAGAACCTGAGGAAGTGTGAATATCTGGTCTATATACCCACGTTCAGGTCTGTAACCAGCGTGGTTTTCTCGAGTCTGCTCTTCACGAGCTCCAATTAGGCGTTGAAGTATGAAGAAGGAAAAACTTCATCTTGTGGAAATCACAGAGGAATAAGTTTAACTAATATAGTGTTCAAAACAATCAGTGAATAAGACCATTCAGATGAGATTATGTCCAGCTTCCTGGTTCTACCTAAGATCTCAGTCAATCTAACTGCTAAAACTGGACCATCATCCTTAAAAATCTTAAGGGTTAACCCACCATGACTTGCTTCTCTCTCTCGCCTTAGATCGCCTTCATACTTTTCAATCTCATTCAGTGTCCAAGGACTTACGTCAACTTGCTCTTCAGGTTGGCTGGAGATGGTGGGTAACAACTGAAGGCCAGCTGGACTTACCCCTTAAGTGTTCTGCACATCGATCTGATCTCCTGGATTTGGGGGTGAATAATAGTTCTGTCTTTATCCGAGTCTTTCTGACAGTCGGATTCCTAATACCAGTTTCTTTGATAAATCTGAATAGTTCTTTACTATTACCGATTGCCTCTGCCTTTCCTATCGCTCTTGCTTTCGCTAACCACTACTTTTTGCGATCATTGTGCAGGCTACTTGTCAGCCTACGCTTAGGCTGCCTCCGCTCCTCATCATGTTCATAGTCAAATGGGATGAGTTTCCGAGCATCTATCAGTTTAGTAGATGCTACTGAATCCCACTACTTCTCCCTAACCTTTAGGTTCAACTTACTGACAGATATCACTACTGTTTCCACAACTTTATGGATATCATTCTAAGCTGTCTCGGGGTGGGCATCAGGTACATCGCTGCCTAACTGTTTTTATAGCTGTTGCTGAAAAATATTCTTAGCTTTGCTGTCATTAAAAAGAACTCTAAGAGGTTTCCTCGAGGTTTCTCTCCTACGTCCAGTATGACGCAGACAAATACTTGCTCGTACTAGAGCATGATCTGAATCTAAACACGTGCTCCAGTACGAGCGGTAGTCTTCTACTGAGTTTCTCCATCTGTGGCTGATAGTAATGTAGTCTAGTTGGACCCATCATTCAGTCAATTTTCGGGGTCTCCTCGTCAAAACATGTTTATCTTCATTCTTAAAGTTAGTGTTTTCCAAAAGCAGGTGGTTATCTGAGCAGTTGCTGCAGACGGTCGTCATTATCTGTTGAATGAGCCGCGACAGCATAAGAACCATCCACTTTTGTTCAGTCTACCTACTTGGACAATAAAGTCATCCACCACTATTATTACATCACAGCGCTTCGTTTTTTTGAAAGAGTTTGAAAAACTTCCAATGAAGTTCATCTTCTACCTCATCTGAGTTGTAATCAGTGGGAGCATGGGCAGAGAAAACAAAGAGGCGACGGTGAGTGTCCTTATCTTTCTGAGTTCTTTCTGTCCGGTTTAGTCGGACAACGCATAAGCGACTATCTACTGAAATCCAGTCTAGGAGAGCTGGTTTTGCTTCAGAACTCAATGCTAAGTCTACACCCGTGATGAGTTTTACAGAAAGCTTTCGGACCTCCGGCAAAATGTTAGGCTCACTGATATTGTAATATCGGTTGGTGGTTTTAATTCTGAAGTCGGTAGACTAAGTTAAAAGTAAAGTCACCTGTATGCATTTTATGGTGTTGTGGCTCACAGATCAGATAATGAAGACCGTCTGCTGCAGCTACGTTCAGATAATCGCCCATTTCTGGCAAGTACCAACTTTAGGAACCAGGAAAACATCTCTACACCTGATGACACCGATAGCCTACCCAACTATGTATCTAACTAGATCAAGTTGCTATCAGCCACCGATGGAGAAGCTGACGAGAAGACTGCCGCTCGTTTTGGATCATGTGTTTAATCAGATCATGCTTTAGTGCGAGAGCGAGTTTGGCGCCTTACTTGATGTATAAAGTTCCGATTGACTGCTTGTGCTACTTATTTCTTGTTTTTAGTAGCACTATTCTCTTGAAACAAAATTAAACTACTATCTATGCACCTGGATATTAGACTCACACTGCAAAGTTTAATTTAACAATTAATCGGATAGTGTAACAATTCAGCTACTTATGAAAGTAGTGACATTTATACTTATATTACTAATTACACTTTATTTGAGAGTTATGTTGATCTTGATGGCAAGATTCATGGTTTCACTATCAGTCAAATATTCACTGAATAGTCTTACTGAACATCATTCATCAGAAAATGCTGAGTTGTAATGGACGAAGGAAAATTCATGCCATAAACGGGGTAAGGTTATGTATATATTTTCTGAATCAAACGAAGAATAATGCCTCGGGTTTTAATTAAATTTACCTGTCTGATCAGAGGAAAACTTCTTCACTTTATCTTACTTCACCATCTGATCTTATCAACTTAAGTTGATCTTAAAATCTAGCACAAAATAAGCTAAATATGGCCGGTTCCTTTAAGATTATATGAAAATAATTTCGAAGGCTCACATCACAACAATAAAACATCATGGTAAATTTTTAAAAAACCAAAGCAAATAATATGAGGAATAGAACTAGATTTCATCTTGCAGAATATGAAACTTTCATAGAGGAAAGTTTCAACTAATTAATGTATAAAAATTAATTTTGTTTACTTTAATTTTAGACGTATAGATATGGTATGTTTTTATTGATTGCACAATACAATATCTACAAGTAAATTAAAATGGTATCTAAAGAAACAGTACTAAACGACGTTGTTGTAAATGTCAAAATAATGATTTTTCGTATAAAGTCATATTGACCTCTTCTTCTATGTTAGGCCAAATTTTATACTATCAATCATTAGGGATTACATACATATTAATTATAGATGAAATGAACTTTTTAGAATGTATTTCAGAGATGAATTGTACATTCAAATCCTTATAAGCTCAATGAATAAATCGTCAATATCAATGATAAACTTTTTGTATTATATATCTTATATCCCTGAATATGGTACGCTTGTCAATGGTAGAAATTTCCACTTTAATTATTTTTATTGATACATTCAACACTTGAGAATATTTTACTTACTCAATCAAGTTTACAATAATCTATATTATTGTGTATGATAATGAATTTATTTAGACCTCAACTATTAACTAATTATTAAACTTGATTTTAATGATTTTAAGTTATATTTATGAACCACCAGTATGAATGAATGTGTATTAAATGCTTAATTTAATTAGTTTCATCTCACCTCTGTTTTAAAAGTACTCAACATGGAAATTTATTACTGAAGAAAATTTAGGATTGACTGATCAGGGGTAGTGACAGTTAATGGAGGTTACTGAACTAAACATCGGCTGACGAACAAATGAACTTCAAACTACTCCATCCTGATTTAGAACTCTTCGGTAGTAAGCACTTACAACCTTGTTTAAGGTCGAACTCGTCACATTTATGTCTGCCAACTTACACGATATCTTTAGAATAATAATTCGCGATCGATTGATTTATATTCTACACTTCAGTCAATTTGTGATGTTGCATGATATTCATCTAAGTTATATCTTCTCCACTGCCTACTTGGTGGGTACTGATATGGAATCTCAAAAACGGACAAAACAGTTATTTAGTGCCCCATGGCCTTTGAATCTTTTCCATAACGCTTTTGCATGATTAAGACTGCATCTGAAACTTATTGTTTTGATTGCATTGTTGTTTAATTTATTTCCAGTGATAGATGATAATGAATAGAATTTGTAAGCACAACTAAACTTTTTATTTTGCTTTTTAATGTTAAATCATCAGAAATTATAGCGAGAAAATATGATAGATTTGGCACCAAGTCAGAAAGTTGTTGACTGTTGGATTGAATCATAGCAGGAGGTGCAGATTTCTTGAATAAGTTCAATGGGACAATTGTAATTTATAACTCAATTTATTATAGTTTACATGATTCCCAACTGATCTCAGTTTCACTTCATCTCTTATTTAGTTTAATAGTCACTGTAATCAAGTTACTAAACTTATTGCTAATATTATCGAATATTTAGAGTGATATCAATACTAGGTTTCTGCCACACACTGATACAAGGGAGCACTGTGCAGCTCTTTCGCTTTGGTTTGAAATTCCTCGGCGGTACTAACTCACGATATTACACAAAGTCAAGTTGAAGTATTTTAACCTATGCGGGAATGTCCAAACATGCGCAAAATGCACTGATACGATGGGAATCTCATGGACCCGGGATCATCAAAGCATCCTTCAGACACAAACAAAGAGGGCGTTACAATGACCTTCATCCAATGTTAGGCACCTACCAACGACCACAACGAAGATGTTCAAGATCAATTCTACGAGAGGCTGTAGTCGATTGATCTTCATCGAATGATTTGGCCATTTTGATGGAAGACCTAAATGCCGGTTGGCATGGACAATACTGGATATCAATACATCATAGGACGATATGGACTGGGAGAAAAGAACAAAAATGGAGAGAGATTTGCAAACCTACGTGCCTTCAACAAACTGGTCATTGGTGGCACAATATTCCCGCACAAACGCATACACGAAACCACATGCATTTCACCGGATCACACTACTCAGAACCAAATTGACCATATCTGTATCAACAAAAAGTTCAGAAGGACTATGGAGGATGTGAGAACCAAGAGAAGAGCTGATATAGCCTCAGATCACCAGTCGCTGGTCGCTAAAATAAAACTGAAACTCAAGAAACACTGGATAACGGGCAGACAACATCACAGAAGTTTAATATAGCCTTTCTTCGGGATACCGTAAAACTCAACGAATTCAAGTCAGTAGGTCTCAACATACATAAAAAAGAAAGCAAGTTCCTCTGATACAATACAACATGTACCAACCAAATCACTTTTGACGCAGATGTTTCGGAAGACGTAAAACCCTTACATATCTGGGCAGTATCATCGACAATCAAAGTGGATCTGATGCAGATGTGAAGGCTCCGATCACCAAAGTAAGTGCAGAATTTCTACAATCGAAGCTCATTTGAAATTCAAAACAATTATCAACCAACACCAAAGTCACAATTTTCAATACAAATGTCAAGACAGTTCTATTGTATGGGGAGGAAACTTGAAAAACTACGAAACCCATCATCCAGAAGATACAAGTATTCGTTAACAATTTTTTAACATCCAAACATTTCTGTATTCCTTAACAGTTGTCTTCGGACTCGCTGGCCAGACACCATCAGCAACAACCTACTGTCGGAGAGAGCGAACCAGATCACAGCAGAGGAAGAAGTGCCGGAGGTGGATAGAACGCAGATTTAGAAAAGCACCCGATCGCGTCGCAAGACAAGCCCTCACCTGGAACCTTCAAGGTCAAATGAAAAGATGAAGGTCAAGCAACACATTACACCGAGTGGTGGAGATAGACATGAGAATAAACGATTGGGAGGAACTAGAAATGAAGGTCCAGGAAAGAGTTGGTTGGAGAACTTATGTTCCATCAATAGTAACAGGCAAAAGCGAGTAAGTAAGGGAATGTCTTCAGAACACTGAGTTAGAATCCAGTAGTCAACATTCCCGGTTTTGAATGGCCATCATCCATTGTATTCAGGAGAGCTGTTTTAATTTCGATATGATTAAAATCCATTCATCATGGCCTCTCACTAGAAAGTCAGGAATCCGTCTCGCAGCTCGTCAGCGCAGAACACTAATATCATTCAAACAAGTTCTCTGTGGAAGTTAGTTAAATTTAAAGGTAGTTACGATGATTATTGCAACAAGCACATCTATTCTAAGAATGTGACTATCCATCGTCTTCAACTTCTAATTTTTTTAAAAAAAATGAGAGGAACTTTTTTAATTAAAGGGTTTCTGTCTGCAGGTATTTTTCATAAACCAGCGGTCTGTTTCCCGACTTACTACTCTTGTTATTTTTCATTCATTTGTTCTTGATCATACTCACCTTGCTTCCTATCTCTATTCATCATCTCATTTACTTATCTCTGTCGGTCATAATTATTTTGGTACCCATTTGAACCAATGTCTAAATGTTCAAATGAATAACAAATATACCTTTCTAAATGCTTTAAAAAGTACTCATCTCGCAGATTTAAAATGTCTTTAAAAAGCAATATATATGATTTAGTAATTAGCATTGAATGATGTATACATTACCGTTGAAAGTAAAGAAAGAATTTTATTGTGACAAGATAGTTCTACATACATCTTTTTTAGTGTGGTAAGTGAATACTACAAGATGAAAAAGCAGCAAAATCGATCTGGATCAAGGATTGGAAATGAGTGAATGTCCTCAGAAAAATTTAGTCGTCACAGAATTAGTTATCCGTACGAAGTATCAATATGATTGCATAGTGACCAGTTATCATTACATTTTTAAAATTAAAACTAATTATTTTACAGCTGATTCAAGCAGAAATTAGATTTGTAAAAGTTTAGTTGGTTTTCTGGAGATATTGCTAATATGAAAGATGTAGCGTACGACATACTGAATACATTTGAATAATCATACAGTACATATTATTCTGGCTTGAAAAATTTTCAATATTCACGAAGGTGTGTGCCAATATTGATGTTAATGGGACTGCCTGGAAAATACCACGAATCTTTCTTTACTCAATGAAAATCGATTGAACACATTATTGGTTCAAATAATTCTAAGTGTTTATGGTTATAGCTAACTATCCGAGTCCACACTGATGCACAAAGACTGCATCTTGTCAAAGATAATTTAAAAACCTTTGTCTATTTGTTCCAAACAAGTGGTGCATAAAATCAGTCTTTATATTCAAACACTACTGGACTGTTAGATCAGCTTTGTAAGCTAAAATAATAATAGGTAGGATCTAAAAATATCCAAGATCAATTTGAAAACAGTGACCTCGAAATAAGTATTTTTCTCTATTTTTCGGAATAAATGAAATAGGTTAATTTTTATATTGATTTATATTTGTCCTCATATTTAGTAATTTCAGATTAAACCAACAGTTTACTGATTATCAGTAGGATGTGTAGTCTGCTCTTTATATCAATTTGCAACGAACAGGCTTGATACTTAATTGGATTAGATAGTTTAAAAAGCAATTATAGATAACAATAAAACTCATCTTCAACTCTTAAAATGTATCTCCCCATTATCGAAGATAAATGACAAACTCTGAACCACAGATAGAAATAGGTACTGAGGCACTAAAAATTCCAACACTATGATTCAAAGCTGTGGGTACAATTTATTACGGAGCACAAAACCAAAGTATCACTCACTAAATCTTCAAAACATTTTCTCTGGAAGATATGAAGCTATATGACAGACGCTTTGTCGCTCTACACTTTAACATATATTACTAAGTTATTTGCCATAATTCTAGTGGATTCGGTTATTACTTATATTCAACCAGTACACATTTCAATTCTGATTTTCTTTTTGGAAACTAATCATTGCTGTAGTTATACAGAAATGGAGAAACTTGTCTGATATGAAACATGGAAGACAGATAATTAAACCCTCTTATTCTTCTACACGATATACTTTGTTTACAGGGCTTTCAAATCGTTTAAACAGTTCTCAGGGATCGTTCAGTCCGCTAAACATACATTCACAGAGTACCACCTTGTTAAAAGAAAATAAACAATGCTGATAAGAACCGACATGCATCAACTGTTTATTGTTATGATCACACTATCAGGGACTTGGATAGTGAAGGACAATTTGATGAAGTGTTTTTACTAGAAAACTAAGATTTAACGAATTACAAACTCAAATGAACAATCACTATAACGATACAAACGCATTGTATCACGATTATTTTCCAGTAGTTTGATCATCTACTCGTTAAAACCAATAAATAAATCTAAGTTTAAAGTAGAAGTAATAAAACAAACATGAGAAACAGGGAAATATGGTTAGGCTGTGGTATACCGGCGAACGACTACGAGATCGTAAAAAATCTAGAGAAATAAAAGATTAATGAAGTACTTATTACATTTAGTCTAGGATATGTATTTTAGGGTCTTTGCACTATAGCTGATGTCATTTGAGAATGAAAACCTGCATCGTAACTCTTAATGCTAATAACCAACTCCGTTTTGGCGACTACGCCGTGACCTTGAAGTGGTTCGACGGCATAGAATTGATAGGAAAGTGAGATATTTGAGGACATGAGAAATAAGAGGCAAGTTAGCTTTGAATGAAGCACTTTTTCAAAATATGGGGAGGCTAGTAACCATAATAAGGCAAATTCGTCTTTCGAATGTGTGTTGTCGAAATTTCATGTAGATGAAGATGTTTTATTGTTAATTAATCTAGACTACTTTTTTTGGATAATCCATCAGTTGTTTACAATGCACTAAATTGGTTGACTAAACAGACAATTTACATACCCATTTTTATTCAGTGGTATATTATAACTTTGATACGAGAAAAGAACCATAAAATCAGTTACTCTGTGTTTTTAAAAATTGATTCCCATGAAAGATTATTGACAATTACAGAAAGACGTATGACTTATACTGCGTATACATCTACTTGTCAAAACAGTATCGATCTGAAGAAAGTTGTACAAGCAACAGTCAAGTCAGATGGTTTTATATCAATAAACGTTTATTTTCAGCAATCCTTGTACAAGTACATTCAAGCTGAAAAATACGTGTGAAACACTTTATAGTGTTTTAAACATATTCTAGATGTCCTAAATAATAGAACATCACAACAGAATAAATAACAGAATCAAAAAATGCCACAAACATAAACAGTCAGTCATAATGAATAAAGCATATTTGCAAGTTTTACCACTGATTTTAAATTTAATCAATTCATGAAATAACTAGCTAATTGCGTAATCAAGCATAAATTTGAAATAGTTTGGTTTGACACTCCATAAGCAGTGGACAAGGATGAGTGAAACGATCGCTAAGCATTTATATTACTCAGATATGTCTAATAAAACTTGTTAGTGTCGTATACAGTTGTGTGGTGTCTCATCAGTATACTGTGTTAATAACATTGTCGGATAGCTTAGGTTCGATAGAGCTAATACAGTTGTTTTTCCCACAATCTCTGATTGAAATACTTGGGATATCAGAAGACAAGAAATAATCTATTCCTGGAGAATAAAAAAATGGTTAACTCCATGTAATTAACCTAAAAATAGAGAAATGACCGAATCATATATACGTAAGCTGGTCCAACAACAGGATAGATTCAGTTAGTCAATCATATACAACAACATTTACTAAGTGTAAGATATTAATTTCGGTGATAATTAATGTACAATAGGTTTTATTTACAAAGAAGTGAATAATTTTCAAATATCATTATTGTCATCAACATAATTGTGATTGAAGAAAATTTGTAACAATATCATAAAAATAACAGAAAAAGGCAACAATAAAAAATTACAGGTAAATGGTTTACTTGTATGAATGTTGAAAGCACGTAAACTAATATAACTTAACAAAGATTTTACACGAAACTATTAACAAGTGAACGATTCAAAACTAACCATGACTTTCTTTAAATAAAATATAAACAAAATGGGATTAGGGATGAAAAATTGAAATATAACCCACTTGTGAAATGTTTTGGTTGAATGGTATGCAGCTAGGATATTCAACAGTATTTGCAAGAATGATACTATTCAATCATGTTATGATGTAAACTATTGTTAGCAGTAGACAAAATATCCAAAACCACACAGAAATGCATATGATATATTGAAGAGTAAAAAAATTAAGTAAATTAGGAAACTAAACAAAGTGTGATAATGTTTTTATTGCCACAAACAAACGAAAATGTTCCAGTAGTCATATGTAATCAGAGGAAATGAAGAATGAAAAACTAAATTTACTGTCAATGAATACTACTAAGAGTAATAATAATAACAGTTGTAGAAAACTAAATGGTCTATGTACATAAATGAAAACACGAATGACTGATGAACAGTACATTTCACGACAAATTGTCCAAATACACTAGGCTAGTTAAAGCCTACAGTTTGAATAGTTTTATTAAATTCTTATATACATTTAAACGGTTTAATAATGTTGTTTATGATAAGCAGCTGAATATAGGACTAGTAATATAGATAGATAGGAATTCAAAATCTTAAAATAGAAACAAAGGTATAATGTCACTAGGAGAGTCAATTTACTGGACAATTATCACGGAAATCGGAATGAAAAGCAAAATTTCCTCGGAAATGATGAAAATGATGTCTGTTTTCCTTGCTTCGATTTGGTGAAAAAATTCAATCAGGGAAATAAATACACGCCTTTGGCAATTGATCTATTCGAAGAACCTAGTGGAAGAAGAAACAAAGTTGAAAATAAATATATACAAGTAGAAAATCGAAAAAAATTACAATGACTGAAAACTAAGTAGTGGTACTGATGAGAATTATGGAAGTTATTGCCGATTACTACAATTAATCAGTAATATTGGAACCGAGAAAGTCAACTATGATAGTGGTATAGGTTAATAAAAAACGTTAATTACTAATTCATAGCAAATAAAGTTTACCTCACACTTTTTTTGACCCAACTAAAGCTTCAATATTATAAATATTGAGATTTAATCACTCAATTATCAGCACATGGTCTATTTGTATCTGTTAAGCGTTAGACAATTGTGTTACTGTCTACACTTTGATATGAAATTTTTTTCAGAAATACAATATTCAGTAAATAATTTACGATTTAAACGAAGAAATTTTTAAAAACATACATATTCCATCAGTGTTGTAGTTTCAGAAGATCGCTGTTTGACCAAAGACAAACGCAAACCAATATTACAATACAACCGAATATTTTCAGCTTCTAGTATTTTCTGTAGGTCTCTTTTGGTTCGTCTGCTTAAATGAATTACTGGCCATAGTGAGCACCCAGCTGTACAACAACAGCACAACAGCCCGCAAACAAACCATCTAACATGACTGGGTAGTGAATTTTCCAAGCGCTCGTTAATTTTACGTATACTTTCTTCAAATTCTTCAGGAGCTAGTTTGCCATGTAATTCGTTAGGGAAGTCTTCCTTGAATTTGTTGTTCATACCAAAGCTAGAAAAATTTTAAGCAGAGAAATAAAGTGATACAGATAATACTAATTTGTATGTTAGTGTTATGAGTAAGCAGTTTAACATGGATTCATTAACTAGGTTGTGAATAACGTTTTGACTTTGTTGTTTACAGCTTGAATAAGTGAATCCCTGTTTGAACCAACCAAAAAGAGTATTCGAAATATTGAATCACAAGTTTACATTACAAACTACATTATTCAGAAACGCATATAATTTAAAACTCCTAATTTACTACAACGCCAATAAATAATATGCAGTGAAACGCGAGCTTTAATTCATAAACAAAAATATTGACAATGAAAGTGTATGTTGGGTAGCTACACAGTTTAAAGGTTAAGAAAGTGCCATGTATTAAATAGTAATTATTAATTCGGCTCATTAATAACAGCATACACAAAACATTTTGTGGAAAATGGACATGAAGAAATGTTTACATTAAACAAACACAGTGAATCAAATTTTGTGCATGAGTCTGATTAGGTTCTAAAGATGTTTGAGATGCTATATAGCATTTATAAAGTCTAAATAGCTTTGTGGAACAGATCTGTTAAATTCAGGTTTTGTAAAGAAAACCCCGTTGAATTTCACATAAACATCACTGTCATGAGCAAAAGATGAACTTGAAACCATTATAATTATGCTGATTTCAGTATGCAAACTTTTAAAATTCGGTAGTTGGAGATAACTGAAATCACGAACCACTCATTGTAAGACCACCACCATTAAGAACCTTGAAACAATGGAAAGCAGTTTCGTCCTGGTGTGAGACTCATCAGCCGTGCGCTTCCCCGACTCCAGCTACTTGCAGGATTCAAACCCGGGACCTTCGGTCTTGCACGCGAACGCCTAACCTCTGGACCACTGGGTCGGCTTCCGTCGGTATTAATGTCTGACTCTCATAAATCTTGGGATTTTGCGCGACATCACCCACTTGTCTTTGGTAGTTATTGCCTGACCGGTGTCAGGCAAGGTTGCCTGAGATGGTCAAAATCATACGGAATTCTTATGGTGGATTAAACTGCAAATCCGTGCACGGAGGCCAGCTGAAAGAATCGTTCGAGGTGAAGACCGGTGTCAGGCAAGGTTGTTTATTCTCACCCTTTCTCCTTCTCCTGGTTATCGACTGGATTATGAAGACGTCAACATCTGGAAAGAAATATGGTACACAGTAGACAGCCAGGACATAGTTGGACAGATGATCTGGCTCTTTTATCGCACACGCAACAAATGCAAGAGAGGATGACCAGTGTAGCAGCAGCCTCAGAAGCAACAGGTCTCAACATACACAAACGGAAAAGCAAGGTTATCCGATATAGCACAACATACTCCAATTAAATCGCTCTTGATGGAGATGCTCAGGAAGATGTAAAAACCATCACATATCTGGGCAGCGTCATTGACGAGCAAAGTGGATCTGATGCAGATGTGAAGGCTCCGATCACCAAAGTAAGTGCAGAATTTCCACAATGGAAGCTCATTTGAAATTCAAAACAATTATCAACCAACACCAAAGTCACAATTTTCAATACAAATGTCAAGACAGTTCTACTGTATGGGGAGGAAACTTGGAAAACTACCAAAGATATCATCCAGAAGATACAAGTATTTGTTAACAGTTGTCTACTCAAAATAGTTAGGATCCGTTGGCCAGACACTATCAGCAACAACCTAATGTGGGATAGAACAAACCAAATTTCAGTGCAGAAAATTAGGAAGATGCACTGGAAGTGGATAGGATACATATTGTGGAAAGCATCCAAATGCTTCGCAGGACAGGCCCTAACTTGGAATCCTAAAGGCCAGACGAAAACAGGAAGGCCAAGGGACACATTAAACCGAGAAGTGGAGATAGACATGAGAATAAACAATTAAGTGGAACCAGAAAGGAAGGCCCAGGACGGAGGTTAGAGAATACTGGTCGGCGGCCTATGCCTATTGGAGGTAACGGGCGTACATACGTAAGTAACGAAAAATGATAACTTTGTTTATGATGTATTTATAAGATACGGTAATTTTAACTCTTTTCCATGACTTTAATAGCAAACGCACTAATTTTGTCGATTAACTAGCTAAAAGATAGAAACTGCGCAAATATTTTTAGCCTTTTATTAGGACATTGGAAGCTTGATAACAGACGTAGCCACCTTAATTATCTAGATGTACGCCGTCATATAAATGAAATGGAGGACTACATGTTACGATCTCTAACTCAATTGACATTTAACTAGAATAAGTTTGAAAAACAGCTGAGTAGATAATTCGTGTTTAGTTAACTTGCAATATGCGGCTGGTGAGACCTAGTGAGAAGTAATGGGTCAAAAGAGAACTTACCATCAGAACCAGAAAGAAACACTAAAGCACCTGCTTGTTTAGTAAGTTAGGAACAGAAACTGGTCCAAAGAAAGTGTTTACTCAAGTTTTGTTGAAAAATTAAATTTACCGATTTTTGAGTGCCTGATGCTAAAGGTTAAAAGTGTTCAGTGATAGAATTTCACAGAGAGGCAAAAGAATTTCTGTTAGACTTTGGGACACTACGCATTTCAGAGCAGCAGTAATACAGTCAGGGCTGAATAGTTTAATATAAATTTTGCAAGTAGGGCTATCACTGAGAGTCGCAGCATATGGAAGTAACTATCCAAAGACATGGAAAGGTCGATTGATTACCATACTTGTGAAGTGTCTAGAAAGTTTGTTACTTCCAAGAGTGAAAAATACTACTAATATTGCAATAATATCCAATATCTTTCGTCGAGCTATTATAAGTCAGTTGATTTGTTTGCGCTCCATTAATAAGCACTTAAAGGACCACGCAATTAGGCACTTTAATTATGTGGAAAAGCTTGGATAAGACCTAATTGTATAGCTAAGGGAAATCATATTCAGATAAGACTAGTGAAGTTTTATAAACCAAGTGCGAGAAAATTTATTTTCGGAGCCAATCACAACTACCACAAGTACTAGGATTTCCAAAGAGCTGGCTCACATTGTTATATCTCCACAGCCTTTAATCAAAACTGGTTCCCGAGGTCTTTCACATTGTCCGGAAGATATATAATTCAGAATATCTATTTCATCTGTATCGTCCATTCTCACATGACCCGGCTCATTCAGAGTGTTTCGAAATTCAATATTTCAGGCTTTGTTTAGCTTGTGAGCAAAAGACGTGTATCGAATGAAAAATTCTTTGCACTGTAAGTAAATATTACATCTGGCTCAACTTAAATTGTTATAATGGCTTGTAATGATAGCCAGATTGTTCACGACTGTTCGGTTTCTATCTTGAAAAAGATGAGATACTGGATGGCCTGTGTTCCAACATCCAATATCTCAGATATCTTTTTCACGAGCCAGTATAAACCGACTGCTTTCTTTGCGCTCGATTCTTCTTTTGGTACGGTTCCACGCGTTTGGTAGTGTACGGACAAATATTCGGATCTTTCATTTGATTGAAGCTTTCCTCTGGATAAGTTTGCAGGTGGAGCCATAACGAAGGGTCGAGGTGGAGAGTTCTACTAGCCGATAATTCTATAGTACTATTAGATAGTCGCCTAATTGCGTTTGACATATTTTCAAATTTTTGCTTTGTAAACAGAACAAAGGTCATTTTACTTAATTATGATTTAGCGGATTTTTAATTAGCTTTTGCATGATCCAGCTGAATGTACTGAGAAATCATTTTCTGATAGTGAGTTTCAGTAGTTGACTATTCGGTGCAGAAAACAGTATGGCGAGTGAATTTCCTTCGTCCTTGGTCCTGAAACTGGTATTCTATGTCCCATAACTGCATTTGAGATATAGGAGTAAAATGATTCTGTATTATTATTAAACCACCTCAGTCTACTGTAAGACTGAGTAAACAGGTTTGAATGCCTATTCCATGCCTTTTAAGACAAGTTTACGAATTTAAGAATCACATGGGCAGTCATCCTTTTAATTCTGAGAGGTGTACTCTGTTTTTTCGACAGTGTCAACCTTGGAGAAAATATTCGTACCTGGTTATGCGAAAGCTTTTATTATACAGCTCCAAACCTTTCAACCGTAGCCGAGCTCGCGTCTTGGCCTTGGGATCATGACTTACAGCTTAATGTGGATCACTGTAAAAAGGACTAAGGTCACTGACTCTTGTACAATGTGACTATTGATACTCATGTCTGATTCTCTAGTTCGTAAAAATGTACCATTGGGGATCAAGCATCCTTTCGAATTAACAGAAATTTAGTGAGCATCAATTGTTATTTGCCACCAAAATATGAATTTATCAAACTAAAAGGCTCTAGAGCCTAGAAAAAGCGTGGAAGCTCAGTAATAGTGACATGAGTTGAAACAACTGGTACTGAATCAAACACTAGTTTTCAGAAATGATGTTTGGTACTCATTCCAGACTTATGCCAACGGTCTAACAAATAATAAGTAATCGTCTTCAGCAGAAGCCCAGGAATTCCTAATTTTCCTGGCTCCACTTTGATTAAGTTTCAGGCAATCAAAGAACTTTCTGGAAATGACTTGAAAAATACCTATGATTTTTTCGTTATTAAAGCATCATATTCCTTTCTTAACAGTATGATAATTCTTTTGAAATCCATGTTGTTTTGCGTTCGACAAATTATTAGTCTCTACAAGGGTCAAAATCGTCTTATTGATGACTCCACAATTTCTAAATCATGAAGATGGTGGGACATCATATTGTGTTGGAATAACTACCTAATTTCAATGATCTTCATATGTGGTTTGTTAAGCGATCAGTCACAATTTTTGGCCATTCATGGTCAACTGTTTAGACTTTCTAATGAGGATAACTGACAATTTTTTCATGATCTGTCCCAAGCATTCTAGATTTTCCTATTAGTTCTAGCGCAGGGATATACGAGAAGCTTACCCTGAAGTTATGTTACCTTTAATGGAGAACCATGTTTGCGTCTAGATAAACAAGCTACATTTAGTATAAAACGTTTCCTAGAATCTTGCTAATTAGCTTTCCTAGGCTTGCAGTATGTTATATACCAGGTTTCTGTCTGGCTCCAACTTGTCAAATAAAGTATGTTTACATTTTTCGTTTTATTGCTCTCACTGTCTGCTTTTTTTTCCTAGGATATTGAAACTGTTGACTCGAAAAGTTCATTTAGATTCTAGCTATTTATTTTTCATTCATATGCTCGGAAACAAAATCTTGGTTTTCAAAGCTCAGATAAATAAGTCGTTAAAAAGATCTGGAGCACTTGATATAATGCAGATGGCACTCTGAAATACCGCGATACGTCAAAACCGTTGGTAGTGACCATTTTTATGGAGACCCAAAAAAGCAATGTTGCAGGCTTTTGATATGTGTGTATTGGGTCTAGAGTTAACAAAAGATTCGAAACTTAGTATAAATGGTGAGACCGGTTACGACAATTAATAGTTAAATATTTCGAGATTCTCTTGCAATATATACTATGTGAAAAACTTATTTGCTCGTGAATTTACGTATTATGCAAGCTGAAGCAGTTCAAGCGTCTCATCGTTGAATTCCTCCCATAAAAACTAGCCTAATTTGTCACTATGACTGACCTCCTGAACACCCAAGATATTAAACAGGTGGTGACTTTTTATCTCTCTGTCAGATTTCGGGACAAAGAGAGAGAGAGACAAGGTAGATATCAGAAGTTAAAACACTTTCAGTTTAGATGTTAGAGCAGGTAACTTAGTAGTGTATTGATATCTGTGTTCCGATGGCTGTATTACAATGGACCAAAACCTGGAAAGTGCCGGGGAATTTTGTGCGTTACTGACAGATTAGACGTACGAGGCATCGTCAGTCATCCTGGTAGGTGTTCCCAGCTTAAAAGATGTTCACAAACACCCAGTATTCTCTGCACTGTTATGAATAATTTCTCTATATAGGTTAATTTGAAGAAGCTCAATCAATTTTGTGGGGATTATTCTGATGTTTTAACTGCCCTTATAGACGTGCGCGTACGGAAGGTGCATTTTGCGTGAAGGCGCAACGGATGTTCCACTGCAAATAGGGTTCTGAGAAGGGACAAAAGAGACAGCGAAAAATACAGCAACGAGATAGTTGTATATATATAACCAAAGCACAGCTTAACGTTTGATGGTGAATTTGAAAGTGAAGTGGTAAGTCAAGATAAAATTCATATTAAACCCTAACATTTAAGTAAGTTGTGGTATTAAAGCCCGTAAATGATGGAGTACGGCTACGTAGAAAGAAGAGTTATGGAATGTGTTAAGTGGATAGGAGAGAAATTAAAGTAAGAAGCTGGATGTCCGTACATTGAAACCGGAAGCAAAATAAGGAGAGTAAAGTTTGTAAAATACATTTTTCATTGTTAAACTTTTTAAACTTTTTTAACAAATACCAACCTCTAAGTCATACTGCAGGTGCCCGAATAAGCATGTTGCTGGTTGTCTTGGCAGAATAGTGAACTCAGGATATTTTCAGTAACATGAGTCTCGGAAGTAGCAAGCGTACAAGAGCAACCTCAGTATCACTCGTTAGCCGCCTCATAAATCGAAAAGAGAAGAAAGCAAACAAAAGGTTCTACCTTAAAAGCATGAGTGGACTGAAGTCATCGCCTTCAATATCAATGTTTGTTTGTAAGTACCTCCGCCCCCCCTCGTTTCTTGTTGTTAAGTTCATTTAAAATAATTATAAAATAACCTTTTATGTTCTACTTAAAGGTCTATACCTTACATACTTTTTGGGAAACACTAATTCTTCAGGTCCTTTTCACAAGCTTGTCTGGCTGTTAAAACGTATGAACTATTAGTGAGGTATCAATACAATACAGTTATGAAGAAAAAAAGTGCCGGTTTTTAAACAATCTATGTGCATCTAGAATGTAGTGTCAGAGAAGTGTTTAACAAAGTGAGCAGGAAACTTGAGGAGTATTATGGGTAAAAGTGAGGCAACAGATAACAAGATTGATGAGTTCTAATAAGCCAGTTTACAGTTGAACAATATCGATCGACCCGGTGAGGAACCTGTCTATTTCAAGTAAAAACTAAAGAGCTATGTGTGCTACTTCGGAGGATAAGAAAATAAAATATAGCTCTGAATTCGGTATTGTTTGAACGTATGCGGAGTTGATAATACGGAAGCAGGGTGCTAGTGAAATCACGCGTGCAGATGAGACAGCGCAACTGAGAGCTTGATTAAGAAGCTTTACAAACTCGTGTAGCCCACATGTTATGCTCATTTTTGAGGGAAGGATATCAGTGCATACTAAGTGAGGAAGAATTTTTCTCGAATTTTTGGTTTATACTTTTCAAGTTTCACTTGTATATACTTTATCTCAAGGGTTATGTATACATGAGCCTTGGATAAGGATTACACCACGAGAGTAGTATATGAGCTTGTGCAGTAGCTTAAATTGGAGGATTAGATTGGACCTAACCCTTCTTTTCCACAGTGGATGAAATCCAAGTTCATGGTATCGAGTAGGATATTCAATGAGTGAGTTATGATTGAGTATTTTTCGAGTGAAATTCCATTTAATTCTTTCAACGTTCTGCAGATCAGATAGACGCAAGTTGGAAAATAAGAATGAGCAGCATTCAGCAATAGGTCTTATGCATGTTTTGTAGAGAATTGTCCTGGATTCTCTATGAAGGAATTTACGAAAAACAAAACCTTGCATTTTTCTCATTCAGTCAATATATATATATATATATATATATATATATATATATATACATAATATATCCAAAGCAAAAGTGCTAGAATAATTGGTCCTGCCATCTTAAAGAGCATGGATGGTATTTCATCCGCATCACAGCTTCTACTAGGTTTGACAGTTTTAATGGCAGCCTGAATATCGCTAAGATCAAATTTGATAGTACTGAGATTATTCTTGCTGCTGCAGCTAAAATTAATATCAGAGATAAGAAATATGTTCTGATTGGCGGTGAACTATGAACAAAAACTTCACAAATAACAATTTGGTCATAATAAGTCTCTTCAACACGCAGCATAGAATGAATGTTGTTTATTAGGCAGATGACAGTCATTGTTCTGAATGACATTTTGGAGAGGATAGAGGTGTCTAATGCAGATTTAATGGTGACATTGTATACATGTAATGTTTCAGAGAGTTCGAGACTAGTAAGGAACGCAATCCAGTTGGAGTGTTGAATTAGAAACTAGGAGCTGTTCCGGTCAGCGTGTTCATAGTCTCGGTATAGAAAACGCGTTATCGTTTTGGATTTGTCTCATTTTGTAAGAAACAGTAATGTGCACTGGACTATTTTATGGGCGCTGTTGTGAAACTTTACGCAGACCGCCACAGATGTTGTATAATAGTCTAATTTATGGTAGCTGATTCACTAACATCACGATGTACCTTAGTCTGATCGGTACTTTGAGATTTTTAATTTGTCATAAGATTAAGAAAGATGTCTATATATTATTAAGTGAAGGGGAAATTACAGTTTCAATGGATGAAATAACATTCCAGATTCTTATCGGACCGGAATGAGAAGGTAGTCGAGATACAAAACTCTATTGTGAAAATAATAATACACCGAAACGAAAATCATTACTATAATTTGAATTAGCAGTATGTAACAACACAGTCTGTCGTGCAGAAGCTGCATAAGGATGACTGCTTCACCTGCTCAATGCCAGTCAAAATCAGTGAGTCTGCTTTTGAATCCTGTAGCACATCGGTCCATTGTCATTGCGACTCTACAGTAACTAAAGAGTACTGTGGATTCATGTTGAGTCTTCCTTGCCCGTGGTTCTGGTGTGTCTGCACACGGTGCAGAGCATCTGAGGTATTGGCCAAAAAACAAGCCCCACGCAAAATCAGCCCAAAAGTCCTACAGGACAAACCGAAATCGCCCGTCACTAAGCCAGTGAAAAAAGCGATCAAAGCAACCAAAACCCTAACTAACACACCAACAAAATTACCGGTTGCTGTTAATCCCCCAGTATCTGTGAAAAATAAGGAACAGTGCGTCAATCTGAAGAAGAGTTACGAACGCAAGCTTCGTTCCATGCAGTCAAACTTGTTTCATCTTTATTTATATTAACGGCACCCATTACCCTCTGTTTGCTCGGATCCAAATTACCATTCTTTTCCAAACGAGTGAAACTCACATTTTGAGCAGTTAGGGGACGTCTACAATCACACTTCTGGGATCCGTCTTGATGCTTAAACCCTCTACATTTTTCCTTCGTCGCTATTCTCAAAAAAGCCACCTTATCCTCTACAGATACTGACTTCTCACTAAGATGGACGTCAACAAGCTCTACATCATTAGGCTTACATATTCTGTCTTCAGGAGATTGTATTTTACTAACACTATTAACAACCTTTCTAATTTCTGGGCGTGATGTAGGTCCAAAAACATTCGAAGAATTCTTATGTCCCGGTCGCAGATGACTATTCACTTTCATATCATGTCTTGTTTTTGGGCGATTGGCTAATCGTCCAAATCTACTACTGGCTATCTTTGCATGTGACGATATAAACTCTGTGAAATCTGCGAATGTGGGCTCTCTATCCCCATCACTCCACGAGGCGTTACCCCTATTTCTTTATTATGCAAAATATAAAATGACTGATAAAAATATTGGATATAATGCAATTATATGTAGTCGATATCGTCATCGAATTATTCAATCAGTTTGCAGTATGTAAACTTTTATGTCGAACCCCCATGGCTCATCCCATCTTTCGGACAAATTAATTTTTCCACTATCCTCAAGTTATTACTAACTCGTCTTCTGACCTTGTCAGTCATTCACTCATATCTTGGTTGTTTTTATTTGTGTGTGTGCACACCTACCTCGCTGATAACATGATATTGAAACATTTTTCTTCTCCCAAATGAATTACAATACAATTTGTTAGTGTAAATAGTCTTGAACTGAGAAAAATTGTTTTTGCCTACAGTTTTGAATATTTCTATGCTATATTCTAATTTAAGTTAATGATACGTTTAATATATTTTGTGTACAATATCAGTTCCATGTAATCCCGTCCAACAAAGATTATGAAGTCACTTAATCAATTAGAATATACAACTGAGTTATATCTAAAGTGGTTTTTCTAAGTCTTCTTAAGACAAATACATGAAGCTCTTTTAGTTAGACTGATCACAGTTTGTGCACACCAAAACTCGTGTTTATGGATATATCTTTCCGTATAACTGAAATTTTGTCTTATGAGTACTTAAATTCTAGTGAAACTATTCACTTACTTCTACTATAACCATAATAATGTGAGCTTTTTGAAATTTTTTAAATATCACTACCAAGAATTTTAAAGGAAATAAATAGTTAAGGTCCTAGTTACTGACAGTATTTCATCATTAGGAATCTAGTTTGCTATAAATCAAACAATTGGGTTTAAATAATCAAAATATATTGACACTCACAACGCGGAGCATAAACTTTATTTAAATCAGTTCACTGAAACTGTCTGTTAGATCATTAGCTATTTTATGCAAACATGGTACTTTCAGTTACATATCCAATATAACCTAAGAAACTGATTATTTTCTATTTTCTAAGCTTTTGTCTGATTGAATAAAGTGTATTAATTAATGAGTTTTATTCTTCCTTTTTAGTAATCGTTAATTAAATCGTATGATCAATATGATGATCATGTAACAATGTTCTAAAAAGTATTTTAAATAACTATTGACTTGAGAAGAAACTTCAGCATGATTTTATGATATAAACATCACTATGTTTTACCCCAGTTTGTTCACTGTGCCTCCTTATCATACGAACATCAATAAAATCCTAAACTTCATTAAGCAGTCACTACCAATATTTTTCGAAGGATGGTGAACTGTTAAGAAATAAAAGAATGAGTAAACTCAACCTTATTTAACTGATTTAGCGTTGATAGTTTACTCGAATGATGTAGATAAAGTGCCTAAAAGAATTTGTGTTTAGATGTGTGAATAATAAAAGTTTTTTAAAATTGTTATGCTCGTCAATTGATATGCTTGAAACTGATACGAGTTTACCTTAGTTGGTAAACTAGAGCGAAGAAAAATGATCGATTGACACGATAGGCTACTTTAATCCGAGCGTGCCAAAGCCCCACTGAGTAGAGGAAGAAGTCTTGACAAGACGTAGAAAGTGTATTCTACAAGCACCCAGCAAATATGAGGTTCACAAACACACAAACCGAGTTTATTTAAATATGATAGAAACGTCCTTGGGAAAGCCACAAAAATAGCGTACTAAAATAATGCATCAACAGTCAAGGATTTTCCGGGTGGGAAATGTAATCTCAAGGTCAACTGATCAGCCCATGCTCGTACAAATAAAATCCGAAATTAGGATCTATATCAAGTGAGTTCTGGAAATCTAACGTCCTCAACAAAAATTCAGCAATCACAAATAAGCTGGTTGCATAAGTGCTTCCAACAAGTTTTGATTATACTTTTCACAAAAAATGTATTGGTTTATCTCGATCGATTTAATGAAAAATTACTTCATTTTAGTTTCAGATGTTTGATAAGAATTGAGAATAGTGTTACGTCTTATTGTTACAATGTATATATTTCAGAAATAAATGGATTACAAACTATACATTTCATTTACAAATATCGATCAATAAAATATTTTAACTCCAGCTCATATTATATAAAACTGTATTGTATGAGCAGTGCTCATTATATTTCAAAAATTTTAAAATTGACCCTCAGACGTATTGTTTTAGTAAAGTGACATTTTGATTGACAATGGAATGAAAGATATAATCACAAGTCTGTCAGGATGACATAAGTGTCTCAGACTTAACAGCTCATTGAAACCCAGCTAGGCTGATGCTTGTGATCAAAAGATATATCATGGCAGTCTACTCTGGACGCACATAGTATCAAGAAAGAGAGTACTAACTATTTTACATTTGAAAGATATAATGTCTACTAAAAATATACGCACTTGGTGATTGATAAAATGAGGTCTTAAGTCATCGACAAGACATTACCTCCATTATTATTCAAGTTGCGAGTGAAATTAATGAATCGTAAATCAGTAACACAACCATCAGCGGAAAAGTTTGATGGTTATCAAAAAATGTTGATTCATTTGTCTTCACTATCATTTAGGAAGGTAATTGGCTGTTGATTAGACTAAGTAATTTAGAAATACACCGTGTTCTGTACAAACATTTAGCTTCAGATGAAAAAAATATAAACATGGTCGTTTCATTTGCCATCACCAAATGATTGTTTCGTCCAACTTTCGGTAAAATCTAAAAGTCATGAGTTTTATCATGTTGAAAGCTGTAAAAGATAATTACTGATGCGTTTTAAGTAAAAATCAAACAACTATTCAATGCTCATTTATTTTCGTAATTTTTATAGTTGATGAAAGTTTGAAAAAATAAAGTTGTTTTCGAATTATGAAATTATATATTTCACAAATTATCTAACTGAAACAATCAGAAAAAAAAATGAAGACACCATTCATGTAGTAAGAATTATTTAATTCAGAATAACAACTATTGTAATTTTAGTCAGGCGATATTTTAAATTTATACCAAAATTAATGTGCATTATAACAAAAGACAATAAATTAGTCAGAAACATTCACATTGTGTTAGTTGATTTATCAACTTAACAAATATAATTTCAGCATCAGAAATTAATGGCGAATATGATTATTTGTTAACATTGTAATTCATAAATGTGTGTGTGTGTGTGTCAGTGTGTGCATTTCATTCACATATCGAAAATGGTAAAACTGTCATCACAACTACCCAAGTCTACATGATGTTGGCTTGTTACAATTTTCCTAATTGCAAGTAATGCAACATTAATTTTCATGAATCTTATGTTTTAATATTATTTTAATTGTTCTACTAACTATACATAAAAGTAGAACAAAGAGGTGTAAATGACCCATGTTTAAAGAAGTAAAAAATACTCATGTTTTTTTTTTCAAAATATAACAAAGTAATTTTTGGAATTAATTTATCGCAGCTCTGAACACAAATTTGAAATATGATGCGAAAAAAGGAGGAGAACGAACACGAATTTTACAAACAAAGAAAAAACCCAGTGTATTGTGTAATCCCTACCGACACGTCTAAAACTTATATTCAAGCCTTTGTTAATCTTAAGAAAATATACTTACAACTAATATTTCCTACTAATTTACAACGTTATTAACCAAAATAATTCATATAACTAAGATTAATAAAGTATTCTTGTAAGAATAGAAGTGGACTCTTACATTTAAACAAATAAAAGAGTTCGAATGCATAGAATTGCTAAGTAAATTTCTAATCACTCTATAGTTCTTATGTTAAGTAGTTAATGGAGCTGACTTTCACTCAACGAGTCAATTTTATTATAACTATGTATTCAATCGCTTTCATGATTGATAATATTATTGTGAAAACTTGAAACCATACTTTACTTGTGTTGGATTACCCATGTAGCTATACAAACATCAGTTACAATTATAATCCGAAGAGATAATAGTTTTAATTGACTAACTATTTCACATCGTATTACCTTTTTAATTCCATCAGTTTAAGAATATTAATCGCATTATTAGTTAAAATGTAGCTGATAAGTCAACCTGAAATGGAATGATGAGTTCATTGTATTTTCAAAACTTCTTTCTTTCTTGCTATTCAAAATAAACGAAATAATTTCATAATTTATTTACTGAATAGTGCATATTCTGTAATATGACACGTTCAATGATTGTGGGCCTTATAATACAGTGTTGTTCTCCGGATAAATTACCTTTTATATTTGGTGGTATTTAAAGTATGATTTTGGCAATTCATTAAAATTTAATTGTGATTAGTGAGAAATAGAAAATGTTGACATAAAATTATGGCAGTAACCAAACAATTGTACTGTTTATTCGATATAGAAATATTCAAAATATTTTGATGACCAGGAAAAAGAGAAAGGGTGAGACGAGAGTAAGCGACGTTGCCTGATGCCGGTCTTCACCTCGAACGATTCTGTCAGCTGAGCTCCGTGCACGGTTTTGCTATTTAATCCATCATAAGAATTCCGTTTGTTGTTAACTATCTTTTCAGGCACCTCATATGTCGAAGAAGCCTCCATAGTTGTGTCTTATCCTCACTATCAAACGCTTTTTCGTAGTCAATGAAGTTGTTGTTGAGTGGTGAGTTCCATTCAATTAATTGTTCCACAACGATCCGTAATGTTGCAATTCGGTCAGTACATGATGTATTCTTACGGAATCCAGCCTGTTGATCTCAAATTTGGATGTTTACTGAGTCCTTCATTCTGTTTAACAATACTCTGTATTTCACACACTTACTGAGATTGCCTTTCTTTGGAATCTTGATCAGGTATCCTTCTCTGTGTTGATGTTTCTTGTGACCTAGAACCTCCTGACATGTTGAAATGATTGCTCCTTCATCACTTTCCAATTGTTCTCCATGGCTGTGTACTGGATCCACTTTTATGAAGAGAAAGCGGTTGGTTTCTCTGTGACGGGCCCGTAATCAATCTTGACTCGACCACCCACTAAAGTTGTTTCCTCTCCATTGAGTAGATTGTCAAAGCCTGAACTTATTGCTTAGGGCTATCTTGAATTCGTGAAGCTTTCCAGGGTACCGAAGATCTGAGGTATTTCAGCTCCTCTCTTGGTTCTCACGTCCTCCATTATCCTTCTGAACCTTTTATTGATACAGATATAGTCGATTTGGTTCCAAGTAGTGTGATCCGGTGAAATCCATGTGGTTTTGTGTATGAGTTTGTGTGGGAATGTTGTGCCACTGATGACCAGTTTGTTGAAGACACATAGGTTTGCAAATCTTTCTCCATTTTTGTTCTTTTTTCCCAGTCCATGTCGTCCCATGATGTATTGATATCCAGGGTTGAAAATGCCAACCTTGGCATTTAGGTCTCGCATCAGAACGGTCAAATCCTTTGATGAGCTTTTATCGACGACTGATTCCAGCTTCTCGTAGAATTGATCTTTAACATTTTCGTTGTAATCATTGATAGACGCATAGCATTGGATGACGTTCATTGTAATGCCTTCTTTGTTTGTTTAGAAGGATGTTTTAATGATCCCACGTCCATGAGATTCCTGTCTTGTCAGTGCCTTTTGTGCTTGTTTGTACAGCATCAGTGCAGCCCCCTGTGTATGTGTTGTATTTTCTGCTTCATGGTCGGAGAATAGCAGCAGTTCTTCTGAAGCTAGTCTCAGTTGTCCAACCTGCTAGCAATGTGTTTCACCGATTCCAAGCACCTCCAAGTTGTATCATTCCATTTCTTCTGCTACGTGGAATAGTCTTACGGTCTCTCACATTGTACCAACATTTAACGTGCGTAAAATAGTGGTTAGTCTGGTTGTGAGGAGGGGCATCGGCCTCATGAATTCCGAAGGAACTCGTCTTTCATCATGAGCTGTCATAGCTCTTCTGAAAGAAGACCTTCTAACTCCCGGGCAGAGTTAAAATGGTTTAAGTTTTTTTCTGGTTAGTGTTATGTAGCGAGTTAGATTTCTACGGGTTGGGGTAGCCAATCACATGCCTAACCCTCCTTCTTTATCCGGGCTTGGGACCGGCAGTATTACCAGATGGGCTACAGGCGGATTTAAACATTTCCATGTCAGCAATGGAATCATTGATGGATTTGTAATATCTAGAGGAGTAGAAAAATAAATATCTGACATTTCTCAACTTGATTTAGGCTACTTCTTCGGAGAATGAATGAACGGATGAATTAAATTAACGCAAATTTTTTGGATGGTAACGCCTTCTATACCACTGAAGGTAATATTTGAAATGCTACAGCAGCTCACCTTATTTATTTAGTTGTTTTGATATTTTTAATATTGATCTGACTGTCATTGAAAGTAGTATACACAGAGATCATGGATTTAATTTTGAGCTTTTGAAGTTATTTTTATTAGGAGCTCTTTCTGCGTGGTTCAGGCCATTCATCTAAGCTAAAATATTTAATTGTATTGATATCTCTCGAAATTAACAGATACATAAACGGAACTCTACTTTTCCATGCAACAAATTTCACAGTTTTCATACCCTCTGACATGAAAAGGAATACCCGAACATGCCTGACAATAACCACTTTTATCAGATCAACATGACGCCAATTTGATCGGAATTTCTTTTTTATTGATTCTGGTTGTGTTAAATATTTCCGCCTTGTTACGAAGCAAGCTTGAATCCTTAAATGGGTCGTTTGAAAACCACTGCTAATTATTTGATACTTATTGTATGTAATGTAGACTAAATAATGACATCCAGGGTCCCTTTTTCGTTCAGTCTGTGACTCAACACTAGGATATGATTCCATCTTAATGTTGATTTTTACACCAGGACTCGAACCAAATGGCTTTCGCTTCAAATACCCACTGAACTACAGGATCTAGATAGCGACAACTTTACTGGACAAGTATGAAAAGGTGTAAGTAATGGTTTGAGTTTCAGTGAGTAGACCAACTATGAGATGCAGGTACATCTAATTTACGAATCCAAACAAGGACGAAATCTAAATCCTAATCATATATTAAATGTATTAAAAACTGTACCATGACTTTATATTGAGGTAACCCCCTCAAGATGCATGTATTGCTACAGGAACTGACTGATTACAGTCCTGAATATCAAATATGCGAAATTACAAACGTATACTCATATCTGGAACTTTATTCAGATAGTAATTTTAAAAATGTGTCATAACTACATAAGAATGAAGATTTCCAGAATAATGAACCTAAAATAGATATATTTATATTTTATAATCATTATTACATGTTAAGATGTTGACGATTTATGAAGAAATTCGAATATAAACCTTTCCTTTCATTATCGGAACTCAGATAATTTAAACTTATGTAATGGTAAATAGTAATATGCAGTGTATAACACTCTTTTGATACGAAAATGGCTCAGATTTGAATAACTAGCGTTTTATGTACCCTTTGGTTGAAAATTTGACTTTACATAGGTATCACGTCTATGAATTAATATATAAGCCCATCAATAGCTAGAAAATTACTTACTATCCATTAGCAAAACGACTTTTCGTAACTTCTCGTAACTAATCAAGAATACAAAACCTATGAGCATAAAGAATACACTATTCCCATCGATATCTTACAATCAATTAATAGAATTAACTTATGAATTTATTTAAGATTGAATTGAAAATAAAAATGCTCAATGACAACAAACAGACAACAAATGGACTATCAATTTTGTTCAGTTGATTTTTATGGGGAAAAAAAAGTACTCAACAAAATAACAACATTGTTATTATTGTATAGTAGTAGAGAAGAAGAAAATGAGAGAGTGGAAAAAACAAAGTTTATATGACTTTTGTTTATACATAATCTTTCAATGTCTAAAAGGAAATAAATAATGTAGTGATTTTTTTAGCATGATTTCATGTATGCGCTAATTATATAGTGGTTAAAATGTCATTTATTTTTGTATAGAATGTAACAGAACAAACAATACAATTATGATCATATTTACTAATGTATACGACATTATGTGCGTATATAAGTATAAAGTATGGAAGCAAAATTATTTTAACCATGGTGATAATGTTTGAGGTGCGAATAAATCCTTTTCACTTTCAATCGGTAGCTTTTCACTTGGTTTGGATGATTGTGTATATGGTTGAAAGTGCAATGAGTTCGTTGAGTATTCTTCATTCAAAGGTGATCTAACTGGGTACAGGTCTTTGATTCTCCTGTTAACCTTTTTTAAGTATTTACTTTCTGTTTGTCTATTCAATGTACCTTGACTACGACGTACTAAAAGACGACGTGTTGCATGTTTCTTGCGTGAATTTTGATAAGATGACATAGAAGATGGGATTTTACGGTTTGTTCGATCAATATTCGAGCTATTTAACGACGAAAACGAAGGTGAATATACATAACTATTTGGATGATTTGCATGTTTTTGTATGGTCATCGTATTAGATCGCTTAGTTGGTGGTGATTTGGTGTGATACAGTGTATTTAACTGCTTATTATTTGGATTAGTTGATGTCATTCTGTCTGAAATCGGTAGTTTGCATAATTGGGAAGGCGGACGTCTCATTGCTTTAAGAGCACGTTTAAGCCCAAGGTTGGAACGATTGATACGGGATAAATACTCAACCTTAAATTAAGAATAAATAAAAATAAACATTTTAAGCATAGAATAACCGATGTATATTTTTTATTGGTAACAGTTCTTCTCCCATCAGATGGCAACTTGGTATTAGGCATAGAATAGCCTCCAGCATTCGATACAACTCTTGGTGTTTTATCCGATATGCATCAATCTTCTAACCATGAACTATCCCATGAATATGATCGTCAAAATAAATCCGCTCTTACTTCACTATCCATATTTATTATGAAAAATTTTTAATGAGATTCAGTTTAACTGTTGAGTAATCACCCTAACTTTTGAAAGAATATTTACCAGTAGTATAGAAAAATTTATGTCCTTAAAATACTTGATTTGTAAAGCGAGTAACTGAAATGCATAGTCCATTTATTACGCTCAATGTAAGTGATACGGGAGTAAAACTATTTCAGTATCTATATGATCAAAATATTGTGATCGTTTCTTCGATTTTCGAAACATGATTTAACATGGTTTCTGAATGAAATTTAACGTATTTGATTGTATTTTGAATTAATCAGAATAATAGAAAAGAACAAGACATGTGAAAATCTCTTTACCTAGTTGACTGAAATGCAGAAAGTACACTATATGTTATTAATTTTGCAACTGTTTTCTTTTTAATACAGTTAAGATTTGATTATTACACAGTGGATATATTTAAATCAGTACATTTGATGTGCTCAGTTTAGCTTAGCATCTTAAATAGCATGTAGTTTAAACCTCTGAAATATGGAAAAATCATCTTATTTTAAACTTTTATCTTATAAAAATAATTTTGGAACAAAAAGTTAACATCTCTACATTTTCCATGATTTCTTTTAATTCAATAGTATCTCGCTAAATACATAAAGCAATCATTATCTATAGTAATTAAATATATTGTCTACATTATTCACAGTACTTAAATGTGTCATATGAATACAATGGAAAATGGAAACTTCCTATTGCCTTGATGTTCTGATCACTACTGAAGTTGAATATGTTTAAGGATAAAGCTTACTAGTATATTTATGCTTATTTATTTTCCGTCCAGGTATGAAGTATTGTGAATCCACAAAGAAGTAAGAACTCAATTCGATATAGGCAATATATTATTGTAATTACTTGTTCAACCTTCCGGTATTAAATTACTAATTAAAATTAATTAGTAAAATATAGGCATTGTAAAGTATGGGTGCTCAATGAAAGATAATCAACATATTTCAAAAGTTTTAAGTTACGAAACACATATTTTCTGATTTTATTTTGATCGCAGATACCGAATGAAAAATAACTAGAAATTATAATCAGATTCAATTTTTAGAGAATAGGAGATAAGGTAAATAAGACGGCTTTCGAGATCAAAACATTATCGTCGAGGTATTTTCGATCCATTATTATGAAAGCAGGACGATGGATACTAACGGTGATGAGGTGAATATTTCATACTAGTTGAGCTATATCATTTTCCGATCATACTTAACAAGATTGTGGTGGTGGTGGTGGTGTTTGGTCCTCTGAGCTATACTATTGTGTTTCATGTTAACTGTTCTTCAGTTATTTAACCTGAATATATAAATGAGCAATAAACTAAATTAAAAGACAAACAAGAACAAGATTATTTTGGAAATATGATAAATTCATTGTCTTTCAATAGTGTTTCGTCAGCTATACGTAAACTAACAAATTTTTATTTACTTCGAAATAACTGCTGCTGTAACAATTTCTTCGAAGATATGCTACAAACTTTTGGCTTGATGAACGTTTAATTAATTACGCTGCCCTGTTTATAAGTATTTTTCCTGTCTTAAAGACACTTTTGATATTTATTTTATTTATCATCATAAGACTCCTTTGGACGTTTCTGTGACCACTAGAATTGTAATCTAGCTATGTAATAATAAATCGACATGTCCTCACTTAGCTTCACTACAATTGATGATACGAGTAAAGGGATTTGGTGCATTGTCAGCGCTAGTCTCAAAATAAATTTTCTATTGACGTGAAGAGACGTATATCCAGAGAATGTATGGACACTGTCGTGATACCCAACCACAAATGTTTAGTGGTCAAGTTCTATAGACTAGTCTTGTGTTGATCAACAAAGGCTGTAAGTAAAAGTTTGAAAGTTTGATTAGTCCGTTCAAAGATCTCGCTGTATTTACAGTGGTAAGTAGTTATTCATATTTTGTATATTCCTAACACTTGAAATAATAATTTGAATAGCACGATTCTAAAGTTGGAATTTCTAGCAGAATGTAAATGGTACGGAAAAAATGGTATTGTACTTGTTTCGTTTAAATTTGTGAAAAAGATGAATTGTAGTAAATTTATTGATTTTAACTTAAACTATTTATTATCACCCTTATTCTCTTTATATGCTACATCGATTTCCTGATTTTACTTTCTAAACTGTTCATCATGTGAGTTGATAGTCACGACAAAGCATATTACAATTGTTATGTTAAAGATAAGTTCTGAAAAGACTGAACAATTTATCGATGAATTGAATCTACAGAAATTTTATGTTTTGTCCATAAAACAATAGATATTATAAGGAGGGAAAGAACTGAGAAACGGATGTTAATTACAGTCGATTATTAAAGTGATAATTAGCTTACAGTTTACAACGAAGTACAAATAGTGATAATTTTGCTATCATATGTCAACTACTTGTAAGTAATATAATCGCATCCACTCTTTGTGTTCGCTCAAATTCAAACCTTCTGAATTCCTCATCTCTATCTTTCGCTTTCTAAATTTATCTCACTGAATTATACTTCTTGGATTATATCTTCAAAACCTAGTCTTTTTCATTCCCAGTAATACTTCTACTATCGTTACTACTATTGGATTGGAACTGACAGTCGCATCTCTGTGCTAATATGGTATGGCAACCTGAACTGATGTACGTACGTATGAAGTTTTGTGTTGTAAGTAACTGACTGACTGAAGTAATATAATCCTTCTAATGTAATCTAATTAAATATTTAAGTAATTCTCAAGTAATTTCTTTGAGTTGGTAAAGAGAAATTTACTGATCATAAGATATTCAACTGTCAGAATTAAAATCAATACATCTACTTTCATGGGTAAACATTTCAGTTCTTAAGACAAATGCACTAAAAATTATTTCCACATTTTAAAGGTTTTCTTAACAAACTACTTGTAAAGTCATCAATCATGCACTAAAACTTGGAGTGATCTTCATACTAATGAAGATATGATACAACTTTCCAGCACTATTTCATCGCATGTTCAAAATAATACAGTTTACATCATGCTAACTCTCTTCACTAATGTTTCTGACACTTTAAACTCGATAAGTTTGGACTTTTACAACCATTCATTCAAACTGACAATCTAAAGTATTCGTTGACAGAAAGCATGTATCAGAAAAAAAGTGACTGACTTACACATATTACAAGTTTATTATGAGATATAATCACTTACAATGGTTTTTTAATGATTTCAATAAAATAAAATCTTATATTCTCCTCACAAAAGCAATTCACTTACATGTAGCACTGCTCGATTTGATGATATTTTACCCATAATCAACCATTTGGTTGGTTTGTTATGCATCGAATCCGCTAATTCATTCAAAAGATTACATTCACAGTCTACAGTGATTTTTAAACGACCAAAATTAATATATTCTTTTGGAAGTTTAAGTGTTCTAGCTTGTCTATCTAAATACAATAGAATAGATCTATTATTGCTTGTAGTTTCTTTATTAATATACACAATTTGTGCACGTATCACTAGAAAAGAGAAGGGAAATGAATGTTAAAGTCAAATGTTTATTTTATAAGATTACTGAATAAGCTTGTGTAATTTTTATCGGTAAAACTGACTACGTACTACTGGTGAAGTATTGACGACAACTGACTTTATCAGCGTAGATTATACGTTCATGATCATTATTTATCTTTAAGGTCACCAATCTAAAGTAAAATAGTAATCCAGCTGAGAATAATAAGATTTTGAAAGAAAACTCTTTACTTTTCACAGATGTTTCCAAAAACATTCAAACACTAAATTACAAAAGTATGCACTGCTACTTAATTTTCACTTTAAACAATCAGTGATTGTTTGGAAATTGAACTCAGCTGAATTAATTTACAGAAGATATTCTATATCTGACACTTTAAAACGGAATGTCTTACAAATGCATTTCGTCACGAAAATCATGTTATTTGATCAATTCTAACAGACTTTGTTCTTACTTGAGTGGAACAACTATTTTGATGATTGAAATTGTAGGAAAAAAGAAATCAAATAGGTAAGTGATGTGAATTCGGTGAATATTATTAACTAAGACGTTTTAGATGCATTCTCATATCTATTTAAGTTGCATACTTTTAAATTTCAGACTGTGAACTATTTTGCAATACAAAAGAGAAAATCTCATTTAAAAAAAAATAATAAACGATTACAATTTCACTTACCAACATCAGCCATACAAAAACTACTAATTGCACTTTCAAATGTTGGTTCTTCTACACAACCAGAACAACGAAGTCCTATGAACGAATTACATAAATTGTAAAATGATTTTAAAGTGAAACTTTATAGTACAACTAATAATAATGCGCTGTTTATAAATAACAGTAAATAATATACACCATTAATAAAGAAAACAATTCAGTTCAGTTGCCCATACGAGAATGTAATCACTGATAAGTTAAATGAGTATATAAGTTGACAAATACTGATAATAGAACAATACATGTAAGCGAACAATATTGTTTTCAGTTAGATCGTCATCCAGCTGTACTATAATATACATGAATATTGATATGAAAATTGTACACCATTCAATGCAGTTTATTTGAGTCTATAATCATAATCACATAGATTACGTAACTGTACATAATAGGTAAAAAAGTACAAGTTGATAGTAAGAATCAAGGTGTACTGATAGTAGTAAGAATAACAAAATACAATAACGAAAGGTTGTGTCAGTAGTTCAACACTGGAAATAGTAGGTCAAAAGTGGATAAATAAACTTAAAACAACATTGTGACCATTACATAATAAGAAGTGTGTAAATTATTAGATAATGACGAATATAAACAGAAATAGGCGAAAAAATCACAAGCGAATACAGGATGTGAAAATAATGCTGATGATAACAAAAAATGTAAAAATAAATTTTTTTAAAAATCCTTTATTAAGTCGTAGCCGGGCAAGCAAGGGATATGGGAGTCACGGATTACTCCTGAACCTATAAATTGGGGTTGAATGTTCAGATTCCTACGACTTGTACTGTATGTAAAAGACGAGATCGAACTCTCTTGGGAAATGATGCAGGTATACGACAGATCAGTCGAAATGATTCAGTTTTATCTATATGATGACGTCTATCAGTCAGGGGTACTGAGATAGAGCAGTGTATTGTTTTTATCTGGCCCCTTCTAAACCATACTGGGAGATGTTTACTCATTCGTCGGTTAAGTTACTTGATAGTACACCCAATATAGCTATCTCCAAAGAGGCAGCTGAATTTGGAAATGTACACTGAGGAGACCAATTCAGGTAGTTTATCGTTCGCCTGACTAGACGTTACTGGTCAACTCGAAAAATTCAACTCAAGATTTGCTGCATAACATGTTCTACTAATAACTTTCACTAATCTATCATGCAGGACATAGCTAGCCACATTCTCGTTGAATTGTAGTTTAATGAATAGAGGCTTTGTTCGAATGGCCAAAGTCTCCAACTTTGTTTACCGGTAAACATGTACTTTTTTAGGAACGCGGTGGGGTAGCCGATCTCGGTCAGTATGTTGTTCATAAATTCCAGCTTCTGACTTCAAGTATCTACCAAACAGATCATTTTCACTCTCTTTGTGAGACATCTAACCAAATTTCTTTTGTAGCGAATAGGTGTAAAACTATAAAAGTGAGTGAATTGGCAAGCAGAGGGATTTTTCTGTACACGCTTCTACTTAACGAACCGTCATTCCACCTACTTAGTGTGACATCAAGGTAATTCAGCTTTTTGTCATAATGGTCTTCACCTGTGGAAGTGATTGCCAAGTGTGCTTTGTTGAACTGTTTTATAAGTTTACTAATATTCTGATCTACGGTAATGAATGTGTCGTTGTGGTAGTGGCAATATAGATATAATTTATTAACAGCCTCCCTAATGAGTCCATTTTCTATCTTTGCTAGAAAGAAATCATCTGAAATTAGGCCTAGAGGTGATCGCATAGCTGTTCGGTCTATTTGTCTATAATAAGTATTGTTAAACACAAAACAGACGTTCAGCATACATCGTAAGAGCAATTCTTTCAAACTATCCTCAGGGAAGCCAATGTTGATTTGATTACTAACTTACATAAATTGCATTGAATGGCTTAAAATTTTCATATAAACATTCACGTATAATAAAGTAATGTCTGATGACGATCTAATTGCAACAAAATATAGTTCCCTTATATGCGTTGTTCAAATACTGATACACCAAAATGCTCAACGTAATCTTTTGTATAATCAAGTGGATTTATCACTCTTTAGGTGCTATATTTTAAATATTACTAAAACAAAGAATAGAAAATCGATTTTAGCTAACATTCACCAAATTTAGTAATTAGTAAAGGTTGTCCTCTCATCATTCGTCCTTCAAAATTATCTTCTTAAAACACGTAAGTTGGTAAATCTAGCACTATAAATAAAGTGAATGGTTTATGAACTGATTAGAAGTGTATTTGAAAAAATTAAGATTAGTTTATAACTCTAGGTTCATACTGAAAGTGCTGATATGAAGAGTAATTTGTTATCAAGGTCAATACAAGCAAACCATCTTTCATAAAAGTAGTATAACGAAATATTAAAGGAATATTTATTCAATGTTCTTCATAAGTTCTTGACATATTGAATGTTAATCAAATTCCGTTCATTCATGCTAGTAGGTATCCCTCTTTGAGATTTTCTAAAGACTTTGGTTGTATTTTTATGATTTTTAGTTTATTTTCAACTAGAAACTCAAACAATCTCTGACAAAACAAATAAGAGTATCAAAGCATTTTTGAAGAAAGGTAGTAGCATCGATAACTTGAACCAAGTCATTCTCTAGTACACAACCTACCTGATAAGTTTCTGTACATATATAAATCTTGTTTTTTACAAAATAATTTCTAATTATTCATCCACCACCTAATAAGCATTAATGCATAGGGCATAGGCCGCCCAGCATTCTTCAACTTGCTCTAACCAGGGCCTTCGTTTCCGACCCCACCCAACCGCTTTTTATACTTCAAATGTCTGCTTCCAATTCTCAGCGTAATATGTTCTTTGATCTTTCTTTTCTCCTTTGACCTTGAGGATTACGAGTAAGGGTTTCTTCGTTACGCACTCACGTGATCTCCGCGATTTGTATCCTACCAACCTCCAGCGCTTTTTCCTTATATCTCCCTCTACTGCAATCTGGTGTGTTCTTTCTTGTAGTAGGTTGTTGCTGATGGTGTCTGACCAACGGACCTTTAGTACCTTGCGTACATAACAGTTCTTAAATATCTGTATCTTTTGAGTTATGACTTTCGTAGTTCTCCGAGTTTCAGCTCCATACAATAGAACAGTTTTGACGATCGAATTGAAAATTCTGACTTCAGTGTTGGTTGATAGATGTTTTGAGTTCTAGATGTTCTTCAGAGATGCTGCCCAGATATTCTGAAGCTTCTATGTGTTGTGTTGTATCTGAGGCTCATACTTCTTCTCTTGTGTATGTTGAGACATACTGCTGCAGAAGCTGCTGTACACTGGTCTTCTCCTCCTGCGCTTATTATTGAGTACACGGCTGAAGAGCTATATCACCAGCGAAGTTCAAATCGTTCAGCTGCACTAGAGCTGTTGACTGTATCTCTTGCTTCCCCTCGGATGTTGACTCTCTTCATAATGCAGTCGATCACAAGGAGAAAGAGAAAGGGTGAGAGTAAGCAACCTTGCCTGAAACCGGTTTTCACCTCAAACGAGTCTGTCAGCTGTCCTCCGTGCAAGTTTTTGCGGTTTACACCAACATAACAATTCCGTATGATGTTAACTATCTTCTCAGGCACACCTTAGTGTCGAAGGAGACTCCATAGTGTTGTCCTATCCATGCTATGGAATGCTTCCTCGTAGTCAGTGAAGTTGATGTAGAGTGGTGAGTTCCGTTCAATTAATTGCTCCACAATGATCCGTAATGTTGCAATTTGGTCAGTGTACGGTCCATCCTTACGCAATCCAGCTTGTTGATCTCGAAGTTGGGCATCTTCGAAGTCCTTCATTTTGTTTAACAATACCCTCCCTGTTGAAGACTTTGCCTAGCGCTGAGAGAAAAGTGTTGCCTCTGTAGTTCTCACACTTGCTGAGATTGCCTTTCTTTGGTATTCTGTTCAGGTATCCTTCTTTCCAATCTGATGGTACTTGTTCCTCATCCCAAATCTTGTTGAAGAGAATGTGAAATATTTTTGCAGTTGCTTCTACATCTGCTTTCATTGCCTATGCTGGAATGTTGTCTGGTCCTGCTGATTTGCCGCATTTGATTTGTCTGATGGTCATGCTGATCACTTCAATTGTAGGTGCGCCAATATTAATTGGGAGGTCCGTGGATTCTGCTTTGATGTTGGATGGGTTCAGCGGGATTGGTCGACTCAGGAGTTCCTTAAGGTGCTCTACTCACCGATTTCGCTGTTCGTCAGTGTTGCTGATTATTTTCCCTTCCTTGCTTTCCACTGGTCGTTCTGGTTTACTTTATGTTCCAGCGAACTTCTTTACTGCATTTTACAACTGTCTCAAGTTTCCTTCTCCTGAAGCTTTTTCTTTTTTCCTTGGTAGATCTCTCATATATTTCCGGTTATCAACTTCAATGCTCCTCTTCACTTACTTATTTGCTCGGCTTGTGTGTTAGCTTGGCGTAAGTAAATGAATAGGACTATTATAGCCATTGGCGGCTCTTAAAACAACATTCAATACACCGTTAATACAGGATATCCACCTTAAAGAAATTAGGAGTTCTTTATTCACGAATCGCATCACTGTGATACATGTGAAAAGTGCACTTGCTCAACAATTTTTGAACCGGAAAACTTTACTTACTGACATTTTTCTGGTTAGCGTTGTTTTAGGGAGTTGGTGTTGCTAACCCCATGTTCAGCCCTCCTCCTTGGGACTGGCAGTAGCCTCGGAGGGTTTCCTCCAGGCGGAGAACGAAATATATATTAAGCATTTTATGATTTTCAGAGGTTCTCTACATAAAATTATTTTGTAATGGAAACTACCGTTATAAAAGTATGTTAATCTGTATAGTTGAGTAAGTAATGTATGGTTAAATTTTCCCAAGGTTACTCAAATATATATTCTTGGTCAGAGTTTAGTTTCATCTGCTTAGAGTAAAAGCTAAGTTAGAAATTTCCGAGGAGCCCCATAGCAATATTTTATTTTAAATTTTAAAATGAACCATCCAGCTGTACAAGAATATTGTTGTCATGTACATATTTTCTCTCTCTATACTTGAAAAATTGGGTTTAGTGATCAATAAGATCGTTATATAAAGACGACTAGATGGTAACTTGAAAACAAAGTATTAATAAGGAGCTAAAACTAAAAACAGCATTACTTAGTCGAAATTCACTGGATTAAACTATCATCTCTTCAAAACGTACATCTAGGTTGTCATTGTTATTTGTATTTCGCCCATTTAATAGTTAACTTGATTTCATTTGTGTTTGTTGTAACATTTAAGGTGCTGTTTTTGCTCTATTTTCACTACAGTCCTAATTATGGTGAGTGCGTTTCATTCTTTGTTTACAAGTTGCTGATAACAATAAAACTTTGTATTCCTCATTGTTTTTACTTGCCCAAGAAGTGGTAGCCTGAATTCCTTAACAATCATTTACAACATGATGGAATTCAATCATGATCACTTGATCCGATGTTGTCTGACAGTGAATTGACTTAGTTCTTTAGGACTGTAGGCTTCTACTATTTACAACTCCTACTTGTTCACTCAGATTATATCAAACTGATTGTATTCGGAGAATGTTCCGATGAAAAACCTATAATGTGTGTACAAATATTTCAAGCCAACAGGGCTTGTCACAGCCTTTGGACAAATTAACTAGTCCATTCTGCCAGAGTTACTATTCGCTTATCTTTTGACCTTGTCAACTATTTGCTTTTATCTTGGTTGTTTTTATGTGCATTCACTCTTGGCTTGTCGCATATCTGGCTAATTTTGTGTGACTATAAATGCTTAGTCATGATTCATTATATTGGGTTGGCTCGCTCGCATTCTCCCCATATCACTTCGCTTCGCTCTGCCTATCTGCTGCTCATTAACATGTCTCTCTGCATAAAAGATTGATTGAAGTAAATTCATTCAAACGAATCCATATTTGGTTTCTAACTACCGCTGTCGCACAAACGAGGCTCGCCTAAATTTGAAATACGGAAACCGACAGGGAGATTTATTTCATAGCATACTTGAATGTCATAAATAAAGGAGTCATCACGAGCCACTAAAATAGTGACCGTACCTCGAGTTCGATGCATCCACTAAAGTAGTAAGCCCGACATGGAATCTAACATAACCAACAAGTTGGTGAGCCCGATGACGAACATAAACGTTGCCACAAACCCTACATTTGAAAGTTGGTAATCTTTTCTTCAAACTATAGTTATATTTACGGCATTAAAATTCCAGAACCTGTTGAAATAGTCTTGTATGTTTAATTAATTGTTGTGACTAGAATAGGTATGACTTTATTTAACTTTAATTTTAATGTGTCACACTACTTGACCTAGACAACATTGAATTCATTCAATTCACATAGCCTCATATTTTTTTATTTCTAGCTTATCAAGAACACAATCTTTAAAGTGGTGCAGTATACAATCGTTTTTCATTTTTGTTAAAAATAATTTTTCTAAATTTATTGGATATTATATTTGACAGATTGCAATGGAAATTGACACAAAATGACTGAATCAGATCCTTATCTATCACTAAATTCAAATTGTGCGAAAAATCATCCTTAACTAACAAACTGTAACATGTTACTTAAATTAGAAGAAAAATATATGAAGAACGATTATAAAAGCGTTCTAGAAATATATTTTATATTGTCTACGGAGGATTTATACAAACCAAAAACGTGAGATATTCTAAATATTAATCATATAATTGTTGCATAACATTGATTATTTAAGAATTTTTTTTAATTTTTTCGCAATTTTAACTTTTATTCCAGATTAATCAGATATATTATCATATACACACAGAAAAAAAGAGCATTGGAGCATCGGTTAACCATAGTGACATCAATGACGTTCAACAGAGATAAGACCAGTTACCTCGTAAACGGAAAATATACTACAATGTTAGTGATAAACACGACAAGATAAATGCATAAAAATAACATCTGCGACAGTCAGAAGTAACTGTCAGTAATAAACCACAACATTATAATATCTGAGATTTTTTATGAATGATTAATGTAGATTTTACGCTAGCTATGTACTCTACATTTCACTAGAAGTACACGGGATAACTATTGAAAAAATTTATTAAACCAGCTAGAATAAAGTTTACATTTACATTAATTGTTTATAGAAGTTTTTGTCAATTAACACTGATCATTTGACTGTTGTTAGGCTAGAAAAATCTGTCTGCCGCATAGTCAACCAGCACACACACACACACAATGATTTTTATTAGTTAAGAAGAAAAATAGTAAATTAAACAGTAAGCGTTTATATGCACATATAAAAATATATTTTAAGAAAGCTGTTCAAATCAATACGAATTTTTTTCTCATTTATGATCTATGTTGTAAATCATCAGCTTTTTTTCTTATGACGAAATAATCATTCCGCAATTTTTACACCGATCATTTTTATTAAGAAAAAAATATATAAATATATATATTTAGTGCATGATTGATACTTTCAGAGTAATTTTTTGTTGTTCTTCTCCAAATTTTCTACAATTTCTAATATATTCAATATTCAATTTCTGTATATAAGCTTATTAATAATATATTTTTAAAAAAATTAATTTTTAAATTGTTTAAATTAAAAATAAAACACTTATGTGATGTGATTGTTTATGTCTAAAAAGATTTTCCTAATTTATTGCACTTTTTCATTGAATATAACTGCTTTATAGAGTAAATATTAAGTATATATAATGACTGTGTGTGCTTGAACACCGTGAATATATCTTCTATTTCAAAAAAAAAATAAAATAAATTCATAAGGTAAACATAATTATAATTAATTGAACTAAACTCATTGATATGATAAAAAATATTATCGATCAAATAACAGAAATTAATTAATATCTATATCTTTTACTGCATATTTAAAAAAAATTCATCATCACCTTTAGCTAACGTCTGTTACCTACAATGGAGCATAGGCCAACTACCAGTATTCTCCAACCTACTCTGTCCTAGGACTTCCTTTCTAGTTCCTTTCAATTTTTATGCATTCTTCTCGTATCCTCCTCCATTTCTCGGCGTAATGTGTTCCTTAGCCTCCCTCTTTTCCTTTGACCTTGAGGATTCCAAGTGAGTGTTTGTCTTGTGACTCAGGTGCTTTCCTCAGTATGTATCCTATCCGCTTCCAGCGCATCTTACTAATTTCTTCCTCCACTAGTGTCTGGTTTGATCTCTGTCACAGTAGGTTGTTACTAATCGTGTCTGGCCAACGAATCCGAAGTATTTAGCGTAGACAACTGTTCATAAATACTTGTATCTTCTGGATGATGGATTTCGTAGTTTTCCACGTTTCCTCCCCATACGGTAGAACTTTCTTGATATTTATATTGAAAGTTGTGACTTTGCTGTTGGTTGATAGTTGTTTTGAGTTCCAGATATTGTTCAACTGTAGAAATGCTGCACTTACTTTGGTGATCTGCACCAAATCCACTTTGATTGTTGGTGATGCTGCTCAGATATGTAAAAGCTTTTAGGTCCTCCAAAGAATCTCTATCAAGAGTGATTTGTTGATGCATGTTGTGTTGTATCGCAGAATCTTGCTTTTCCCTTTGTGTATGTTGAGACCTGTTTCTGCTGAAGCTGCTGCTACACTGGCTGTTGTTGTGTGTGCGATAGAAAAGCCAAATCATCTGCGAAGTCTAGATCATCCAACAGTGTCCTGTTTGTCCACTTTAAACAGTGTCTCCCTCCAGATGTTGACGTTCTCATAATCCAGTCGGTTACCAAGGAGAAAGGGAAAAGGTCTTCACCTCGAACGAGTCTATGAGCTGTCCTTCGTGCACGATTCAACAGTTTAATCTATCGTACGAATTAAACTGCTTGGGACCGGCAGCAGTCTTAGAGGGGCTCCAAGAGGAGTTAATAATAAAAATCCCTTTTTAGAAATAGTTCCTTTTAGTTTGCTTGAATTGGATTACATATTCCCTACACAAAACTATCGACTAAATGCTATTGAGAGAAGAGAATGAAAAAATATCTAGAGTAAGTTTTATTTTTGCTTTTATTTTGAAAAAATAGGATACGGTGAAACATTCAATTAAGATATTCCAATCGCTGAGATTATTTCAAATCTTGATGAAGATGTATTTATTCTCTGAGATAAATTGTTAAATCATGTTATAAATCCAATTTTGTATATACATTTTTACAGCCTGGTTGATAAAAACATGTCTACTATGTTCTCACCATGTTTGCCACAAGTACAAGATTACAAACTGATTTAAGTTGACAATCAGCTGTTATACTATTAAGAGAAGATTAATAATTTATTTCTAACTCGCAACTACATACATTCAGTTTGTATGCTTTGATATGAAGATAGGTTTACAATTATCGACAAAGGATATATATGTTCTTGTAAGGAAATGATAGTAAACAGTAACGAGCTTTGGTATGAATTAGTTTAGTTGTTAAATTAATTTCATAAATTCCAGTTTTCTGGAAAAACACTAAAGTATTCTTCTGAACTGCAGACATTTTTTATTTTGAAGAATTTATTATATCTTGCTCAACTAAGATGTGGGATCAATCCACCGACTTTAAAATTAAGCCATATAGGTAGGTGCAGACCGCCTGTTTGAGTTTAATATGGTTATCATATCCAATAGTTAGAGGTGATCGGTGAGATGAGTCAAAGATGTATATCTTCTTGAGTTTTAAAACTGTCTCATACTTTCTAGTGCACAGAAATATTCTTTCGTCTATAATCATATTGTTTATAATTGATTTTTTTCGGTTACAACTGTAACTGTTACTAAACCTACTACACTGGTATTTCACTTGATTAAGTTATCCCATTGTGGTGATATGATGTGCGGACTTGGATCAAGGCAAAAAAATGTATCACAGATTGATAACGAAAAAATGCACTTTACCGAGCATAACATTTTTTATCTATCAAAATATAACAATTTAAGTTATTTCACTGAATATTAGATTAGCATCTTTAATATTAAGAAGCTGTGAATCTAACTACTCGGTAAATGACTCGCTGCTTAAAACTTAAACTTCATCCTTGTTTTTAATTTCAATCAGTCCACAACTGCAACGATGAGAAAAAGAAGATGTATTCTTAATATGTTAATGAGTAAATAGTAAAATTTTTTGACATCTTGTGACTCAGTCAGAGTTGATTGGAAAAAACTGGTGGGCGGCCTATGCTCCATTGGGGGTAACAGGCGTAAGTAAGTAAGTAAGTAAGTTGTGACTCAGTGTAAGCCATTGATTTTTAGGCACAGAATTAATCAATTCTGCTAGTCTGTTACAGATACCTGACTCGAAGACACTTAACTTTAAAGTGTCATATCAGTTTTTAAATTTTCTTATTGAACCTTATTAAATGTCATCTGAATTCAATTATACACATTAAATTGGTGATCAGCTTCATAACTAGTCATTTTTGTTTTAGTTTTTGGCAAGAAGATCAGATAATTTATTTCACTAAAAAGTTCATTTCAGAACTTTGTTTTTACTTACAATCTAGTTTATCATTTTACATGAAAAATACAACTAATCTATGATAATTTGTATTTAGTATGTCGACTATTCAAACGTTGACTAATAACTACTCACTAGCCACGTTTTACTACATTTTCTGACTACACTAATACTTGAGCCCTAAAATTCGAAATAAAGAGTGAAGTCAGAATGAAAGTTTCACTTAAATGTTAAATTATGCACAGTAAACATGTTTATCCATGTGCTTACCGTTGTCCTTGAACTTTCACAATCCTCCAGAATAACACTATATAATTTATTGACAAAATAAGTAATCACCCGACCAGACTGATAAATAAGCCTTAGTTTTTCGATATCTATATGGGATATTTTTCCACATGATAGTGATTAGGTGAGATGTTTATGGTTTTTTTTCACCTGTTCTAAAGACTTTGACAATGAATTCCTGATGCCTTCCAACAGTAGTTTTTCAACTAATGGTAGATGCGTTTTCTGAAAACGCCTTACTAATGCTAGTTTTACAATACACCTTAATTTTTCAGAATTAGACAAACAGAATTATCGCAGAAAAAATTATTCAAAACATTTTTCTCAGCAAACATAACTGATTCGGGTAGCCTAAACATTACCGTATATTTTTACTAATCAGCGATCGGTGAAGTTTTGTGATTAGTAAAATTTTTAATATTTTGTTTTGTTGATTTCACACTAATAACATTTAACTGTCAAATGTAACCTTTGTTTGGGTTCACCAACTAAAATCAGCCAAAAGTAAATTTCTTGATGAAAAAAAGTGATTATTATTATTAGACTACTTATGAGTGCTGTGTTCCGGTAGTTTAGTTGGTTAGAGCATCGTCCTTATGAGCGTTCCTCATTGCTGAAAAGCTTGTCACTTAATTGACTTTTACTTGCCAACAATTTCTACAAAAATAAGATGAGTGAAATCAGTCAAAGTATTGATCGTTTAATATTACCTATACTATTTCTCAGTGGAAAGCTTTTTGATTGTTAAATCTAGAATGTTGTACATCAAATTATGTGGTAGATATTTCTTTTTTATAAAATTTAAGTACTATTCTCTTTTGATCTTTTTTTTCTTACAATAAAATTTTGTTATAAAAAAATGTCTATTTTTAGTATGCATCTGTCTTACTGCATTCTAGTTTGATTTCCAGAACATTCATTTCAATGTCCAATTTTTATAAATCATTCAAAATAAAATGTACAGGCTTTAGGAAAATGAAGAAATGTTACGAGAAGTAACAAATAAACTCTATATGCATAAGTTATAGTGAAATAGTCGGATGTAGAATACAAATTATTTATTGATTAATCTCTATTTCATAGTCACAGTAAAATGCTTCATTTCCAGGAATTAGTGTGCTTTTATAATGATGATGATGATGAAGTAGCAGAAAATTCAGTTCAACATCTAAATAATTTATATGCAGTGTCAAATAGTGTTAATTGTTTTTTTTATACAGTTAACTTCTAACAGTAAGGTGATTAAAACAAGGTTGGCAAACTATTGACACGCTCAATTATATGGCTTATTGATTAATATGAGGAATGTAAGTCAGTTCTGATAAAATCAGGTGTTAATGACTGTGATTATTAGAAAGCTAATGGTAAGAATTTCATCTTGTCTAAAATGATAGACCTTAGTAGTATTATAAGTGAAGTGGAATTTCCAAGGGAAACCCATGACAACTGTCTATTATAAAATGAGATGATTTAAAACCATTGTGGATTGAATATGGGGAATGAGCAACGGAAATATTTTTTTAAAGAACCATATCTTAACTATAAATCTTTGGATAAATTGAAGCAACTGTAGTAAAATGTCAACTTTAAGTTAAATTAAAACTTTTGTATAATTATGATGGAGTTTAATTGTATGAAGTGATTCCTAACTATTTGAAAAATACAGAAGAGCTGTCCAAAGTCAAAAAACGTTGGATACTTGATTTGTTGTACGAATGAAACAACACTGAATCTTGGATTATAAATTCAGACTTGATTGACTGACATCTGGGTATCGTAGCTCAATTTTTGGATTATCAATTAACTAGTGTCGTTAGTCAATATCAGACTTAATGACGAAGTCTTGGTTTCATTTAACAGTAGGTGCGCTCAAAATACTCATATCATAAAATTATGAACTATTGGGTTTTGTGAGCAACTGGTCAAATCAAATCAGTTCAAGTGAATTATTTCATGACCATCTACAAACATAAAGACGGAAAATTAAAACGTATCTAAACCGAATTTATATCATCAAGGTTAAATGATCATAAACTACTGCAGATTTTCGAAATGGGAAAAAAATTATTTTAACCCATTCTCTACTCATCGTTGAGTAGTAGTTTTTGGATTGATGTAAATGTGTTTGAATGTTGTTGAATGAATTATTTGGTTATGATACTATTTACATTTAAAGAGAAAAATTTTGTCTTTTATTAATTAAAAGTTAAATCAACTAATTTTTATTCTGTCAATTAAATTATTCCTACTTGCTTTCATTTATCTGTACACCAGCTTATTAATAAATAATGCCCTAAATTTATATTCTTATCTTCAATAATCATTAAAACCTATCAACTATTATATACATAACGTCATCACAAAAATTAGGAGACATAGTATTACATTTTGGTTTGTATGTGAATTAGTAGAATTTTTTAGGAAATATATAAATTTAATTGGACTGTGCACTTGTAAATTGCAAGACAGACTGAAAGTTGATTAGAATTGTTCTGAACGTGGAGTATGTAATAATATTATGACATGCCTTGAATTGAAAGATGTTTAATTTTTAAATAACGTTATAAGATATAACTTTGATAGTTATTTTTTTATTATAGACATTTCGCTTTTATTTTATTAATCTCCATGACATAATCCGACCTTAGTGATATTTTTTTTTACCAAAACACACTATTTCATTTAACATAATGTTGTACAGCATATGTCATTCATAGTTAGTGTTTATGTCAACTTGCAGTTGGTATTCTTAATTGAATTTTGATCATAAATTGTTGACATATATACTAATTCTGTACAAATTGCATCAAATATACCAATTTTGTAACAAATTTTAAGCCACCGTTCATTCATTTTTTTTAAATATGGCGCAGAATAGTTACTTTTTTGTAATGGGAAAATTAAATTATTTAGCCGATTTTCAAAATAATCATTGAAACTTAACAATAAAATGAAAGAGAAATATTTCATTTGAAATTAGGATAATCAGAAAATAGCAGAAAACAGTGGTATGAATATGAAACTGAACTAGTTGTTTATTTTAAGTATTTACTTAAATCAAAATAAGTGTAAATTAATTTTCCTGTAAATTTATACTTTTGTCATATTTTTTTAACAGTATCTCGATATACTTATTCTATTTTGATATATGTGTAGTAAAACAGAGATGGGATTAAAATCATTTATATTTTTTACTTTTTATTTGTTTCGATATTCTTACGTTTATATGTCACATGATTAGACAGTTTCGCTTTTTGCAGTTTTAAGTATAGATTGATGGTTGCCTAATAGGGAAATATTATATATTCGAAACATATTGGCTTAGTTTGGAGTCCCATTGTTAATTAGATGAATTCGAATAACTGTTTCACCAGATTACAAGACTCTGCATCTTCAATAAATAGAGCCCTGGGCCCTAGCTGTTAGACCACTTTACTCAAATTTAACAGATTTGCAACTTCTCACTTTCACCATCGTTATTATTATGAGCTTCAGAAATATATTGGATAGTAGATAGATTTCGTTTAATATATATATATATATATATATATATATATGCTTCCACTTCATAGACTGTGTGTAGCTGTTCTAACTTTTTCACAGCATTCACAGATCACAGTTCACAACTTAAAGAATGCATTATTTTAAGAGTTTATTGCAAATAACTCACTTCTTTGTTGAGTCAAAGGTACACACATTCTAGTTGCACTTGTTGGAAATCTAGAACATTTAACAATATCTGGCCATCCAAATCCAAATTGTAACATTTTTGGTAAACAGCTTCGTCGTACATCTTCACATAGATTTTGACATGGATGTATCAGATGTTCTTGATGTCCATCAACACAAACTGGTGCATATAAAGCACATAAAAATTTTCTCAAATCAGAATGACATTCCGTTTGAGCTAAACTTGTCCATACTTGTGATTGTTCAACAGCTTCTTTAAGATCTTCATGTTGTAAATAATTTGGCAATATCATACCATCATAACCAATATTTTGACATAATGTCATATTTTTCGGAATTTTATGACATCTTTGACTACCATAACCATTTAATAAACGATGCCAGTCTGCATAATAACTTGTTGGATCTAATCTATCCCCATGTGATAAATGAGTATTGTGTAAATCAAACACATGATCATCTAAGAATAATGCTGAAGATAGCGATGATGTAGGTGACGCCGAGGCTGATGCTAGCGCTGCTGCTGCTGCTGGTGATGATGATGATGTGGATGATGACTCAGATGACGAAGAGGATGAGGATGAACCATGATCATTAAATAATAAGTCGTTATGTAAGTAATTTCGTTTTGGATAGCTATCATGATTTTCAGCATATTTTGAATTCCACGAATTATGAAGTGAGTGTTTTGATGCACCTGTTAAACCAATTCTCCCAAATAGATGTAAAGGATACGAATAAATTGTACTATTCACATAATAACAAAACAGCATTAGAGAATAAGTTATAATCCATAAATATATTAAATTTCCAATTTTTATCATAATTTAATTGACAAATGTACTAATGATTCGATTTATTCTTTTATTCACTTAAATTTCCACAATATCAATACACGACACTATTCAAAACTGTCTATCATAGAATACTCCACAGCATTTTTTTTTGTACAATCTTTTCGTATAAGCTATCAATAATTATGGTAAAAATTAAACAAAATTATTAATTTTCTATACGCCTATTATTATTAGTTAATTTGAAATTCAATTCCTATTATATTGCATAGGTTCAATTGTATTTTTTTATTCAACATTGATACTGAAATTATATTGGTTACTCAATAAGCCAATCCGATCAAAGAGAACATGTACACATAAACCTACATTCTAGAGATGCACAGAGAGAGAAAACAAAAACACAATTCAAAACAAATGAATAGTAAATATGATTTTATAAACTGACAAGACTAAATTATGTAAGATGATGACGGGAGGACAACAAAAATACACACAGATACACACACACACACGGAAAAAGTTAAAAAAATGAGAACTAAGCTATCAACTGTAGACTGGATAAAAAAAAAACAACGACAGGGACTAATATAAAATATTCAAACATTTTCATTATCATATACACATTCATAGACACCATGGCTATTCATGCAAAACCATTTGCCTACCTTATTATACATTCTGCTTGTTGTAACCTCTCCTTTCCTGATTACTATCGTTTTTTGTCTATTGTTCATGTAATATAATATGCTTCAGTTTTATATATCTATATATATATGTGTGTGTGTGTGTGCATACAGCACCCACCCAAAACTCATTTTCGTTCAACTACTAATTTTTTTTGTTTTCCCATTGTCTTTTATTGTAGAATTGAAAAAAATAAAATTTTTATAACTTGGCAATTGTTCTGCAGAAGAAAAAAAAAGTAGAAAAAGAAAAGAAAAGACAACTTTCTTTATTCTGTTGTTTTTTTAACATGTTAAACAACGCAACAATTCACCACAGGATACAATCAACATCGACATATATATATATATATATATATATATATATATATATATATATATATATAACTATTTTACTACATAATATCGTTTGTCATCATTTTTATTATCGGCGTCAAACATACAATTGTATTATTGTTATATATTGTCATTTCAGATTGTTTTTTCTTTTTTCTTTTGTGTTTTTTTTTGCTGCCAGAAAAATGTTGAAAATCACCTTCTTCCTTACATGAGACTGACTATCCAGCTTACAACAACATACCTCACCTTCAATGTGATGATTCAATTAGTAGTGTACAACAATAATATGCACAAAAATTAAATAAGTGGCATCACTGTCATTTGAAACAAATTATTGAAAGTTGAAAGAAACAAAAGACATATTATTCTTGTTGTGTTTTTTTTCTTTTTGATATTGTTAAAAAAAATGTATAATAAATAAAATGTAGGGCGAATAACAAATTAGTCAATAAGTAAATTTTCTGTTAGTAAAATTTATTCTATAAATTATTATTACCTGATGTATGTTTCCACGACAAGTATATCTAGTTCGAATTCTTGATAATATGAGTTGTTAAATGTTCAATTGTATTTTAAATTGGACACAGTAATTCAACACACACAGAAAAACGGACGGGATTATTAATTTACGACAACAAATCTGTTTGATTCTAATGATTTAAATATATCATTTATTACTGTATTATTTATTGAAGTAAACATTTCATTTAATGTAGCTCTTACGTACAATACAAATAGTCTTGAAGCCTATGGACCATATAGAAGCGATTTTGTAGAGAATAAGCATATTCAAACGAACACTGTCAGCGACTCACTATACAAATCATCAAACTGATGAATATGCTCAGTGTTGGAATGAAATAAAAGATTTTCACAACAATTTAATGCCAGATGATAGAGTATTTCTAGACTATTCCGACTGCTTAACGTCAATCGATTTTTGATTTGATAGTAACTAAACATCCATTTTCGTTTTTCCTGAATGGAACTACAAATAGCTGCGTATTTTAGTTTGCTCAGGTCAATACATCTGTAAAATCAGCTCCACGCTTTAAATGGTTCTGGCTTTGAAAGTTTAATGAATAATACAATCCTGTTTCTTTAATAATTTCTAGTTTTTTTTTCATTTTCTTTCACATAATTACAGTAAATAATTATTTTGCCAATATCCAAATAGTTGAACAAGAGAAGTTGTTATATAACGATATTGATATAGATTTATCGATGTTTCAGATGAGTGATGCTCTGATGACGTCTCTGATGGATAATTTCTTAAGGAATTACCTCTCGTCTCTTTAAAGAACAGATAATGAAGAAGGAAATTAAACGAAACATTGTTATGGCATTCGTGGAGTTTCACAGTGCTTGGGTCCGTGATAGGTTGTGAATATTTTTAAACATACTAAGTAGGTAAGATTAGTGGATTAAAGTAAATCTAAAGCAACAAAGTTATCACCAATGCATCCTCTTTTATGGAAAACGTAGACTCATAATTTTTGGGGAGGCTGCATAACAATAAATTTAGGGGACAGTTATTTTCAGTTATAGTGAATTATTAGTTCCTAGTTTAAATGGTGTAAATATTGTTTTAAATATGTAATCGATGACAATAAGTTAATAGTTTTTGAAATTTACATAAATATGTTATTGAGATTTATAGAACGTTCAACATTTTTAATTCTCATAGCCCAGATGTTAGTATTGGGGATCCGAAAACACCCAACAAGAGAACAAAATATAATAACTGTTAACTTATAAAATATAAAATTTGTTCACTTCGTTGTAAGCTAAAAAAATAATTTTCATGATTCACATTGTAAAAGCAGTATTTCTCAGCAATACTACAAGAAAGGACCAATTAGTATTACTCTTTAAACTGAAAATATCACTGAGCCTAAGTGAACATGATTTGAAGGCTGTATTTATCCAAAACAGAAATCTCTAGAACTCTTTAAATGACCATTGGTTAGCAACTTGTAACACTTCTAAAACTTAAATATAAGCTTCCCTTTCTGTGTATACGATGCCAATCATACCGGTAAAATCTTAATTCACACATATTTATGTACATCTTTTATCAAATCTGTTCTCTCAGTTATAGACCATCCTCCTTCATGAAAGAACAGTTCAGTTGATTCCAACACATTTTTGTGGTGTAGAAATGTTTGAAAGCAATTAAATTGATAATACAATAAATATACAATATTTGTTAAGACATTGTTAAATCAAGGTATTAACTATGCTACTACATCAACTTCATCGACTACGAGAAAACATTCGACAGAGTGAACAGGAAAACACTATGGAGGCTTCTTCGACACTACGAAGTGTCTGAGAAGATAGTTAACATCATACGGAATTCTAATGATGGATTCAACTGCGAAACCGTGCACGGAGGTCAGCTGACAAACTCATTTGAGGTGAAGACCGGTGTGAGGCAAGGTTGCTTACTCTCACCCTTTCTCTTTCTACATGTGATCGACTGCATTAAGAAGACGTCAGCATCTGGAGGGAAGCACGGTAATCAGTGGAGAGCTAGGACGCAGCTGGACGACCTGGACATCGCAGATGACCTGGCTCTTCTGTCGCACACACATCGACAAATGCAAATGAAGACGACCAGTGTACAGCAGCCTCTGCTGCAGTAGGTCTCAACATACACAAAGGAAAAAGCAAAATTCTCCGATGCAACACAACATGCACCAACCAAATCACTCTTGATAGAGATTCTTTGGAGGACGTTATCACCTTTACATATCTGGGCAGCATCATTAACAACCAAGATGGATCCAATGTAGATGTGAGGGCGCGGATTGGCAAAGCGAGGGCTGCATTTCTACAGTTGAAAAATATCTGGAACTCCAAACAACTTTCAAACAAAACCAAAATCAGGATTTTCAATACAAATGTGAAGACAGTTCTACTGTATGGAGCGGAAACATGGATAACTACCAAAGCCATCATCCAGAAGGTACACGTATTTATGAACAGTTGTCTTCGCAAAATACTTCGGATTCGTTGGGCAGACACGATCAGCAACAACGTACTGTGAGAGAGAACAAACCAGATTCCAGTGGAGGAGGAAGTCAGGAAGGAGTGTTGTAACTGGATAGGACACACTGCGAAAAGCACCAAACTGCGTCACAAGACAAGCCCTCACTTGGAACTACCAAGGTCAAAGGAAAAGAGGAAGGCCAAGCAACACATTACGCCGAGAAATAGAGAAAGACATGAGAATGCACAAAAATTGGACAGAAGTGGAAATGGAAGCCCAGGACAGAGTTGGTTGGAGAAAACTGGTTGGCAGCCTACGCTTTATTGGGGGTAGCAAGCGAAAGTAAGTAAGTGATGGCTTTAGTATGTAAATTTCCCTTAAATGTTGTTTAATACTTATTATGAACTGATTTAAATCCACAAGCGAAAAGGTCTTAGCGTTAAACCAAAATTTGTTAATAGCCTGTTCACATTAATTAACTGAAACTTTTAAAAATACCTACAGTTTCTGTGTAGATTTGTAAAAACATTTTTTTTATGATTCAAATGAACAAGATTAAATGTTTGTTATTCAAGATGTCAATCATTTTCTGTAAATTATTTACTTTTTACAATAAACAAAATGAACTGAAATATCTTCCGAAGTAAGAAATGTCTTTAGATTTAAAGTCTGTATTAACTTAAACGAGATAACGCCAAACTTGCACATTAATTTATATCAGATTATATTGTATGTACTTTAAATGATCGTATTCGTGGAACGAATCAGTTAGCTTAGATCTGGTGAATAAAAAAAGAAATTGTCGGATGCTAGAATCATCAAGACATTTTTATATAATAACAGGAGCACTAAGCGGTAACAGTCAAATAATTTCCTAAAAGTCCAACAGTAGACAGTACAATAATCACTAAAATGACAAGAAATTACTTTAATTTCCAAAACGCCTTTAAAATACTTTTTTTTGTTAGATCTATTAAACACGTATCAGTAAAAAAGGTTATGATTATTATTTGGGTACAATGCTTGGAAATATTATATGAGAAGCCATTGTTTATTTGTGAAAATATAAGATTTGATTAACAGTGATAAATACTAAGTTTGTGATCGATTGACTACGTTGTTCATACATCTAGTTTCAATCAAATCTGCCAATGTAATTATTTGGAATACACTTAACATTATGAATGTTGTGACACAGGAGCTGAGAGTATTAAGATCATACTTGTACTTCAGTAGTTTATTTTTTACGCATGAAGAATATATTCATAATAAATAGAATTTTTAAAATTCATTTTTCTAAACAAGATTTTTATTAATAAGTTCTGAAACTATCAAATAAGAATACTCTTTACAGTCCATATTGCCAAGAGTTTTGTGCTCACAGAATGATATAAACATGTTGAGTCTGCTACTATAACGGCTATTACACAATGCACCCTTCGACGCCAGGTGTAGTAGGACCGCCCCACCGGTCACAAATGAATTCACCGAATAAAAAAGGTATCAAAATGTGCAAAGAAAACATAGGTAGTTACAGTTTACCATACATAGTCAAAACACCAATAAAATCACCGAGTCCACAATTAGCGCTGTTACATCGTCAACCAGTCACCTTATTCCACATCGTCATTCAAGAAATCTTATCGAACCGTGACTAGATGGAAACTCTTAGAAGGCTTCTTAGGAGGCTTTGAAGACTTATGGAAACCATCCCAACAAAACAGAGATAGTTTATTACTACTGCTATCAATATTATTATTATTGATTTTAGCCTCAACAGAGATTTTAAAAGTAGTTTATTTATTTATCTAGTTTCTTAAGTCGTTGACATTTAGCATGAGAATGTTATTTTAAAATTGAAAAAAAAAGCCTTAAACTAATCTTTGATAATTGCTCTTATCAGTTAACAAATGATTAAGTTTCCTATTTTTCCTTCTGATATTTTGTTATGTTAATTTATCTGTTGACTGATAATTGTTCTGATCTTTGGACTTTCAGTGAAAGTTTTTAAACCGTAAAAATTTAGCTTTTATGTACAAATGTTTATTTACTGTTAATTAACAATAAGTTGTATAACCAACCGCTAAATCAGTTAACTTATTCATATTCATAATTCAGTTAGTTCATTTTCGTGTACTCTGTTTATGTAGATTTATTCCATTTTTGAAAGATTATACAATAAATGATGTTACATTCGAATAGAGGCAGATCTACTGCCTTGTTTCAGTAATTCAAGAACAATGTCAATCAAATTGTTGATTTTTTTTTTAATATGTAACTCAAAATAAAAAACTGCATTACTAACACATGCAGTTTAAAAATAGTTCAGTTGTCAATATTGAAAAATGGAATTAGTGCAAAATTTAAATGTGCTCCAGCCTGACACGTTACATACTTCTCACAAAAATTAAGTTAATTTTATTACAAATAAATGGAAATACGATTAAACAACAAATTTCTACTGAAGAAAAATCAAATGAATGAAACTATTGAATTTAATTCTCCCTTGTGTGTGAAAATTATTTATCTACTTGATAATTAAATTCAATGAATATTAGGTTGCAGCAGTATTATGAAGTTAACTTAAACTAATAACCTCTAGAGTACATTTGTAGTTTTAAATAAGGTGAAAGCACAGACAGGCAACTCTCCAGTTGGAGTCAATAAAATAAAAATATTGAGTAATTAAAATTTCATTTCATTTTTATGACAAAATTTCGGAAGTGAATGTTCACTAAAAAAAAATTAGTTGAATATTAAAAACAATGTAAAAAAAAGTTATCTATTACAAATTTATCAAATTAAAATCTTAATTGAGAATTTATTTTATCATGAATACTTACTTCTTTGAAATAAGACTATTTTATTTTAATTTACAGTCAATGTTCAATGCAAATTTAATTGAAGTTATAAAATGAACTTGTGAAATCAAATGTTATTTTTAACTTTGGCCATACGGAAGTAAAAAAATGCTTTAAAAAAAAATCACGTAGATAGATGTAAAATAGATACCAAAGTTAAACACTTATGAGTGACTGAAATGGTATAAGTGACTTATAACAATAAATTTTAAGTTATTTCACATCATCTGTTTCATATGTCGAGAAATTAGAATATCATTAGTGTCAGTTTTGTATAGTATCCTTCACTTGAAAAAGTATAACCTTCGCCATACGATAGTCAGTTAGATAGATTTCTAATTGAGTTCTACGCATTTTAAGGGTGATATTATTAACTGTAGATGCATTAGAGAGTTTTTCGTATGTTTATCTGAAACTCAGCCAATCTGAAATCTAAAGAAAATAAATTGTGACAATATAAGAATCAAGAAGTTTGGAGACCAATGATCAGCGATTCCTTTGGTCTGCTTGTAGTACCTCCACATATATTCCAGTTAGCTTACATTTAATTTGGTTAAGCCCTTTCGATTAATTTATTTAACCAAGCCATTTGTATTGCAACAATTTATATATTGCATTCGTTCTTATTATTATCTGGTTTGTATGAGCTCACATGGCGTGTCCCACTTGTCATTTGACCTTGTCAACTATTCGTCGCTACAAAACGACCGCGATATAATCCAGTCAATGAGTTAGAATACAGTGGTCGGCTAATTCAAACGATAAAATGTAGAATCACTCTACATAGCGTCTTGGCTCATTCGTACGAATTACCAATAGTGGTAGTGCTGAAACTAACGTCAAATTACCAGTTATGAAGACACATGCTCAAAAGGTGGTTGGTTAATTTCCATTCACAGTGTGGTTACTTGCACGTTTTGTAGGTGGTGCTTCACCACGATACATGCTACTTGTCAAACAAGATTTCAGCTAACTCTTTCATGTTAAAGAAAGGACCAAATATATGATTCTCTTGATCGTTAATCACTATTACTCATGACATTTAAACCTTATGACATCTAAAAATTGGCGTCATACAATAAATAACCGGTTAAATAACCGATTTTGGGCGTTAGTCAATCATGAACAGAAATGGCTTTTTGTTGTCTATTCTTTCTGAGCTAGGAGTTATGGACAATATCTTCAACGTCTACTTCATGTAGAATTATGCTTATCAATTTTTCTGTAAGCATTAAATAAGTTCGTTCTGGTGGATTTATGTAGTTGGTTGTTGTTTGGCCTTGTCTATGCAGCGACATTATACACATGAAACATGATTAGGCACTGCCAGATTCGCAATCGTATTGTGAATTAATCTGACATGGATACAAAAGGAAATTCGAAATTAATTGAACCTCTCATATATATGTGTAATTTTATTTGTTATATTGTATGCATTCAGACATAATTTATTCTGATCTTTCATTATACGAATTTTTTATACACATGCTTGTTTATTTCGATTTGTTTAAATTACTCTTTTTCTATTTTTATAAATAAGCTGAATCAAACTTGATTAGGTATCTTTTGATGAGTCACACATAAAGACCATGATGATTTCATCTGTTCAGGCTTACCTCACCTGTTAAATCACATCCATGAAATAAGCTCATCAAAAGCTTTACACGTATTCAATACTTGTTTCTAGATTCTAATTTGATAATTCGCAAGAATTTGAACGGAGTTGGTATGTGTACATGTTGAATCGATCATCATCTCTAGAGTCAAATGGCTTTTAAGATGTAGTGAGTACCGACTAAATTAGTGTACCCTTTAGCTGCAAATAATTCAGGTTGATCTCTGACCCTATTCTTTGCTCCTGAAACATTGTGTAACCGATATATATATATATATATATATATATATATATATATATATATATATATATATATATATATATATATATATATATATGACAAAAAAGGCCATCTGAGATTGGAACTATGATTGACTTCTAAAAGCATCAAATGTTGTCTGATATGAATAAAAGATAATCTTCTTTTGGTTATCTGTAAGTGCACCTACCAGTCCATGTTGAACACGATTTGACTCATAACTAACGTTTCTTTTCAATATGTGAAAACACATTTCAGCTTGGTTTATAAAAGTTAGGAGATAAGCTTATGAGGGCTAGATCTTCGAACAATAAATCAATTTTTATTTCACATCACTCAGATCCTCGTTTCAACGTCATTTAAAAAACTTGTCATTTACAAAATATCAACACTTCAAAATATCCCCAACACTCCTCCTCTTTTTTAATAGCGTGAGCTTCTGGGGTCGACTTGCATCTTGACTGTCGTTCGTCGCTGTCTGAGAGGACACCTTCTAGAACGGAGAACAGCTTGTTGCTGAGTTTCTTCTCGTGGTTGGGCTGCCGGTAGTTTCAAGGTATCGAGCAGGATGTCAAGGGTAAGATTTACTGCTCTTGATGGGCGATCTGGGGCTAGCCGTTTGCGTATCTGATTTCGATGACGTGACCTTATATCACCTCCTACCTCTACTTCGTACATAACCCGTCCAACTCTTCTGACCACTCACGCTTCTACAGTAGGACCATAGTTTGTTCTGTAGTCAGGGGCAAACACAGGACATCCCACTTCGTAATAGGATTGCCTTTGCTGCTTTGTCCCTACTGATGTTGGTGCATTAGTCGAATGCATCAAGCTGTGGATCGTTTTCAGTCTTCTTCCCATCAGGATTTCTGCTGGGGACGTTTGCTCCGGTAACAACTCATTTGGTGTTGTTCGATAGACGTACAACAAATCTTGTAACGCATCGGCTGGTGTCCCCTCCCATTTTGACTTAACCTATGCTCTTTTAAACGCATCCACAAACCTTTCCGCTTGCCCATTCGATCGCGGGTGGTATGGTGGCAAACGTAAGTGTTTAGTGGCTGGCGGTTGGCAGAAAGTTTGGAATTGGGTGGAGTTAAATTGAGAGCCATTGTCAGATACGATCACATCTGGCATGCCATTTCGAGAGAAAATTTCAGCGAGAAGTTGTATTGTCTTAGTTGTCGTGAGCGGCATTACGAGATCGATTCTTCGCCATTTTGAAAAAGCGTCGACCACAAGTAAATACATAGTTCCATTGATTGGACAAGCAAAGTCAACGTGTATCCTGGACCCAGGATGATCAGGTTTGGGTCATGAAACCGGCGGAACTTTGGCATTCATCTTTGCTGCTTGCTGACGCCGCATGCATTTTTCAACCAGCGCTGTGATATGTTGATTCATGAGAGGCCATTATGCATAACTCCTGGCTATGGACTTCATACGTTTAACCCCTGGATGACCAAGATGAAACTGTCTCAGCACTTTTGCACGAAGGGATTCTGGCACCACCCCTCTTTCACCAAACATCAAACAGTCGTTCATGATGCATAGTAAATCACGCCGCTGATACAGTTGCTTCATGTCACCCTCAAACTTCTTCGACGGTCAACCGTTAGTGACATATTTCAACGTCATCTTGATGATGGGGTCGTTTCTAGAAGCATTTTGTGTGTCTTCTGCAGACACCGATAATGCCCGTATTGCGATTGTCAGATAACACAAGCGCAAGAGCCTCTTTCTCTTTCTGGCTGTACTTCTTTTCTGCTGGGGTTAGTGTACGGGATGCATGCATAACGGCTTTTTCTGACGCTTCTGGAAACTGATGTGAAATAACAGCACCTAGGCCATAGGCTGAAGCGTCTGCTGCTACGATGATTGGCATGGATGGATCGTAGTGTGTTAATAACAATTCCGAGCTCAATAATAACTGACTAATCCGAGTAAAGATCGTAATTCCGAGACATTAGTGGGAGTGGGCATCAGTTTGATAGCTCGGATGTTCTCGGAATCCGCTCTGCGGCCGTCGGCAACAAAGATGAGTCCCAAATACTTCACCAATCGTAATATAAACTGGCATTTCTCTGGGCGTAACCGGAAACCGTTGTCACTGATGCGTTGTAGTACCAGTGTCGTGCGTTCCCATAGCTGTTCTAATGTCTTAGCAACAATTAAAATATCATCGAGGTAAGCTGCCACCCCTGAGATATCTGATACGATAATATCCATCAGTTGTTGGAAGATAGTTTGGGCAGTCTTAACTCCAAAAGGCAGACAGTGGCAAGAAGACATTAAGTTCAATGAATTGGTACCGGATCTAGGAACAGACTTCTTGGTACGTCTGAATCGGTTCAGCTCTCTTTAAGCAAAAACCATCTTTATGGCCGATGAACTTGCACTTCCCGCATCAATGTTGCCTAAATGGGCAGTTTCGTCCATAGTTCCATGAGCCGCAGTGCCAAAAAGGGGCAGGGGGATTCATTTTTGACTTTTGGATTGAGCCGGAGTGGGATGAACTGGGTGTAGCATGGGCACCTTTATTCTGGTTAGGTAGTTGCTGTACTAAATGCACTTCAGATCGGCCTGACCCACCACTCTGTACTATAGTTGTGTCTCGTTGTAGATTAATGAGACGTTGGTACTCATTAGCCATGTTACTAAGGGTGACCTTCGCATCATGCTCCGAGGGACATAGTAGCCTTGTTCTTATGTCATTGAACTTATGAGACTGGAGGTTGCAGATGAGTAAGGGGTCTTTAAACTGGTCTTCGGACAAAGACTTCAATCGAAAGCGTTCGCATTCACGGTTGACGATGCCCACGTGCGTAAGAAAATCATCATCTTCGTTCACAATTAGCTTCAAACATCGATAACGAGTATTAAATAGTGACGAGTTGTCGCCAGAGTGTTGGCTTAGTCTGAACTGTCTCAGAAAATGAACGGTCTCGTGAGTTCAAAGGCAGGATCAAATCGCAGTACTTGTCCAGCTCACTTGCACCCAACTTTCGAAGTAGCAGCCGAACATTCCTAGCATCATCTTGATTGGCGAAATCAAATTTAAACAAATCTTCATACCGCCGGGACCACATGTCAAAAGTAACGTTGGCATAAGGATCATAATGAAATTCAACTATGCTATTTGCGATGCCGTCGACCGATGGAGCTGTGGTTGCATTAGATGAGCTGGGCTGTGTGGAAAGGGAAATCTTCATGTCTGTCAACATCTGCATCAGTTTCAGCTGCTGCTCAAGCAATAATTCAGGTTTGGCAGGATCCATGTTTCCAAAACTACCGTCGTCACTTGGTAGGTTCCTCACTAGGTATGCTTGAAACTATTACGGGTTTACCTTAGTCGATAAACGCGAACGAGACAATGAACCAACGTCCAGGTAGGCTACCCTGATCCGATGGCTAACCGAAAAGTCTTGATATAGGGTAGAAAGTTTATTCTACAAACACCCAGCAAGCACAATGAATTCAAGCACATCATAGAAACGTCCTTGGGACAGTTACGAAAACAGCACACTAAAATACCCGTGGTGAAGATCTATGTAAAGTATTTAAATGTTAACTTTACAACTTACATTACAAATAAAAATCCATTGTTTAGCGTTAAATAAAGCTAAAAATGGCGGGATCATTAAATGAGTGATACATTTTATGGTTTGAGGGATAGTAATCTAAATACTGTTTCTGATCAGAATTAGTTTTGTAAATTGTTTCATCAAAACATGAAGTGAGAAGAGACTAGGGACAGTAACTGTGATGGTAAACAAGAATATCAAGTGTATTTTTTAATATCATCAATTAAGTAGGCCATTTTGATCATCGAAAAGCGCCATCTAACTTGCACTTTCAACGGTTGATTCTCAAGATACCTCAAAAGTGTATACATTCTCACACGATTTTTTTGGAGCTGGAAAAGAATCCTTACCTTTTCTCAGCTGTTAAGGGGTAGGTCAAGAGTTTTTAAGGTTGTAGTGCAAGTTCCGTTGGAGAGCATTTGCACTGTATTTATATTTAATTGAGTTTGTCCTTCGATTCACTGGTGTGATCGATATTCTTGATTTGCGCAGCAATAGCTAAGTCATAACAAAGCTCGATTACTTTAGGATTTAAGATGATTGCATGTAGTAATGGTAGTATTATTATATGTTTGCACTATACACTTGATTGTAAAATTGACAGTAAGAAAATTATAAATACTAAGCTGAAATAAAGCGCCTATAAACTAACATCTTTACGATTATACTTCCTAAAATAATTTATACTCATTAATATTCAAGAAATTTTAGTAATTAGAACCGTTAAGAATCTACGCCAAGGTCCTAGTTCGAACGTGTAAATAAACCTTCTAGGTCAGTAAAAAATTTTTAATTATGACATTGGCTATCATATAGTTTCAAATAGACTATAAATGGCGCAGGTGCAAGCAATTCTTTGTGTTTCCCCAAAGTCTAATATGAATTCTTCATGACCATCCTTCTCTTTTCAAATGTTTCACAAGATTATACTGCTTGAATAACATATTTAAACCCCAATCTTTCCGATTACTGCTCATACTTCTACTACCTCTAACACTATGGGATTCGAATCGACAACTGCATCTCTGCGCTATCATGGTATGGCAATTTGAACCTATGTCAGTATGTACGAAGTTCTACGTTGGTGCTGACTGACTAAAAAGACCACAAAAATGTTACTAATATCATTCATGCGTAAAGTATCAATAATGATACAAAAATTACTTGTTTATCATTCAACAGATTCCCAAAAACGGAGAAATGAAAACTAACCAGTAAGTTGATTTATAAATGTAAGCTGAAAAGATGGTATCGTTGAGGTTAGGTTAATATTTTACTCTCATATGCAAAAGCTCAAACATTGATGACTAACTTGTAGGTGAAATAAGGACAAAATTAAAATGTTTAAAGTAGAGATTTAAAGAATATGAAGTGTATCAACAAAAGGATGCGTAAAAATGACAGAAAAATGAAGCAATTAATCAACATGAAAACGAATAGTGAGCACGATACAAGCTTCAATACTGAGTTGTTTATTTCCATGAAAAGTGACTAGCCTACAGACAACGCTACATTGGCACAAGTAGAATGAAGCTGGGAAGAGAAATATTTAAACACCCTAAAAACGTTTAGAACAGTCTGATTACCCAATGTATACATTTTCATAAGAGTTAATTTTCTTAGCTAATATAAGATAGCGATTAAAAAGCGGAATACTACTACAGTAAAAGCAAGATGGATTTTGAAGGGAATGTAGATGAACTATAGGGATCCCGATATTCGTGATTATCGTTGAATAATACACTAACAGGTTTGTGTTTATATATACACAGGCGTGAACGGAAGACATGGGAAACAAAATTTACTATTGAATCATAAACTAAATAGTGGATCTATTGAAATAGAAATCCAGTTTTTGACGGTACTGTACTAGAAGATTCTGTAGCAGTTGAATCCGAAGATGAATGTGTGGAACTGGAACCAAAGAAATTGTAAAACCCACTTCCGCCACTACCAGACGAACTTCCTGGACCTGATGACTGGTTATTCTGTGGATCTGGTACAGCATCTGGTGGAGCTTCTGAAACACAAATTAGTTAATTAGTATCGATTAATTTGAGAAACAATAATAATAATAACAATAATATAGTAGCCGTAGTAGTAGTGTGATGCGCGCTACTTATAAGTAGTATATGACGTGAGTGTAGGCGTAATGTCTGGCAGCAGAAGATGGGGGGAGATCAAGAAAGGAAGAGTTAGAAAACAATGGAATTTGTATGAAACGCATGAATAGTGAAATGTCAGACAATTGATTGATGATGGATTGAAGATTTGCAAATTAACGGTTACGATATGGTTCTCCTATTTTACTGAGTAACTCTGTAATTTTCGTTAAATACAATTCGGTTGCCCCACCTGTGTTCTCCTTCACTACAGTAGTAGTAGTAGTACTAACAAGAATAAAAATAATATTAAAGTGTTTTAAAATCTTTCACATAAACTCATCTTTTCAAATGATACGTTCAAACAAACTGAAATCAGAGATACGATTCTTTTAGGATTCAATTATCATCAACGTACATAATAACTTTAGATAACTACACAAAGACTTGATTATCATAATCTTTAAGGTAGAAATATATACATACATTTCGTTCTCCAATCAAGTGATTTGGAAGAAACGCCTAATTGGACCTATAAATATTGGTACAGTGCTAACTTGTTATACTAAGGTATTGTAATAGTACTAGTCCTAATAACGTTACACAGTAAAGTAAATACAAAGGAAGAAACAGAATGTGATTCTTCGGTCTAAACTAAAAACATTAGTTAAAATACAGTGAACACAATAGTTATGTGGGTAACTATTTTCTCTGGAATTGTAAGATTTAAATACGTTTTGCCAAACTTGACTCAAATAACTAATAAAATTGAATTTGGAGTGAATATTTGTGTAGTGGTGATGCTGTAATAGGCTGAAGTGAACTATCGAATTCATACATAGTAAGTCAATCAAATTCAGTCAGTCAGTTAGAAGGTAGAAGTTCGTACGTACATACATCAGTTCAAGTTGCCAAACCACATTACCACAGGGAAGCAACTGTCAATTCAAATCCCATAGAAGTGGAGGTAGTAGAAGTATTAGCAATAATCAAAAAGATTAATGACCGAACATATCATTTGAGATGTATGCCCCAGAGGAATCAGTTAAAAAAAAGAGAAAAATGGTCATGAGGAATTAAGAAAATTAGAATTTCATAGAACATAGAGAATGGATGCACCCGCACCATTGCAAACAATTTTCAGTCACGTCATTCAAAGTCTCTAACAATCGGTTACTATTATGTCGCGGACCCCAACTAGATAGCCGACACTTACCAACATGACTCAACCCAGTTGCCAGTGACTTCATGGATTTCTGTCATGTTTTGGTTTGGCCGCCACTAGTTTTCTTCCAATCTAATCTTACACCACAAAACATCATTCGTCGAGGTAGTCAGTGGTTAGGCATACGCGACACACGTCCAATCCACCTCAACTGATGAAGTTTTACTGCTTCATCCATTGATCTGCTATCCTTACCTAGTACGTGTTTCCTAACTATAGCTGTAGTGAAGAGAACACAGGTGGGGCAACCGAATTGTATTTAACGAAAATTACAGAGTTACTCAGTAAAATTGGAAAACCATATCGTAAATCGTTCATTTGCAAAATAACAGTTCATCATATCGAACTGGACTGTTCCTGTTGCAAAACATCAATCCATTGTCACTACTGTTCATGCGTTTCATACAAATTCCATTGTTTTCTAACCCTTCCTTTCTTGATCTTACCCCATCTTCGGCTGCCAGACATTACGTTGACACTCACGTCATATACTACTTATAAGTAGCTCGCACCACAGCACCACATAGCATTGCTTACTCGTTTGTCCCAGGATACACGTGCAATGCTTCGAAGACACCTATGATCGAAAACCATTAACATACGAATATCTTCTACTCTCACTGGCCATGTTTCACAGACATAAAGTAGGACAGAGCGAACTGCTGCGTAGTAGTAGACCCGTCCTTTGGTTAGCAAACGGATATTTCGCCTGCACCATAGATAACGCGAGTTGGGAAAAGCCAATCGAGTCTTCTGTATCAGATTTTGTCACACATCAGGCCATCAGCACTGATCAGACTCCCAGGATAATTGAAGAGGTCGACACGCTTAACTGCTTCACTCCTTATCACTAGTTCAGGTGCCGATTTAATCCAATCTTGAAGCAACATTTTGCATTTCGACAGTGAGAATCGCATCCTGGACATGCTTGCATTGTTGTTCAGCGTAGTCAGAAGATTCTGTGTTTTGTCAGCGTCTTCACTGAATACGACTTCATCAGCATATTCTGAGTCAGTAAGAAGGTCCACCATTGAAAAGTCAGGCGGAGATAATGTTATCCGTGAAAGCATGTCTGTGACAAAGTTAAACAAGAATGGAGAGAGTGGACAGCACTGACGGACGCGACTTGAAGTAATGAATTCCGATGACAGTTCGTTATAAGCTCTCACTCGACCAGTAGTGTTCGAGTAGTGAGCTTGTATAAGGTTAACGTGTTTCTCTGGTATACCTTTCAAAGACAAACACTACCACAGAGCCTCACGATCGATATAGTCAAGTGCCGCTTTGGGATCCAGGCGGACAACTAGTGTCGGACGCCTACATGTGTGTCTGTGTTCTGGGACATGTCGTCCAAGTCTGAAACCAGACTGGTTTTGAAATTAGTCAGATAAATCAGAATTTATTACCACGAATAATACTTTCATCTTATTTCACTTGCTCATTCACTAAGTATTTAGGTATGAGTTGCACTCTGGGTGTGTGCTGATGACATTATCCGATTGCCCAAGCCGAAGTAGGAGGTGGAGTGGCTTAATGGTTGAAAGCTGGACGCCATAACTACTCCAGTTTACTACTGTTACTACTGCAAATACTAATGAACGATGGATAATTTGCTTTTTTTCTTTTGTCAAGGAAATAAACAAACAACAATAGAAAAAACCTAACTACTTATAGTTGCAGAATTTGTAGAAAAAACTTCTAGCAGCTGTTACTTCTTTTCGTCTTTGTTTTATTGTGCATGTGCGTATAAAATAAACATTTAGAAAAAGGATAAAGGAAAAGGTGGAGAGGGAAAATTAAAAAAAATACGTTGTACATGTCAACTGATTCGAAAATGTGGTTCAGGAAAACAATATATATTAATTGTTCAGCTGTTTTATTTTCCATCCTGTCTACTTGAAAACATGCTAATGATAAAGATGATGTTGAAGGCAAAAATAAAATAACTGGAAACAAAAAAAACCGGGATACCCAGTCACTACTATGCTGCCATCCCAAGATTAAATGGGGAAAAAAACTCGGAAATGTCAAGTGAACCAAAGAATTGCGAGGAAGAATAAAGAGAAATAAAAATTTGCAGAAAATAACAATCATTTAATGTGGTATAAAGAATTGTGAAGGCTTATCTAGTAAGGTAGTTTAAACTGAGGACTGATAGAAATTTATGAGTTGATTTTGTGATAAAGATGTTCTTTATTTATCAGTGATCACGTAATCGTATCTAAAATTTTAAGCATTCGCCTATGAATCATACATACAATGTGACGGTTTGTCAAACTACACGTGGGTGGTACGGCGCATGAAACTGTTATTCGGTAATCAAAAGTTTACAGAAATTAACTGAATCCAACTCAGTTGTTTGAATCAATGAGTTAAAAAGGATAGATGAGATGAGCACCACGTATGTGGTAAAATTAGGGGAAATAAACCAAAATTATGACCTTAGAAATTACCGTAAATGTAAGCTACCTGGTTGGGGTCCAAGTGATTATCATGACCAATAGTTGAAGATTTTAAAAGAAATAAATCAGAATTGCTTAAAATGACACTGATACATTTATGCCTTGTCCTTCCTTAGATCTTGAGTTACAAAATTATTTATATCCTTTATTCCACAAAGTCATTCAGTCTATCTTAATGATCTTTCCTATACCAATTTTTGTCTACTACTACAGTTCTTATATGCGAAAATTTCTTTAAATACTGCAGATTTGCTGTAACCCCAATAAAAACTGCATTAGCTCAAGTGCTGTATCAGTTAATGCAGTCATAACAGTCTCCTTAGAGAATCTATCACTATCATTTTAAAAAATGTTGAAAATACTTGTCTTTGAAAGACACATTAAGCTGTGAAGTCATTTTTAATCCAAAGAAGTTTAAAGTATTATGAAGGAGTTCCGTTCCCATAGCTGGACGGTTTAGTTACGGAGCTTTCATTGCTCTTATGGACAGCATCATCAGTACGAAGTCCAGGTAGGCTTTCACAATGAAATCTCTACAACCAAATTATCCAGTTCAGAGAATGAAACTTCACCATAAGTATTCACCTGAGCTACGAATTTGCTGCACTGTCTCAAAGTTTACAGCAAGCATACAAACATCCAACAATATTTGTAAAAACCATTAAATTGTGTGAACTACGAATCTTTTGTGCCGATGTACAGCAATTTTACGCCTATTTACTTATAAGCTAATTACATGTGCGATCTTGAGGTGCCTGATAAATCCTGATGAATACAGCAACTGTCTTGAAACTAAGATGTAAACTATGGCTTGTGTGTATCCACAAAGAAAGCCTCAAAGTAAGCATTTTTAAATTAAAAGAGAATAAAAAATTTTCATTTATTTACATACGTATGGTTAGTAAACTTACGCATGAGCATAGGAGCGAATCTATTCATCATAATTCCGAGCCCTTCGATAATTGCCAAAATAACTCCACCGACTAATGCTTGGCCGACCATAGCTGTTGGACCATGACGAATGGCTAAAACAGCTCCAGTTATCGCTCCGCTAGTGATCGAATTCCAAGGATCCTCTTTCTGACGAGCAAAAACTAAGGAACAATCAACAGCAGTAAACATTCCACCCCATATAGCGAACCCGCCACCCGAAATTGGTGCGCGCTGACGACTGTTAGCCAATGCGCTTACTAGTTTTTTTGTATAACCCGAAGGGGCGTTACGATAACCTTTGTAGAAATGTATGACACTACCACCGATCGTACCCATGACAAACGCAGCCCCACAATCACTGACGATACGAAATGGACTGGAAAAGATTTCAAATAAAATATAGGAAAAGTTATGATTGCATTAGATATGTGAGTGATAAATTCAACAATAAAACTTTCAGAACTTTCAATGAACATTGTGTACACAATGCTTATACTACTAGACCTCAAACGTAGTTGCTACCTTCCCGTAGTGGCCGGGCTTGCCTATCGTGATAACGCAACCGAGCTCATATTAACAGCAACATATTGTTATAAAGACACTAAGTAAATATTCAAATCCTACCGATGTTAAAATTCAGATATTCTAATACAGCCCCAATACTGTTCCCAAATCTCTTATATATCAGAACACAACAACGTTAAATGAAAATGCGTATTTATACATTTAGGTCAAATAGTCAGTCAGTCAGATGCAACGTAGAACTTCGTACGTAAGTACATCAGTTCATGTTGCCATACCACATTAGCACAGAGATATAATTGTCAATTCAAATCCAATAGTAGAAGAGGTAGTAAAGGTATTAGAAGTAATCGGAGAGGTTAGGATTAGAAGATATTATTCAAGAAGTATGATTCAGTGAGATAAGTTTAGAAAGTCAAAACTAGAGGGGTTGAAGAACCCAGAAGGTTAGGATTTGAGAGAACACAAAGAATAAATGCACCGGCGCCATTGCAAACGGTTTTAGGCCATGTCATTCAGGGTCTCTAACAATCGACTATTATCATCTCGCGGACCCAACCAGGTAGTCGACAACTACCGACATGACTCAGTCCACTTGATTTCATGGATTTATGCCATGTTTTGGTCTGGCCGCAATGTTTCGAAGACACCTATGATCGAAAAACCGGTAACCTACAAATATCGCCTACTCTCAGTGGCCATGTTTCACAGCCACAAAGTAAGACGGAGCAAACCACTGCACAGTACACTCGTCCTTTAGTCAGCAAACGGATATCTCGCCTGCGCCATAAGTGACGCAGGTTGGCAAAAGCCAATCGAGCCTTCTGTATCCGAGCTGAGACTTCGTCAGCACTGATGAAACTCCCTAGATAAGTGAAGCGATCAACACGCTCGACTACTTCACTCCCTATCACTAGTTCAGGTGCTGATGAAACCAAATCTTGAAGCAAAATTTTGCATTTTGCGCACATGCTTGCATTGTTGCTTAGGGTGGTCAGAAGACTCTGCATTTTGTCAGCGTCTTCACCAAGTAGGACTATGTCATCGGCATATTCTAAGTCAATAAGCGAGTCACCTGGTAGAAGGTCTACTCCTGAAATTCAGACGAGGATAAGGTTATTTCTAGGAGCATGTCTATGATAAAATTAAACAAGAATGGAGAAAGTGGACATCCCCGACGGATATCACTTGAAGTAAAGAATTCCGATGACAGTTCGTCATAATATCTCACTCGACCAGTGGTGTTCGAGTAGAGAGCTTGTATGAGGTTAATGTACTTCTTTGGTACACCTTTCAATGACAGACACTGACACAGAACCTCACGATCCAATGAGTCAAATGCCGCTTTCAGGTCCAGGAAGACAGTCAGTCAGTCAGTTGCAACGTAGAACTTCGTACGTAAGTACATCAGTTCATGTCGCCATACCACATTAGCACAGAGATATAATTGTCAATTCAAATCCAATAGTAGAAGAGGTAGTAAAGGTATTAGAAGTAATCGGAGAGGTTAGGATTAGAAGATATTATTCAAGAAGTATGATTCAGTGAGATAAGTTTAGAAAGTCAAAACTAGAGGGGTTGAAGAACCCAGAAGGTTAGGATTTGAGAGAACACAAAGAATAAATGCACCGGCGCCATTGCAAACGGTTTTAGGCCATGTCATTCAGGGTCTCTAACAATCGACTATTATCATCTCGCGGACCCAACCAGGTAGTCGACAATTACCGACATGGCTAAGTCCACTAGTCAATGACTTCATGGATTTATGCCATGTTTTGGTCTGGCCGCCCCTAGCTTTCTTCCAACCTATTCCTACACTACAATACAAAGCTCGACGAGGTGTTGAAGAATCCAGAAGATTAGGATTTGAGAGAACACAAAGAATAAATGCACTGGCGCCATTGCGAACGATTTTGAGCCATGTCATTCAAGGTCTCTAGCCATCGATTATTATCATCTCGCAGGTCCAGGAACACGACTATTGTCGGACGTCTAAATGTGTGTCTGTGTTCCAGGACCTGTCGTAGTGTGAAGATGCGGTCTATACAACCACGTCCAGGTCGAAAACCAGCCTGGTTTTCTCGAGTCTGCTCTTCACGAGCACTAGTAAGGCGTCTAAGTATAACCGAGGCTAACAATTTAGAAACTATATTAGTTAGACTGATTCCTCTGTGATTGTCACAAGAGGACTGTTGTCCTTACTTATAGATTGGGACAATTAGTGATTAAGACCAGTCGGATGGGATTACGTCCAGTACCCAAATTCTACCAAAGATCTCAGTCAACCTAGCTGCTAAAACTGGACCACCATCCTTAAATATCTCAGGGGTCAGTCTATCAGGACCTGCAGCTCGTCCTCGCTTCAGATTTCCTAACGCTTTCTCAACTTCATAAAGACTAGGGGGACTTCGTCGATTTGTCATTCAGGACGACTGGAGTACGTGGGTAACTGAAAAGTGGCTCGAGGCCAGTTGAACTGATCCCTAAAGTTTTCTGCCCATCGGTCTAGTCTCCTGGATTGACAATTAATAATAGTCCCATCCTTTTCCGAAATAGTCTCACACTAGGATTCCTAATACCGGTTTCCTTGATGAGTCTAAATAGCTGCCTACTGTTACCCATCGCCGCTGTCTTTTATATCGCTTTTGCTTTCGCCACCCACCACTGTTTACGGTCATTGCGTAGGCTTTTTATCAGCCTGCGTCTAAGCTGACTTCGTTCTTCATTATGTTCAGAGCCAGGTGGGATGAGTTTTCAAGCATTCATCAGGTTGGTGGATGCTACTTAGATCGACGGCTTCATCCTAGTCTTGTAGTTTACCTTACTAGCAGATATCACTGCTGTTTCCACAGCCTTTTTGATATCATTCCAACCTGCCTCCGGATGGGAATCGCTTACATGGTTGCCTAACTCTAGTTGCTCCTGAAATATATTCATAGCTTTATTATCATTAAGTGAAACCCGAAGAGGCTTCCTCGCGGTGTCTTTCCTACGTCCAGTAAGCCTCAAACAAATACGCGCTCGCACTAGGGCATGATCTGAATCTAAACATGTGCCCCAGAATGAGAGGCAGTCATCAACAGAGCCTTCCCACCGATGACTTATAGTGATGTGATCTAGTTGGGTCCGACGTTGAGACGACTTTGGGGGTCACCAAGTCAAAAGATGTTTTTCCTTATGCCTAAAGTTAGTGTTTGCTAGAAATCGACCGTTATCTGAGCACAGTTGCAACAGACGGTCGCTATTATCTGTTCTCTTAGCCGCGACACCATAAGATCCACCCAGGTGTCTCTCCTTCTCACTGAGTGTATTCGCTTGAGCATTAAAGTCACCAGCCATTATTACTACATCAGAGCGCCTAGCTTTTTGGAGGAGGTCCGAAAGCTTTCTGTAAAACGCATCTTTAATCTCGTCTGAACTGCAGTCAGTCAGGCAAATACGACGAGGAGGCAACGACGAATGTCCCTATCTTTACGAGTCCTTACTGTTCCGTTTAGTCGGACAGCACACAAGCGACTATCTACTGGGATCCAGTCTAGGAGAGATTGTTCAGCTCTACGACTCAATGCTATGCCTACGCCAGCAAAACCCCTGGAAGCAGCATCAAGGCTTCCAGATACACGAAGAGTAAATTGAGTTGCTCTATTATTTTGACAAGGTAATTTTAATAGGATCCTGTATGCGCGTTTCCGAGACGCAGCATACATCGATGGAACGAGATTCTAAAGTCCTAGCTAATGATGCCTGTTGCCCTATTTGACACAATGTCCGTACATTAAAAGCTCCAACATGTAGCCTAGATCGGGGTTTCAAGAAACCACGAATGGCGTTTCGTGAACTCGCATCGTTTGCATTAGCGGTGCAGAGATAAGGGACTGTGAGTAGATTCAGTTGTGGAGAGAAGAGAGGTATGTTTGGGTGTAGGAAGGATTTGATTTCGATCAATTTGGTCTCTCGTGCTGTTAGGGATATTAGGGCGGTTGTCAATTCCCGGCTGCCCACACCATGGAAGGTTTTACTTGAGGGACCTGAAAAAAAAGATAGATTAGTGTTGGTCTTGGAGACCTAGGAGCGTGACCGCAGAGCCCAGGGGACAACTGCTTGAGGCCGGTCACGCACGGCCTTTTTATGAAAGGTTTTTTGAGTATTAGCTTCGCTCTCAAAGGCCCTTAGTAGGCACCCTTACCGCCAGAGACGGAAATCCGCGAGGTAGGGTGAGGTGTCACAGGTATCGATACTCTTTCCTATTCGACCTAACCCGACCGTAGCTGCTACCTTGACGTGGTGGTCGGGCTTGCCTATCGTGATGACACAACCTGTGGTGCGAGCTACTTATAAGTAGTATATGACGTGAGCGTCAACGTAATGTCTGGCAGCCGAAGATGGGGTAAGATCAAGAAAGGAAGAGTTAGAAAACAATGGAATTTGTATAAAACGCATGAACAGTAGTGACAATGGATTGATGTTTTGCAACAGGAACAGTCCAGTTCGATATGATGAACTGTTATTTTGCAAATGAACGATTTACGATATGGTTTTCCAATTTTACTGAGTAACTCTGTAATTTTCGTTAAATACAATTCGGTTGCCCCACCTGTGTTCTCGTTCACTACAAACCGAGTTATATTGGCTGGAACATATGTTCCTCAAGGTTCTACCATGCCAGGCAGATTGATTGGAGAACGATGAGACTAAAAGCAGCTACTCAAGGTCTGCGGGCGAAGTCGTACTGCTGACTGCAGAGGGGTGTGACAGCAGCAAGGTGTTTCCCTCAGACAACCAGCATCTGCAGAGATGCTGCCTCTGCCTCTGAAGAAATGGGTAGAAAAGGTCGACCTTAAAAATGTCAAACTTCACCTTACCTAACGGGTTTCCGTCTCCGGCGGTAGTAAGGCCATGTATGACCTATCTCAAGGAGTTGTCACTTGGGCCCTGGGCTCTGCCTGTAGACCCTTCGGGGCTACTGCCGGTTCCAAGCCCGGATAAAGGAGGAGGGTTGGGATTGGGGTTGACGATCCTATCCCGCAAACTAACTCGTTAAAAAATCGCTAACAAGAAAAAACAAGTCAAATCATATGAACTCTGCTCTGGGAGTTTGGTCTTCATTTAGAAAAGTCATGACGTCTCATGATGGAACCGAGTTCCTTCGGAAGTCACGAGGCCGACGCCCCTTCTGACAACCAGAACCAATTCATGGTGTGGGCAGCCGGGAAGTAACATCCGCTCTCATACCCATAAAAGCAAACAAGACCGAGTTGGTTACAATCAAATCCATTCTACACCTCTTAATTACTCTCTTACCTCCCCGGCCAACTTTTCTTTTGATCGTTCGTCACCTCGCACTGCTGAAGCAAACGATTTGAGCTCACGAAACATTATTCCTGGTCTCTTCTAACCCCGTACTAAATTACATATTGGAGCTTTTAATGTTCCAACCATATGCCAAATAGGGCAACAGGCTTCATTAGCTAGAACTCGGGAATTCCGGGCGATCGATGTATGTTGTGTCTCCGAAACGCGCATACAAGGTCAGAGTAAAACCATCAATTTGATTTCATCTAGTGCAGATAGAGACACAACAAGGTTTACGCTTCGTGTTTCTGGAAGCCCCGATGCTACTTCTCGAGGCCTTGCAGGAGTAGGTCAGAACTAGCTCTCCTAGACTGTATCCCCGTAGACAGTCGCTTTGTGCGCTGTCCTACTGAACGGGACAGCAAGGATTCGGATAGAGACAATAGTCGTTGCCTCTTCATTGTATCCGCCTATGCTCCCACTAACTGCAGTTTAGACGACGTAAAATATAGGTTTTAGAGAAACCTCTAAACTTCTAAAAGTTAGGCGTTCTGATATAGTAATAATGGCTGGTGACTTTAACGCTCAAGTAGGTAGACTCAGTGAAAAGGAAAGACACCTGGGTGGATCTTATGGTGTCGCGGCTTAAAGAACAGATAATGGCGACCGTCTGCTGCAGCTATGCTCAGATAATGGCCTATATCTAGCAAACACTAACTTTAAGCATAAGGAGGAGATTCGTAGGTTGCTGGTTTCCGATCACACGCGTCTCCAAAGCATTGCTCATGTATCATGGGACAACCGGGTAAGCGATTCTCTTGTTAGGAAACGGGTACTAGGTAAGGATGGCGGATCAATAGATGAAGTAGTGAAACTTCATGAGTTGAAGTGCTTAGGACATGTGATACAAGTGCCCAACCGCCGGCTGCTTCGTCAAGCTATTTTCGGCTTAGGAAAAAGTGGGAAGAAAACTAGAAGTAGCCAAACTAAAACATGACACAAACACACTAAGTCACTGACAAGTGGGCTGAGTCGTGTTGGTTGTGGTCCTCGAGATGATAGTAATCGATGGTTAGAGACTTTGAATGACATGGCTCTAGATCATTTGCACAGGCGCAGGTGCATCTTCGTTCTCTTTAAAATCCTAATCCAAATTCCTCATGACCTTTCTTCTCTTACCACATTTATTTCACTGGGATGCGCTTTTAAAATCGTAGCCTTTGTAAATCAATAGGTAAAAGTATCGAGGTCAGAATATTTGCAATAAGTAACTGCTTAAAGTACAGTGATATTTATTCTAAGAGAGAACTGGTGTTAAATGACCACGAAACTGGTCAAAAAACGATACAAATAATAACTAGTGGAACAAAAGTTAAACCCATTGAGTTAGTACATCAACCATAAGCACTACCGAACCTGTCACGTGCATGCATTAGTAGAGATGGCCATAGTAGTACTACCAGATGCAATTCGAACATAAGGGATTGATATTTAACTCACAACTTATAGGAGAGTATAGAAGTACTCTGGATGATATACTTTACGTACCACAGAAATTTTTTTTGAGTCTCTGCATACTTGTTTAGCAGTTTAAAAACATCTGACAATCAACTAAATTTCCCAACCAGCAGTAGTAAAAAATGCCGAGAATAACATATAAATTGATTGATGACTAACAACGACCATTTATTTGATGAGACCAGTATTTAATGAAGAGCGATAAATGATCGATATTCTTTAAAATTAGGAAGCTCGTCATCAAATGAAGTGAATATTAATTAAAACCTAACAGAGCAAAAGACACTCTTAGATCAGACTAACTAATGGACAATACACCTAAAAAGAATTGCTCAAAGCACACTTTAAAACCGTCCCAAACTGTTTCAAATAATCCTATGTAACTCCATCATTAGGCAAAGCACAAGATGATAAAACAAGATATACATGTAGACTGATTTGAACACTTGTGTTGCAATAATTATTACCACCAAGTAAAACACCATCCTGAGCCAAAATATTTAAACAGAGAAAGAATGCGTGCATTAAACGGATAACCCACGCAATAACCTTACACACCAGGGATCTCTAGTGAACTCGGCCATATTAAACACTCGTGACTGATTGTAGCGAAGACAGTTAAATCGAGCTGCCAAATGATAATAACCTTAACAACTTGTTCATGAAATTCTAAAAAACGTATTAAAATAATTGTATGCCAGATAGAAAAGTTTCCATTCACCGATATCTTTATAAATTAGCAATATTTTTCAGTGTTCTTCACGCATAACAAGATAGGAAGAAGTTTAATGAGATCCAGTGTATCAGATCACACATTTTTGTCTGTCTCTTGGGAATAGAAATGGGTCGAAAATTCGTTAGTATTTTTTCAAAGTGTCCTGGTATTCTACTGAAATGCGTAACTGAAGTTCAGACAAAACTCATTCTATGGGCTGGTCGGGTGAGAAAAAAATATTTGCTCGCGACATCTGTACTTTCTATGTGTGCTTTCTAAGTCGTCCAAGTGTAATTGAGTTTATTGGAGTTGTGCAAACAATTTTAGGAAGCAGTTGGTATTGGCCCAACTCCCTGGCGCAAGTCGATCCAAAGTTCTGATTTGCGGCATTAGAAACTCAGTTTGAGTTCCGCCGCATCACGAGCAGACGGCAAAAACACGCTCACACCCAGGATTTCTCACACGAGGTTTAAATGCCGGTTTTTCGCCTGTTAAATCTCCATTCCCCTCAGATATCCACGATCGTCTCCACGAAGCAATATTCACATATTTCCACACATCAAGATGAGAGCAGCTAAGAAATCTTTAAGCGCTTGATTCTCTAGTTAGAATCTATTCATAATCCTTTTCTTCAGGTCGCTAAAAGCAAATGTCAGTATCTCTAATAATCCCTTTATTTGGAAACTGTTAAAACTCCACAGATATTCACAATAAAGTGTGAAGTATTTCCGAACATTTTGCTAGAATGACGTTATGTCAAAGAGAAAGCAAGTATCTGTGTTCAGAAGGATGACATTAGTCACCATTACTTTTGATTGCAACCGGAATTTTGATCTATCTTTTGACGGAAATACAGGCTACTGGTCATTGTGTGAGACTGTTCTCGCACATCAAGAAATAAGCACATCTATCTGATTCCAGTAGGGGCCTTAGCAAATTGAGATAGAAGCGAGTGGTAATTGTTTCACAACTTGAGGACAAAGTATCACTTGTCAGCTCACATAGAGGTAAGGCTACTATCTGTCAAATTTATTAAAGCCATGGGAGCCCAAACGCTCTGCGATGAGCTTAATAGTCTCACGTGCGACCAGATTGGGTATCACTTTACCAATTCTGAAAAAGTTTTCTACATCTGAGTAAACATGTTTGGGAATTACTCAGCATAGGGATGATTTCTCAGACTAGGGTAAGGCACTTCACAGATAGAAATGTATCACATTAAATGAGGACATTGTTATGAAAACATGATGTATCTTGAGACGTTCGGTTTGTTTAGTACGTAAAGCAGGCATGTCTTGAGAAAATCATTTCTTACGAGGTTTCAGTTTTATGTCTGAACATTCAGGTTATTTGTGTTAATTACCCCACTCTCACTACAGCGCTACTTTACTGTAACCCGAAGGAAATATGTTACATTTAATTAGTCAGGCTTTCAGTAATAAATAAAATAAATTTTAAGAGGATCTCGGTAGATAAAAGACATCTTAAAAATTTTGATGCCATATACCCATCAAACACAACTATGTTCACAAACCTCGATGCAGATCACCCTGTAGCATCTCACTATTCAATCACTGTACTTCAGTAATTAGTCATTTAAATTATTCGATAATGGCATCGACCATGTTTTTGTATTCGTAATAATTCGATTACAGTAACGAGCATTATGTTTGACTGTGTGTACATGCTTATTCACTTATTACATGTCTAACCTATCATTACCTGACTATAAATATTCAGTCACACGGAGAGTTGGCTCACTCGTCTTCTCCAGCTCGCTTCGTTTAGCTTGCACGCTCTCCATTCTCTTGTGTGTCTGCACAAATGAAAGCAATATACATTTACACAAATAATCCAAATGAAAATTGACAAGAATAATCGAATAATGAGATTATCATCCTTGAATACAGATAACAGTAATATTAGAGATCTATTCGTTTGGCAGGTGTTCGCCCTAACCGTCAGTCTTCAGTACTTAACATACCTAATAAACAACAATGCCTGCCCCCTACCTCTCCTACTCGGGACGCTACTATACTTCTAAAATTAAACCCTAGGACTCTTGAGAATACAGACACTCATACCATAAATACCTCCCTAAATTCTAACCGTAGGCGCCTCCCCGTTTCTAACCCGAAGCCTTTACCCTTGATTGAGTACAAAAAGATTAGGATGCCTAGAGTTGCTGAGATATCTCGTAACACTAGCCTGCTTGGTCATCCGCCCAATGTTCCTAGACACCAAACTAGCCGAAATTCCTTTTGCAATTCTTCAGTCTCTCCACAACATGTACCTAACCCTTTTTTAACGCTCACCCCCTCAACAGAGTTGTTTTTCTACCTCCAGCTGTTGAGGGCGATATTTCCCCCTCCTTCAAGTCATGCTTTGCATTCTGTGATGTGATGGATGACAATAGATCTTTGCCGCTGTCTTCCCCTTCCAGCTGTAATACCTTTATGTATGGTCCTTTTGACAAACCACCTTTCCCATTGTCCAAAGATTTGACTTACTCCACTATACCTTATCCAATGGACTTGAGAAACGATCCACCCTTATGCCCCCTAGCGACTTCCTCATCTGTTCTTTGGGGGTCATCAGTTAACTCTGACGAACAACACTTATCATATCCTACCTCACACGTTTCTCTCACCATGCCTGTCTCTGAATACCTTTCTCCCTCTAACTATATCGCTCCCAAATTAACTGACCATAATAATCAAGCCTATACTCCTACTTCCAGCCCTTCTTCAGAATACACAACATACAACCCTCCAGATGCCCATCGTGCATCCCTGAAAGATGAGTATTCGTCCTATGTTACACTAATGCTAAATAATTCCCGATCTGTTATTAATAAGATTACCCACTTACGCTCTCTAGTACTTCTAAACAATCCTTCCATTGTCCTGATTACTGAAAGCTGGTTGTCCTCCGATGTCCCTGACTCATACCTTGTGTAAATGAATTTCTACAGTGGCCGTTCCAATGGGTTCCAATAGGGGCACTCCTGTACGATTCTCCTAGTCCCGGGTCCCAACCAAATCAAAAAGGACAAAAATTCTAGGAGAAAGCGTCTTATTTAAATAAAAACATGGAAATACAAAGCATTACCTGGAAATAGTGCCTCTTCCAGGATACAATTACTCCGAAGAGTATCAGAAACAGTGTTAGATAAGTGACGCTAAGTCCAGCGGCCACTGCATCAATCCAAATATGGCTGTAGCCATATTAAAGATCAAATTTAAACAACATATATACAGATCAGAAGCAAACACAAAAACTTCAATATAAGTACAAATATATAGAAAGAATAACAATATACAATGATAAAATCTCAAATTGGAATCAAATAAAATACCAAAAATGTCAACAGAAAAAGTCCGTCATGTCATATCAAAAATATGTAAACATGGAGGGATTTTCCAAAACACAAAACATTCAAAAAGGATTCTACACCTTGTAATAGATTCTTTCGCGGTGACCGAGGATCTAAAAAGGGTGGTGGTTACCTCATCTATGTATCTAGAGACATCAAAGCAGAAATGTTTTATGATACTGTTCTAAATCAAGTGCCTGATTCGATATGGCTGACTGTGCACTCCCATGAATGTAAAATACTGGTTGGATGCATATATCGAGCTCCAAACACTCATCGATCGGTTGACGTTGCTATTGGTGAGTCGTTTGCCAGGGCTGCCTGTCTTAAATTCACCTGCAAAATTATTTGTCGTGACTTCAACCTCCCTGGAATCAACTGGCGAACACATTCCGGTGCACTACGATTCGATATCTTACTTGGTCCCCTAGACACACATGGTTGGCAACAACATGTGCACCTGCCTACTAGGAACCACAACATCCTCGATTTGGTATTTTGTCAGGATGTCACCCCAACATCTGTGTCTGTCTGCGAAACGTTTCACAACAGTGACCATAAAATTGTCCTCTGTACCCTTCCATTTTTTGCTAAATGTGACAAATCTAAAACAGTAAACCGTTTTCAATACAGAGACTATAAACATGCTGACTGGGACAGCTTTCGGTTTCTAATTCAGCACTCAGACTGGACTGCGTTTTTTTCTTGTCTTGAACTTCCTGATGCATTACATATATTCAACGTCACCATCAAATCTGCTCTAGACACTACTATCCCACTCAAAACGTCTTTCAAAACAGTTACTCCTTATATCACCTACAAAGCTAGGGCTAAACTACGTCAACTAAAACGGGCGTATTGCAAATCTAAGGACTTCAGCATCCTGTACCAAATTTACGCTATACTTGAAGGTGTAAAATATCAACATGAAGTGCGTAGGCAAATCGAAGAAAATAATGCTCTCGCTACTGTGAGTAAGTCCCCGAAACCTCTGTCGTTTGCTTAACAAACGCATAAAAAAGGACTCAGATCGCAAAATTCATTATATACTACAAGATGGACAGACTTATTATGACGAAGCTGTTATTTGCGAACTGTTTAGTACATGGTTCTCCCTCACTCTGAGCACATCTCCTACCCCTGATACTAATACTAACTGTATCAGTATGCATAATCTTTTTACCATCAAATTTGATCTTAACAATATTCAAGCGGCAATTATAACCCTTAAACCCAATGGCAGCTGTGGTGTGGATGAGATACCTTCCATACTTTTTAAAATGGCAGGACCGAACCTTCCAGCGCTTTTGCTTAAAATTTTTACCTTATCCCTTGAGTCTGGTACATACCCCGAATCGTGGAAGTTGACTCATATTGTCCCAGTACATAAATCTGGACCGAAAGACTTAATCCAAAACTACAGACCGGTTAATATCACTCCAGTTATATCACGTGTGATGGAGAAAGTGATAAAAGATCAACTACCTGATCACTTACTCAGGGAAGGTCGCATTGACCCCTCTCAACATGGCTTCATTAGAACTAGGTCATGCACCACATGTCTTTCAGATTTCTTTAATGAGGTTACCAGCATACGCGATCAAAAGCAACTAGTAATCGTGTTGTATTTTGATATCAAAAAGGCTTTCGATAAGGTACCTCACAGTCTTTTAATCAACAGACTTCAGTCCGTCGGTATTAGTGGCCACGTGTTGCAATGGATTAGGTGGTTCCTCACAGATAGATATCAGATTACCAAAATCAACTCACATACATCTACACCTCGACCAATTATCAGTGGTGTTGTGCAGGGCAGTGTTTTGGGTCCACTGCTTTTCATAATCTACATCAACAGCATATGCAGTTGTTTCAACACCGGTAAAACCAACCTCTATGCGGATGACCTAAAAGTGATTTATCAAACTAGCAAATCTGACTCAGTAAACTTGTCGTACACAATCCAGCACGAACTCAATACTGTAGATGTCTGTTGTAGGCAATGGAACCTTGAACTTAATACTGAGAAGTGCGGCTGGATTTGTTTTGGAGACACGTCTCCCAAATTAGATCTCATTCTCAACAGGAATGTATTGCCCATACTCACATCCGTAACTGATCTTGGAGTGCATTATTCGCACAACCTTAACTTCTCCGAACATATCTACAATAAAGTTTCCCGAATGAGAAGAATGCTTGGTTTCATCTTTCGTAACTTCCTTCACAGAGAATCCAGAACAATTCTCTATAAAACATGCGTAAGACCTATTGCTAAATACCGCTCTTTCTTATTTTCTAACCAACGCCTGTCTGATATGTTGAAGCTTGAAGGAATACAAAGGAAATATACTCGTAAAGTCCTAAATCATAGCTCACTCATTGACTATCCAACCCGATGTATTGAACTCGGGCTCGATCCATTATGAATAAGAAGGCTTAAGTCCAATCTAATCCTTTACTTTAAACCCCTGCACAAGCTCACATATTCCTCCTGCAGGTTAGTCCTTATCCATGGCCCATGTATACATAACCTTCGAGATAAAGTATCTACGGTCAGACTTGAGAAGTATAGATCCAAAACTCGAGAAAACTTCTTCCTCAATAAGTATGCACTTATATGGAATAGGCTTCCCTCAAAAATACGCATGGCAGGTGGGTTACCTGAGTTTGTTCAACTTCTTAATGATGCTCTCAGTTGCACTGACTCTTCTGCACTCGTGAACTCACTCGCACCCTGCTTTCATATTAATAGCTCTGCATACACTTTAAACACAATGAACTCAGTGCTGCGTCTTATTTAGTTATTTTTACCCTCCTAAGTAGCAATAAATTTTTGTAGTTGAATATAAATCTCTTTAGTTTTTATTTGAAATAGACAGGTTACTCTACTCACTGGGTCGATCGACACTGTTCAACTGTAAACTGGTTGATTAGAATGCACTCTACTCTCCTGGGCGCAACCTTATCAACACTTACAACTGTGTGAGTTTCACATTGCCTATTATCAATTATACTGTTCTCACTTACACGCTATTGACGTACCTTGGCCCCTTAGTGTTATCTATTGCTCCGCTTTTAACCGCGATACTCTTTATATCTCCTGCTTAGCTAGTTAAGTACATCTTCCTCACTACATTCTAAATGCTTATATCTTGTTTGAAAATCCTTACTATTTCTCCACGACTGTTAACTGTATAGCATTGATGCCCAACCAAAAGTTCATAAGTTGTAACAGCCAGATAAGTTTGTGAAAGGAACTTGCAGAAATAGTGTTTCTCAACAGGATGTGAGACATAGAGCACCAAGTAGAACTCAATAGTTTCTTTTAAACACCTAACATGAGCCTAACATCACATAAGGAGGGAGGGTGGAGTTACTGACCAGCAAACATTGATGGTGTTGGCAATGACTTCAAACCACCCATGTTTGTAGGGCAGAACATTTTGTTTGCTTTCGGCTCTTTAGATTGATGAGACGACTAATGAGTAACACTGAGGTTGCTCTTATACGTTTGCTACTTCTGTGGTTCATGTTTCCAAAACTATGCTGAGGTCGCTATTCTGTCGATACACCCGCAACATTCTTACTCAGGCGCTTACAGTATGACTTAGAGGTTGGCATTCAATAATAATAATAATAATAATAATAATAATAATAATAATAAAACAGTTGGACAGTGCGAAATTTTATTCATCATTGTTTTCTTTTTACAATGTATAAATGGGTGAATAACATCCCATATGGAAGATTTAATTTGATTAAAATGTATTTTAACAGTGTACATCAGAAAATGATCCTAGCTAGAAAAATATCTTTATTTTCTAATATATCTGGTTTCATTAACTTGAACTCTTTTAATTTAACCTAGTCGTTTATTAACAGTTTATTGTTTAACAAAGTTTTGGAAGGATAGACCATTATATTTATCACGAAATTTATAAACATCTGCTAAGCGACCAAGTACAAAGTCATGCAACGATTTAACTAAACAGACATCACAAAGTTTATAGCAGTTATATTACCGTAATAAAAAGGAGAGTAATATGGTGATAATCAGGTGTGAATTCCTATTTAATGGTGAACTCTTTACAATAACGATATGCTTGTCCATTACCAATTCTGAATGAGTCACTTTAATTTTTTTAAATTTTACTTATAGTTTGTTTACCATAGAGGTCAGTCAGTCAGTTACAACGTAGAACTTCATACGTAAGTACATCATTTCAGGTTGCCATCCACATGAGTGCAGAGATGCAAGTGTCATTTCAAATCCTATTGTGGTGGAGATAGTAGAAGTATCACCAGTAATGGAAAATATTAGTGTTCGTAGATATGATTGAAGAAATAAAATTCAGTGAGATATCTTTATAGGGAAAAAGGTAGGGATGATGAGGAATTCAAAAAATTAGAATTTCAGAGAACACGAAGAGTGGATGCACCTCTGTCGTTGCAAACGACTCCGAGACTCTCACCATCAGTTACTATCATCTCGCGGACCCCAACCAGGTAGCCTACGTCTACCAACACGACTCAGTACACTTGTCAGTGACCTCATTGATTTGTGCCATGTTTTGATTTGGCCGCCACTAGCTTTCTTTCAACCTACTCCTATGTTACAGAACACAGATCATCGAGACCGTCGGTGGTTGGGCATACGTTACACATGTCTTAAGCACCTGAACTTCATCGATTAATCTGCCATCCCTAACTAGTACTCGTTTTGCAACTATATTATTGATTACTCGGTTTTCCCAGGATATACGATCTACGGTTCGAAGACATCTACAATTGAATACTAGAAACCTACAAATGTCCTCTACTCTCGTCGGCCACGTTTCGCATCTGCATGGTAGGACGGAGCGAACTGCCGCACAGTACACTCGACCTTTTGTTACGAAACAGATATCTCGCCTGCGCCATAGGTTACGCAGGTTGGCAAAAGCCAGTCGAGCCTTCTGTATCCATGCTGGGATCACGTCAGTCACCAGGCCATCGGCACTCATGAAACTCCCAAGCGAAGCGGTATACACGTTCGACTACTTCACTTACTATCACTAATTCAAGTGCCGACGCAAGCCAATCTTGAATCAATATTTTGAATTTTGAGGGGGAGAACAGAAATTCGGACATGCTGCATTGTTGCTTAGGATGGTCAGAAGACTCTGCATTTTGTCAGCGTCTTCACCGAGTAGAACAACGTCATCAGCATATTCTAAGTCAGCAGACGTGTCTCCCGGTAGAAGGTCCACTCCTGTAAAGTCAGAAGAAGATAAAGTTATATCTAGAAGTGTTTCTGTGACAAAGTTAAACAAGGATGTGGAAAGCGGACATCCCTGACTGACGCTGCTTGAAGTAATGAATTCCGATGACAGTTCGTTACAAGCTCTTACTCAACCATTGTTCGAGTAGAGGGCCTGTATAAGGTTAATGTACTTCTTTGGTACACCTTTCAATGACAGACTCTATCAAAGAACCTCACGATCCACAGAGTCAAACGCCACTTTAAGGTCGAGAGATACTAGTGTTTCGGGACGTGTATCTTTGTTCTAGGACCTGTCGTAGTGTGAAGATATGGTCTATAAAACCACGTCTAGGTCTGAAACCAGACTGATTTTCTCTGATCTATCCTTCACGAGCTCTAGTTAGGCATCTAAGAAATATCAAGGCTAACAATTTAGAAACTACATTAATTAGACTTAGTACTCTGTGATCGTCACAAGAGGACTTTTGATCTTCGAAATAGACTGCGTCAATCAGCGACTGAGACCAATCAGATGGGATTACCTCCAGATTCTATCTAGGAACTCAGTTAATCTAACTGTGAAAACTGGGCCATCATTCTACCAGGTCCTGCTGCTCTACCTAACTTCAGACTTCCCATAGCATTTTCAACTTCATAAAGATTCGGAGGGCTTACGACGACTTGCCATTCAGGATGACTGGGGAACGTGAGTAACCGGTGTTTCTGAAGGCTAGCTGAACTGATCCCTTACATAGTCGCCTAGCCGTCTTTCTAGTTGCTTCTGAAATACATTCATAGCTCTGCTATGAATCATTAGGTAGGACCATTAAAGCTTTGCTTCTGGTGACTTTCCTACTTTCAGTGAGTCACAAAAAGATAAGTGCTCGCACTAGAGTATGATATGAATCTAAACATTTGCCACATAAAGAGCGACAATCCTCCATCGGTCACTGATGAGAATATGATCTATTTGGGTCAGACGTTGAGACAACTTTGGGGGTCACCAAGTCAAAAGATGTTTCTCCTTATGCCTAAAGTTAGTGTTTGCTAAAAATAGACCGTTATCTGAGCACAGTTGCAACAGACGGTCGCTATTATCTGTTCTCTCAGCCGCGACACCATAAGATCCACCCAGGTGTCTCTCCTTCTCACTGAGTGTATTCGCTTGAGCATTAAAGTCACCAGCCATTATTACTACATCAGAGCGCCTAGCTTTTTGGAGGAGGTCCGAAAGCTTTCTGTAAAACTCATCTTTAATCTCGTCTGAACTGCAGTCAGTCAGGCAAATACGACGAGGAGGCAACGACGAATGTCCCTATCTTTACGAGTCCTTACTGTTCCGTTTAGTCGGACAGCACACAAGCGACTATCTACTGGGATCCAGTCTAGGAGAGATTGTTCAGCTCTACGACTCAATGCTATGCCTACGCCAGCAAAACCCCTGGAAGCAGCATCAGGGCTTCCAGATGTATGAAGATTAAATCAAATTAGCGATTTTACTAGATCCTGTATGTGCGTTTCGGAGACGCAGCGTACATCAGAGCATTAAAGGTAGTAACACTGCTGTCACGACTCCTTTCGATCTATTTGAGTTCCTACGAATGCCATTTGGATTACGGAATGCCGCTCAAACTTTCCAACGGTTATCGATAGCATAGTACGAGATTTAGATTTTGTTCACGTCTCTGTTGATGATCTGTTAATCGCACCATCAAATGTAGATGAAAATGATCAACATCTTACATTCTTATTCCAAAGCTTTTCGGATAATTGAATAGTAGTTAACCCAGACAAGTGTGACCTGGGCAAGGCAGAAATAGATTTCTTGGGTCACGTCATTGAGCAAGAGGGTATTCTACCTTGTGGAGACAAAGTGCGTACAATGACCAAGTACACTGTGCCGTCCTCACTCAAGGAAGTGAAGGCTTTTCTCGGTTTGGTCAACTTCTACCGATGTTTCATTCCTCACGCGGCAGAACAATTACGACCATTAACCGAACTACTTCGCGGTAATCCACGCAAATTAGAATTGAAGGATATTGCGCGTACAGTATTTTTATTAATAAAAAAATCTTCAGCTGAAGTCACGCTCCTCGACCATCCTGACCCATCAGCTAAGCCTAGTATACAACTGATAGCAGCTTACCGTGTCACCAAACAATTCCAGCATACAGTAACAGGTCGTAAATTTATCCTTTTCGCCGACCGTAAGCCTTTAACATATGCCCTACATACCAAGTCTGACCTCTGCTAACCACGACAGCACAGATATCTGGACTATATATCTCAGTTTATGACAGACCTTCGTCACATTAAAGACGAGTCGAACTGAGGCTCTGTCACGTATTCAAGTGAATGCAGTTACTTTATCGGTGTCTGATCTTTCGATTATGGCCGCTACCCAACCAAATGATCGCTCCTGTACAGAAACACGACAATCTACATCCCTTCAGTGCCAGGAGGTGCCCCTAGCCACCACCTCAGGTACTATGCTGTTCGAAAACTCTACTGGTTTACCCCGACCCATTGTGCCCTCTGCTTATCGTTGTCTCGTCGTCGATGCCCTGCATAGATTGTTTTATCCAGGTATCTCAGCCACATTACATCTCATTGCTGCACGATACGTCTGGCCTTCCATGAATAAAGATGTCCTTATGTGGGTAAGGCAATGCTCACAACGACAGCGATCAAAAGTGCATAGGCACATTTGCTACGCCTGATGCTCGCTTCGATCATGTTCAGATTGACTTTGTAGGACCATTGCCATCATCACATGGGTATGATCACATATTCACGTGCATTGATCGTTTCAAAAGATGACACGAAGCTATTCCCATCTCTTCTATTACCGCGGAAACAGTTTCCGAACGCTTCGTAGAACGATGGATAGCGGTGTACGGTTGTCCCTCGACTGTCACAACTGACCGAGGATAACAGTTCGACTCCAAATTATTCTACTCGCTAACCCGACTGCTTGATACGGAGCGCATACGCACTACCACCTACCACCCGGCTTCGAATGGTTTAGTCGAACGGTTTCATCGCCAACTTAAAAGTGCTCGTCGAGTACACGAAAACAACGATTGGTACGGAACCTTAACGCTCGTTCTCTCAGGTATCAGAACGAGTTTAAAGGCAGATATTCAATGTTCCGCCGCTGAATTGGTATACGGAATGACACTGCGTCTGCCTGCGGAATTTTTCACACCACAGAGTAGTGATAACTTCAATAAATAAGACTGTGTCCAACGATTGTCTGAATTTTTTCGAACACTGCCTCCGGTGTCAACTCGCGTACAACATCTGCAGGTCGCTCTCCTTCGAGTTATCTACCTGTTCACATGTTTTCATACGAGTCCATACGGTACGCAAACCTTTACACGTGATTTCTCGTCACGAAAAGACCTTCAAGGTTGCTCGACATGGCTGCGTCGAGATAGTCACCACTGATCGTCTCAAGCTGGTACACGTCGATGACAGTGCCCTACTTGTTGATCCGAGACACAATGCCACACCTATTAAACCTACTAGCTGGACCCTTAAGGCTACTTTTAATCCCACGCTAGATTTATCAGAGACCTCATTCTCACGTCCCAGTCAACAGCACGCGTCATCTGCACTACGGATGAGACTCCTGTGTCACGTACAACAGATCAGCAGACCACTCCGCTCTTGACTTCGGATGAGATTGCTGGCTCACGAGGTACACACAAGACTACCGTCTCGCGTTCCGGTCGCCGCGTACGCCTACCTGTACGTACACTATCCTCGTACTACATGTATGCTACGCCTTTGGTTTTCTTTAATTTTGTATACTGAGCCTATACCTACGACCATGGCCCTGTTGGTATCGTGGACATCAGCCAATCTTGGCGAAAGCTGAACTGACCACCTACGCTCTTGTCAACGCACTCAGTCGATGTTAAGGTTCCGAACGTATCTGGCATACGTATAGTTTCGAACTTGGTCGTTCTTGGCTCCCTCGCTCAGTCTGGTTCCGTCTTACGTTTGCAGCGTTTTCTGATTCGGACCTCTACCAACGGATTCTTCAGACTCTAGATACGAGCTACCCTGGTGTGGCATGCCAACCCGAGCACTGAACTTGGCATGTTACTATCGTTACAGTTCGAAGTGACAGAATTTCGATGACAACTCGAGCTTCACTGGTAGCTTCTTGTCCGTCAAGCTTTCTGCCCTACAATCGCCCGTAAACCGGCCAGACCCCCTCCGCTCGAAACCGCTATGTATCGAAAGTGTAAACCCTTTCTAGGGGGTGGCTAATATAGTGGTATGCTTTTACGAAGATAACACAATCGCTGAGATGGAAACATTTATTATTGTACTTAATTCTGACAATAATTGGTCTATTGTACTCCTTTTGTTTATCTGTACTAAATACTAGCTCTCGCGCGCCAAGTGTGTCATTCCCCTTCCGCTTCTCTCCTTGGTAGTTGTTAGGCGCTTGTTCATTCCGGTGTTGATATCATTTCGATATCACGAAGCCACGGACAAATATACTTCTTCCAGGAATTATTTGCATTCTGATTTCTGGATCTATCGGGATTTGACTTGGTAATCTCGCGAAGAAGGATAAATATAATCTTGATATACATCTATGGCGCGAGATTGTAAAGTCCTAGCTAATGGAGCTTGTTGGCCTATTTGACACAACGTCCGGACATTACATGCTCCAACATGTAATTTAGAACGAGGTTTCAGGAGACCAGGAATAACGTTTCGTGAACTTGAATCGTTTGCATTAGCTGTGCAGTGTGATAAAGGAATGTGAGAAGAGTTAATCGCGAAAATAAGAGAGATGTTAAATGGGTGTAGGAAGAATTCGATTGTGATCAATTCGGTCTGGTGTGTTGTCACGGGCATGAGGGCACATGTCACTTCCCGACTGCCCACACCGTGGAAGTGTTCATTGAGGAACCTGAAAAGCAAGGTATATTAGTGTTGGTCTTAGAGACCTGCGAGCGTGACCTCAGAGCCGAAAGGAAAACTGCTTGAGGCCGGTTACGCACGGCCTTTTTATGGTAGTATTTAAAGTGTTGGCTCCGTTGCTGTTTAAAAAAATTTACCACCGGAGATGGAAATCCGTGAAGTAAGGTGAGGTGTGACATTTTAGGGTCGACCTTTTCTAAGCCGTTCCTTCTTTGGGATTAGGCAGCATCGCCGCAAATACTGGTTGTCCGAAGAGAAACACATTTCTGCGACACCCCTTTACAGTCAGCAGTGCGACTTCGCCCTCAGACCTTGAGTAGCTGCTTTTAGTCTCATCGTTCTCCAATCGACCTGCCTGGCAAGGAAGAACCTTCAGGAACATATGTTCCAGCCAATATAGCTCGTTGTGTCATCACGATAGGCAAGCCCGACCACCACGTCAAGGTAGCAGCTACGGTTAGGATTTACCATAGAGGAAATAAAATTTGCTGAGAACCAACTAACTGCATGCAAGTGTTGATTTTCAAATACAGCTAGATTCTATGTACGTACCAATATTTTAATTGCACTTGTAACCAAACCTTCCTCAACTCTCAACTACTAACAAATACTATGAATCTTAAACCATCAAATCCCTTGTTAAACAGAATAGCAATACTGATAATTCTACTTATTCACTAACAATTTCAAATTATTACTAATTAGTTATCAGCATTTGTGATAAACACGTTTCTTACCGCTCAAAATAGCTTCATTAAATTAAATGTATAATATAACATAGCTCAGTCTGTCCAATACCATAATTAACTTTTTTGGGTGGGACTATAAATCTTTACATTAATATTCAAGTAACTCGACTATTTTAGTATTTCAAAATTCAGCAACATTCATACAATGTTACCTTCACTAATGAAAAAAGGTAGAAAAGATGATATTTTAGGGATACGCTGAATTCACCGCATTTCGTTGCTCCCTCTTCGGCTACATACGGGTTAATGATTAATCGTTTCTCATTAATGATAAAACGGATTTTCAGTCAATAACGAATACTTTATGGATAATGTGTAGGCGATTAGGAGTTAAATCTTTTTTTAATTGTTCACATAGAAGCTATGTACACGCCTTTGTATATATACATAAATTTACTGGAATTTCAAAATCTTACTATATCAAGCGATTAAAATCATCTGAACGTCCTAGAACCATTACTTTAAGCGACTAGAAAGAATCTTCAAAGTGAAAGCTATGGTGTTTGAATGAACTAGTAACTTCTTGTTGTTGTTGAATGCTTGATTTCGAATTCTAAATACAATACATTCGTTTGTGCATATCTTTAATTCTTGATACATATACTTCTAAATATTACAAAGCACTATGTTGTTGAGGTAATAGTAAAAGCCGAAAGAGACTAAATTAGAATTGTTGGCTAGGCACGTAATATTGGCCACTGTTCTCAAGACATAACAGTTACATATATAATAAACTGGGATTACAGCACTTACATAAGATTTGTGTAGGTTCCACTAGCAAAGAGTTCTCCAAATAATATTATGACTTCTATTAGACAAATATTCATTTGTCGTTGATTTTAATTTACTTAGGAATTTTATAATTCTAAACTACTCAACTGATTTGTGCAAGTTTTCTGACTAAATGTAAAAGGCCATAAAATCCAGTGCTTCCAAGTGTCTAATAATGATGTGATATTGATCGACTCATGATTTCAGCAAAAGAGTAAATTCATATGTGCTCAGAAATATTCCGTTTAGTAGAAGCCAATATCATAAGAAATTTTTAATGAGATATGTTTCCTAGAATCAGTCAGTCCTCATTAGTTTACACCCATTTTTAAAATTGTGTGATCGACATGAGAATTTTCATATCCAACCACTAACACAAGTACGTTGAAAACTAACAGAGTTGTTTACTCACAATCTATTTATTCGGTCAACAAATAATTTAATTACCACAAAAGAAAAACAGAATGATTGTAATATATATACAAAAGCTTAAAAATAAGTCACACAGACGGTAAATATGAAATATAACTTCGAGTTATTTTTGTTACAGTTCTATATAAATCTAGACTCACACCATCCATAAATGTAAATGAAAACGCTGTAAGATGATAATGCTTTCCATCTTTTAATGATATACTTAGCTCTCCAATGAATTGTATCAAGCGTTCATTAGCTGAATGGTTTGAAAGACATTGCTTCTGATTTTCACTTAGGTATTTTACATCGACAATAACGCAAGGAATAGAATCACCTTGAAATGGAGACAACAATTCAACTAGATTGCTATCAGCTTCGAAGGCAGAAAATCTGCATGCCATATATGAAATAAATAAATTCAGGATTTGTAGACAAAACATATCAAAATGAGAAATGAAATTTGCACAACAGACTTACTTTCATTCAAAAGTTCGACGTATCTACAAATCTAAAATCAAATTATGAACTTACGAATGAATGCTAACTTTACCATTCATAGACAGTTGCCAAATACTAACTGAGCTAGAAAAACACAAACTCCTGTTTGGACTTTCGGTGATCAAACAACTCAACAGTCTTTTAACACGCTCCAATGTCATTGTGATCTACTAGATCACAACGACAAAACTAGCCTGGCATAACAGGATTAAGGACTTACACTAACATATATTCTTCCTGAAAGTACTAGATGGGGGATCTATTGTTGAGATAACCATTATATGGCTAGAGACGTTTTAGATAGCTGAAAATATCGCTTTAAATTGCCGAGATACTGCGTACAGAAATCAGTTTCATTTCCGCGATTGATTATACGGTGACAGAAGATAGTACTAATATATGATTATCTTTATTTATACGATCAAGCCCTTTGTTCGGAAAACCAATTTTACACATTTTCTTTTCATAAATCAAATCATCACATGCAAAAACTTTTAAAATCAGATGGATAGTTCGATTGTTTATGATTTTTAAGATATAAGCGATATTAGGAAGACGAAGACTGGATGCAGTAGGTATTCTTACTCTACCTTGTTTGTCTACAAGTAAAGGAGTGATTTTATGTACTTTTATTAAAAATGGAATTCGGGGGTGTTGATATGAAGGAGCAAATTAATATTGATGAAGACCATTAACACCTTCATCCACAGATATTGACTGTAATTTTGAAATATAGGCTGCTTGATGAAGTCAGTTGCAAAGTTTCTGCGTCCAACTTTGACTAGTATGAACAACCAATCCAGGATTAAGATCTTTACAAATAATAGTCCATATATAACCACAAAAATACTTAGGAAAAATGGTTATTCTGCTTTAATAATTTATGATTTACATCTCACGTATCAACAAAATAATCTCATTCCTGAACCCAGACTCTTAAAATATGGATCCAGGCACGATATATAGTTAAGCATACGAACTAATACACATACCTGCCCAGAAGTCGAATATTTTGAGTTTTGTTACTTGCAATTATGGAGCGGAAGATGCTGTCCTTGGTGTATAGTTCATCAAAAAGAACATAAGCTGCAGGACTCATCTGATGATTTAAGTGGGAAAATAGAGGTAAACAGCATTGGTTAGGCACACATAAGCAATGTAAAACTTGACATCTGTCGGTTCAAGTTGCCATATTACATTAGCACAATAATATAAAGATTTCAAGACTAATCCCACAGCAGTAGGAGTGGTAACAATGACAGTAGTAGAGAAAGTAAAAAGGATAAACAAAAAGGTATGATTTTAAGATTCAGGAACTAAGGGAAGATGAAGAGTGAATGTACCTGTACCAATATAGGCGATTCCTGGCTGCATCATCTAAAATTTAACCACTGAAAAAAATCTATTTAAAAATAATGCACTAATGAGTCAAGCATTGGAGCCCGATATGTTTTTTGAAATATTTACTTGTAAACACTCAAAATTACGATTAGCAGCTGATAGAACAAATGTTGGGTGTACAATACACAACGCTATATAGCTATAAGATGTGCACTTCGAAGAATGCTAATCTTGACAATACGGTTGATAACAAATTTTTCCTTATTTACTAAATTAAATCGAATTTCAATTAGTTGGGACTAGTAAACACCAAGAATTGAATCTCAAAAGACCAACAATAACACTGCTTATGTGGCTAACGTAACCATATACTTGCGAGAGAAACATCTAGGTAGCTAGATGTAGGGGTGAAGAAAAATGTTTTTAAATGTTTTGAAGAACTCAAGAAGTCTCGAAACAAATCATTAAATACACTGTACTCGTTATAAACAGAGACAAGTTTGACTTTGACGGGACTGAAACAATTCAGTAAGGTTTTGTTGCTTATCAAGATTAACAACCATAGCTCTGCATATATTGCAGTCCAAGCAATCCGTAACCTGACTGACAAGAACGAATGTTTAGTTATTAAGTCAGTTATTTAGTTTAGATGTATTTTCAGTTAGTTTTAACATCACAACTCAATATCCTCCTGCTCTTAATCCCCATATACTTCAACAACCTTAATTTACTCATATATATTTCAGGTTTTAAGATGGGGAAAGAAGGGTCAATTTATCTCTATCTGTATCCAGATGCTTTATTTGTTTATTGAACCTTAATATAACAATCGTCGTAATTATTTTGATTAAAAATATTGCATCTAATCACTTTTATATACCCAACACCCGATTTTCGTTAAATTTCATCTAAATGTTGACGAATGTTCACATAATTTTTGACAGAAATTTCAGCTGATATGTAGAGCGGTCTAACAGTTGTTCAGTGAATCAAATTAAAATTACTAAACTTTTAGTAACAGAATCATCAAAAATAAAATAATTCTGAGGCATAAAAGCCTGCCCAACTACTCCATTTAGGAAGTATGAATTTGTCTCGAAATGTAAGAACTACGCGTAATAAAAGTAAATGTACTTGATGAACTAGGATCACATCACGGTGTCAAAAAGGTGAATTTCTAATGTCACGTAAGCCAAAAGCATTATCGCTTTAATATGAATATTAACCACACTATTAGTGATATTTTTGCAATGGTTATCTTATGGTTAGATTACTTCATAAAACTTACCTGTTTTTGATTATGGTAGGCTTAGCTATTTGAGGCAAATACGCACTGCTTTTTAGTACTCAAAAGCTTGTAACCTACTTAAACTTCAATCAGAACTTAAGGTTCGAATATTAACTGATTTGATTTTCGTGTGAAATGTTTTACAATTCAATTAAGTAATAATTCCAGCTTCTTTTACAACTTTGCACAACTTTGGGGTAAAATATTGATACGTTTGTATTATTAGCCATCGCAAAAACTTCTTAATAATAACTAGATCTTCGGCTGATAAGTCATGTGACGTTACAATCAGTGCAACGTAGAACTTTATACGTACGTACATCAGTTCAGGTTGCGAAGTGTGACGTTACACTTTGTAAAATAAGAAGCTACAAAACAAAGCTGTTTACGGAGATTTAGTTTCAATACAAAAAACGTTGGCTTCTCAGACAAAATTATACTAATAAAACATTTAAAGTAACTTTTAAAAATAACGACAGCAGGGCATCTGAGCAACTTAAATAAAATTACATCGGTTTGGAACTTACTGAAGCATCAATCATTATTATAATAGAATAGCAGTATTACAGTAAAACAGTTGCGTATACCAACAGAAATGTGATTGAATAGTTTGTTCAGAGTGGAAACACAAGGCTACAAAAGAATATCGGATTTGGTTAGTAAACATTGATTCACTAACCTGGCCAATGCAGTCGCGCAACTAAAAGAAAAGATTGTTTGATGGCTATTCTAAGCTATGAAAGGGAATAATCTCGGCCAAGAAACAACATAACTATAGGAAGGGCCTTCTACTCTTGACAAATCTCGTTGCAAAAAAAACTAGACTGCGACAAAAATAGTATTTCGGCAATATATATATATATATAATATGATGATGGGTACGAGTAAACGGGACCTTATCAACAAGAGGAATCTGCAATAGTGGAATTCCTCAAGGTCACTCTTTGCTAGTGAAATCGAAGTTTGGAGACCTATGGATCCTCAAAATTTACACGCATTACTACACTTTTGCAACTGTATGCATACACTGTACGTTGGATAGGTTAATGTTACAATAACTAAACCAACTGGTTGAATGAATGAATGGGTGGTTATTGAAGGGTAATCCTGATAAAAGTTCAGTGGTGCATATAACTTCAACGGTTTACGTAACTACACGATAAGCGAGTGCTGCCTAAAGTGATAGACTGTCAAAATGAGCAACTATCATAAAACTACGATTAGATACAAGGTTGTCGCCGGCAAAGGCTTTAGGGTCCTGAGTTATTCGTAAGTCACTTCATCACTTGGATTAAATGTTTGGGGTACTCTAACCGAAGTTTGTCAGGCAGCATTTGTAATTCGAAATTAAAACACCAAATTCTTCTTATAAATATATAGATTATATATTTGAACGAGTTCATCGGTGTAGGAACTACCTTATAAGGACTGAGATACCTCAAACTGCACATGTCATCTTACCGTCGTTTACCAAGGTGATTAATTCAAAAGGTGAATAAATCTCCACAACACTATAGATTGCAAGGATTGACAGAGGTTGATCGATCTTCCAAATCTAACGAACTTGGGTAAAGATCTATTTCTCCCACTGACGGTGTGAATGTTTCTCCCCCATAAGGCATATTATTTCTGAAAAATACCTCAGATCGTGGCGAATTCTTAGATCATTTGGTAGAGAGTAAGTAACTCTAGTCTTTGAAAAGATATTGTTTAGTCAAAGGGTACCTTGTGAACTGGGGGAGTGTGATGCGATCAAAAACACAAAATAACAAGAGAAAAAGTGAGCCAAAGACCCAAAAAACACATAGAATACACTTACGTTCAATATAGGAAATAATCCACAAAAATCAGATATTACACAATCATGAGACTAGGACGAACTGAACAAGATAATGGTAGCGTAAGCACTTGAATGAATGCTAAGTAAGTAAAACATTAGAAACCTTACTCTAACAACTTTCCAGTTTCGTTTATCAGTTTGTCTTGATCTTGGAGTGGAACACTTCTACGATTTGTGAAAAATAAACATTATTGTGCTCGTTTTGTTTAACTGTACCAAAAACACTTCTACTACTCCTTGCGCTCAACGTTCTTTTCGCGTTGCTGCCATTTTTCTGAATGCCCTTCCCCCCATGTAATGCCAACGTTCTCCTTCAATAAAATACTCAACCATGGATTTATTTTGATTTTAATGACGGGATATTATGGAACATTTAGTGGTGATCATAATCAATCTGGTATCTTGACTCGCTCACTACAATTGGTGAGCCCGACGTTTCTTCAGAAGAAGTCAATTACAGTGAGTCTATTATTCACCTATCACCATTTTTATAATTTCTCAATACTATTAATAATGTCTTGAATATATATTATACTTGCAACAACGTTTCGAAATGGTAGATAGCTATAATTATAGACCCCAAGGTGCTGGTCGTTGCATTGTCACGTGTCTCCTCCCCGTCACTTCAGGTTGTTAGTTTATCTTACATGCTTGATTTTCACAAGTGCCCAAGTTTCTGTTGTATCACTTGGTAGCAGCAAGTCACAAGCTACGATGCTTCGACCGCTCTGTCATTCCTACCTACGGTACACGACAGCTAACTATCAACCGCAGTTGCATTTCTCTTAGAAATATGCTTTTCATCTTGGGTGTGGGTGCCTACTCGAGCAATGCTGTGATCTATTGCCGTAATTGGTTTGGTAATGCCTCGTGTCCCCATTCGTTGACTAATTGATAGTCAAATAACTTTTTCTTTCTTCCCTTGCCTATCAATAGTATGATGCAGGCGTCCGCGACTGGGAACTAAATATAGTCCTTCACAGGCATCTTATAGTAACATATTTCATGAGTCACGGTCTCCGAAAATGTATGCACTAAGTCAAACAGCAAACTGGACGAATACATCAGATGAATACGGTTGGATGGAAACAGGTTTAACTAAACGCTGCGCATTTGCAAGAATTTTGGACTTAAAGTTTTGTTCGACACCCGTTTATTAAGGCAAATAACATACGTAATCTGGGCGAAGTCAAAGTGTTGAGCCGTCAACAAGTTTTCCAACAATACGTTCAACGTCAGTTGTAGTTACTTTGCTCGTCTTATTGACACTTGGAACAATTTTTGTGTACAACAATGAGTAGCATGCTCATATGACTAGAACGAGTCTAACGACAGCGCAAGTAATTCACGATTAGGCTAATTTCAACGGAAGTCAAGTATTTACCTTAAAACAGCACTGAGTATGGTAAACATCGAAGATAACTGTATGTTTAAGTTAGACGAGTCAGAGTGTAAAATACGAAATAGAAATTTTAGTTTGACTTCCGAAATTGTGTTTAAACAACACTGTGCATAGATTTACTCATCATTCACATCGAAAGAGTATCCTTCTCACTAATGATAAATGGCAGCTAAACTGTGCGATCCAACACGACCGAACGTTCAGGATAATAGGTGGTCTCAATTGGTGACAAATATTGACATTACGAACTCCTAGTAAGAAGTGTGTGACAGCTTCAAAAAATTTTGACACGTTTTCAGATAAAAAACTCCGCCAGTAGAACCTTAGGGGCTACTGCCGGTCCCAAGCCCGGATAAAGGAGGAGGGTTGGACATGGGGTTGGCGGCCCCATTCCGTTGAAATCTAACTTGCCAAAAAACGCTAACCAGAAAAAATAATTCAAACCATTTTAACTCTGCCCTGGGAGTTGGAAGAAGAATTATGACGTCTCGTGATGAAAGCCGAGTTCCCTCGGAAGTCACGGGGCCGATGCCTCTTCTGACAACCAGAGCAACCATTTTTTTAGGTACATGGAACGTTCGTACATTGTGGGAAACTGGAAGACTATTTCAAGTTGCGGCAGAAATGAAAAGATACAACCTCGAGGTGCTCGGCATCAGTGAAACACATTGGACACAGGTAGGACAATTGAGACTTGCTTCAGGGGAACTGCTGTTATACTCTGGTCATGAAGAGGAAAACGCTTCACATACACCACGAGTTGCACTGATGCTGTCCAAACATGCACAAAAGGCACTGATAGGATGGGAATCTCATGGACCCAGGATCATTAAAGCATCCTTCAAAACAAAGAAAGCGGACATTACAATGAACGTCATCCAATGTTATGCACCTACCAATGACTACAATGACGACGATAAAGATCAATTCTACGAAAGGCTGCAGTCAGTCGTCGATAAATGTTCACCAAAGGATTTGACGATTCTTATGGGATACCTGAATGCCAAGGTTGGAATGGACAACACTGGATATGAAGACATCATGGGACGACATGGACTGGGAGAAAGGAACGAAAACGGTGAGAGATTTGCAAACCTATGTGCCTTCAACAAACTGGTCATCGGTGGCACAATATTCCCGCACAAACGCATTCACAAAGCCACATGGATTTCACCGGACCACACTACTCAAAACCAAATTGACCATATCTGTATCAACAAAAAGTTCAGAAGGACCATGGAGGATGTGAGAACCAAGAGAGGAGCTGATATAGCTTCAGATCACCACTTGCTGATCGCCAAAATGAGATTGAAGCTAAAGAAGCACTGGACAGCGGGGCAGACAACATCACAGAAGTTTAATACGGCCTTTCTTCGGGATACCGTAAAACTCAACGAATTCAAGATAGCCCTCACCAATAGGTTCCAGGCCTTTCAGGATCTACTCAATGGAGAGGAAGCAACATTGGAGAACAATTGGAAAGGGATTAAGGAGGCAATCACTTCAACATGTCAGGAGGTCCTTGGTCGCAAGAAGCACCATCACAAAGAATGGATCTCTGTTGGTACTCTTGAAAAAATTGAAGAAAGGAGGAACAAGAAGGCAGCAATCAATGTCTGCCGAACAAGAGCAGAGAAAGTTAAGGCGCAAGCCGAGTATACAGAAGCAAACAGGGAAGTGAAGTAGAGCATCAAAGCTGACAAACGAAAATATGTGGATTATCTAGCAATGACGGCGGAAAAGGCTGCAAGAGAAGGAAACTTGAGACAATTGTACGAAACTACAAAGAAGCTCTCCGGAAACTATCGTAAACCAGAACGACCAGTGAAAAGCAAGGAAGGGAAAATAATCAGCAACACTGACGAACAGCGAAATAGGTGGATGGAGCACTTTAAGGAACTATTGAATCGACCAGCTCCACTGAACCCACCCAACATCGAAGCAGCATCCACGGACCTCCCAATTAATATTGGCGCACCTACGATTGAGGAGATCAGTATAGCCATCAGACAAATCAAGAGCGCCAAAGCAGCAGGACCAGACAACATTCCAGCAGAGGCAATGAAAGCAGATGTGGAAGCAACTGCGAAAATATTTCACATTCTCTTCAAGAAGATTAGGGATGAGGAACAAGTACCATCAGATTGGAAAGAAGGATACCTGATCAAAATACCAAAGAAAGGCGATCTGAGCAAGTGTGAGAACTACAGAGGCATCACTCTTCTTTCAATACCAGGCAAAGTCTTCAACAGAGTATTGTTAAACAGAATGAAGGACTTTGTAGACGCCCAACTTCGAGATCAACAGGCTGGATTTCGTAAGGATCGATCGTGTACTGACCGAATTGCTACATTACGGATCATTGTGGAACAATCGATTGAATGGAACTCACCACTCTACATCAACTTCATCGACTACGAGAAAGCATTCGATAGCGTGGATAGGAAAACACTGTGGAGGCTTCTTCGACACTGCGGTGTGCCTGAGAAAATAGTTAACATCGTACGGAATTCTTATAATGGATTCAACTGCAAAATCGTACACGGAGGTCAGCTGACAGACTCTTTTGAGGTGAAGACCGGTGTGAGGCAAGGTTGCTTACTCTCACCCTTTCTCTTTCTCCTGGTCATCGACTGGATTATGAAGACGTCAACATCTGGAGGGAAGCACGGTATCAACTGGACAGTTAGGACGCAGCTGGACGATCTGGAAATCGCAGATGACCTGGCTCTTCTATCGCATACTCAACAACAAATGCAAGAGAAAACGACCAGTGTAGCAGCAGCCTCTGCAGCAGTAGGTCTCAACATACATAAAGGAAAAAGCAAAATTCTCCGATGCAACACGACATGCACCAACCAAATCACTCTTGATGGAGATACCTTGGAGGACGCTAACACCTTCACATATCTTGGCAGCATCATCGACGAGAAAGGTGGATCGGACGCAGATGTGAGGGCGCGGATTGGCAAAGCAAGGGCTGCATTTCTACAGTTGAAAAATATCTGGAACTCCAAACAACTTTCAAACAAAACCAAAATCAGGATTTTCAATACAAATGTCAAGACAGTTCTACTGTATGGAGCGGAAACATGGAGAACTACCAAAGCCATCATCCAGAAGATACAAGTGTTTATTAACAGTTGTCTACGCAAAATACTTCGTATTCGTTGGCCAGACACCATCAGCAACAACGAACTGTGGGAGAGAACAAACCAGATTCCAGTGGAGGAGGAAATCAGGAAGAAGCGGTGGAAATGGATAGGACATACACTACGAAAAGCACCCAACTGCGTCACTAGACAAGCCCTCACATGGAACCCTCAAGGCAAAAGGAAAAGAGGAAGGCCAAGGAACACACTACGCCGAGAAATAGAGAAAGACATGAGAGGAATGAACAAACATTGGACAGAACTGGAGAGGGAAGCCCAGGACAGAGTTGGTTGGAGAAAACTGGTGGGCGGCCTATGCTCGATTGGGGGTAACAGGCGAAAGTAAGTAAGTAAGTAAGTTTCAGATAAAAATTAGGTTGCCAAGCTGTTCTATGAAGCCGTTAGCTAGTGGACTGTAGGCAGTTGTCCGGAATCATCTGATTCCCAGGAGTGTAGCAAGACAGTGGAAAAACACAGCTGAACTGGCTCTGATGACCTGTAGTAATTGTTGTAGGGACGCTGACGTTTCTCACCGTCGTCCAATGAGGGCGCGGATCACTGATTTCACGATAGCATGATTGATGGGTGTTGTTTCTGGCCACCGAGTAAAACGATACACATAAAGGGGTAAGGGTTCCCATTCGAACCTGATATGCGTCCTACCAAACCGAGATGAATTTGATAAAAGGGAGTGTTTTGGGTTAAAAAGTGGCCTAGGACACATTCATTAAGTCCCACGACCTTAACATTTTGCAGCTTACACTGTAGTGCGCTCACTCTCACACTTATTTGTCCATATCCGCCCAGCCAGATCGTCTTGCTCAGACATATGGATGAGAATGTGTGTGTAGCGTACTAAAGATACAGCGTCGATGACATTCACGCAAGATAGGGCGATCCCAATCCCGTCACACAGTGAAGTTTCCCTACTCGTTCCCATCTGTTTGATGTTTAACTTCAGAGCTGTCTATGACAACTAGTGTTGAAGATCTGTGTCTTTTTTAAGCTGAGTGACTTTAGAAAAGTCGATCCCACAGGAGCAGTTCAAGGAATTTACACGAAAAAAAGCGTATGCAACCATATAGTTTACCCCAGATATCGGGACTCTCAGAAAGAGTTATTGTCTGAAGACGAGATGAGGAAAAATGTTGAGGACCTATGGTCGGTGAACAGAGTGAATCCTCTGTATTCCATTGATTATTGAAAGTGTTATATAGCACAACACATAGCTGATTTCCCTGCTGGAAGTGTCAAATTTTGATTCAGTGTCCTGCAAATACTTCGAGTGGGAGGCGAAAGGTTACTAGGTGTTACATGACTCGTCTAATTGCCGAGTCAGACGAATGCTTCTGAGTCTAGTTGTGCTAGCATAGTCGACTAGAAGATATATTCCTTCACAATGGAAAATGCTTCATTCAGTATCGTCCAAGTCAACGAAGTTTTCATTTCCACGTAGTTGATCCTCCAAGAGTCTCATGAAAGATGTCCAGTTTGATATGATCCATCGGTAAAGGTAAACTTTGTTGTGATGACCACGAATTCCTCTTGAGCTTCAACAGTATGTCGAAGACATTTCCGTATGTTTACAGTAATGACATACTCTTGAGTCCGTTGGAAAACAAGTCCCTGATGTTGAAGACGAAATTATCAGTCCGGACTTGTGGTTATATAGTCATCAGCACAGTCATTGGACAAAGTTGAAATCCTAAAAATTTTCATCAACGAGTCTCTGAAACGTCTGAGCAGCATTTCTTGAACCAAAAGGCGTGACCAAGCGAAGAGGTGATATCGTTTTCTGCAGTCACAGCGATTTGGATATGGGCTTTAACTAAGTCAATTTTCGAAAGGACTAATGAAGGCAGTTTTCAGGTAGTGAATTTATAGCGGGTGTGGTTTTTGTATTTAGTCGTCGATAATCACCGGTTGGATGAACAGTATTGCTGCGCTTTTGATGCCATATGCATTGGAGATACCTATGAACTCTTTAGCAGTTGGGTAATCCCTAAATCTATCATTTGGTTGAATTCGTTTTTGGAAAGGCTTAGCTTTCGTGAGTCATTAGTCGAGCTTTTAAGAATTCAGGTAGTCCTGTAGTCGTGGTATTATGTGCAACGTTGCTGATTATATACAGCAGTTGCGGTCGTGTTTTGTACAGCTTCGGGTACCTGTCGAGTAATGGTTGAAATAACAGGTCGAATTTGTATTTGAAAGTGACTGGGCATAACCCACAACCAGAGAGTGAAACTTCAGAAACACACACTTTAGTATAGCCTCTACTAGTCATCGTTTGCTTCGGTAGATTATAGTGTTGTAGTAAATATATACCAATGGTTGGAATGGACATGTACGCTACGACGAAAATGTAGTGAATGGTTTGCACAAATCCACGTTAAGTTTAACCTTACCGTAACCTTAGGTGGCGAAGGGTTTTCCGTTCGCCCATTGGAGATTGAATTTGTTAGATAGAACGATGCACGAGAGTCTGCTGTGCGTAGCAGATATAACATCATTGTAGAATCCTTTTTGAATGTTTTGTTTTTTGGAAAATCCCTCCATGTTTACATATTTTTGCTATGACATGACGGACTTTTTCTGTTGACATTTTTGGTATTTTATTTGATTCCAATTTGAGATTTTATCATTGTATATTGTTATTATTTCTATATTTTGTACTTATATTGAAGTTTTTTGTGTTTGCTTCTGATCTGTATATATGTTGTCTAAAATTGATCTTTAATATGGCTACAGCCATATTTGGATTGATGGAGTGGCCGCTGGACTTAGCGTCACTTATCTGTCACTGTGTCTGATACTCTTCGGAGTAATTGTACCCTGGAAGAGGCACTATTTCCAGATCGCTTTCTCCTAGAATTTTTGTCCTTTTTGATTTGGTTGGGACCCGGGACTGGGAGAATCGTACAGGAGTGCCCCTATTGGAACCCACTGGAACGGCCACTGTAGAAATTCATTTACAATCATAGGTCTGGGGTTCTGCCAACCTCCTATTTGCTAACGGCTAATGCAACAACTTATCTACGAGGCTATTAATTATCGAAAGGTGTCCCTGTCTCAATTTATGAAAAGTTTTAAGTCAAAATATCTCTATGAAAAGCCTTCATCCAAAGTTCACTGACGAATTATTATTTAGCAACGTGTTTGTTTAATAGCTCTTCTTCATTTCCATATTGTGGAATAACTATAGATTAAAAGATAGAATTTTTTGACGTATCATAAGTTTCAGAAGCACCACTAGTATGTGAACTAGGTGCCACATACTGACTGAACGGAAACTTTCTGTTTGCTACTGCCAGGAATTCCATACTTGGGTCTTTCAGGCTGTGCTCGTGGACATTGGTCTCTCCGCAACAGAACCAGGACTCGATATTATCGGTAGATATGTCATTACTTCAAAGGCTAGGGTCTGCGAACTTCGTTGTTGAAAAACTCCGGAAGACAACAAATTATGACAAAATATAAAGATACGCAAAAAAATATCTAAGGATGAAAAAACAGTATAGCGCAAAAATTAGAGTAGGTATGGAGTTTTAACCAAGGAACAGAATCAGTTTTTCGTTCGTGGTATCAGACCACCTCAGTCCAACCACTCATATTCATAGCCGTGACACCGTTACATCCAAGAAATCCGAGGCCCGTCAAGCCAGAAGTCAAAGACGTATTTGAAAGATCGTTGGTAGTTTGAGAAGTGGGTGATATAAACTGGTCAGTTGGTGCGAAAGATGTCTATCAAGTCGTACCCGTTTGTGATGTAGTAGGGATGCGTAACCGAATCCTTTCAGGTAATGTAAATACATTGAGGTAGGAATCAATGTCAAAGACTTTAAGACCAATTTATTTTGGAAATATACTCACCGCTGAATATTTATTTTGATGACTCACCTAGGATCATCGGCTATTATGTGAGGATAGCAGTAACGAAGCAGCAGAATATTCAAGACTTTTGTACTAGCAGAATGAACCCAGGACTGCTTTGGACTTATGTGATCTGGACTGCATTGGAATAAATTAAAATCGTCCACGTAATCGATCAGTCAGAGTGGCTCAGGTATTTACTCAATGTGTACGATTAATAGTAGTGTGTCATAGAGTATTAGCTGAGTTATTCAAAATACTTTAAAAAGTACTGAGCACATTCGAATGATAGATTAACTGACGAAAACTTACACGTTTATTGTTAGATGAAATAATACAGATGCATTTAGCTGTCATAATAAATAGGCGATAAACATGGATTCCTGTTTTCCGTAATTTATAATCTTCTAAGTGCACATATACTAGAAAGCTAAGCCAAACTGACAGCATACCATAGACTTCAGTGACTGCAAGCATACAATGACGACGGTAGTGCAAGCCTTCAATGATGGTTAAAACCGAAGGGAGGCAACTTCAATCATAAGCTGACCTTTGTTGGCACTGTAGGAAGGTAGTTTCGGACGTATTGTTTTGTGCCTCAGATTCGGCTGACAACAAAAATTACTACGAATAGAACTAATTATGTTCAAGAAGTAAAATAGGTTTACGGTTGATGATGCTCACAGGTTCGACGAAAAAGAGGACATTTCTTGTACTAACAATGCGAAGAATTCGATTGTCAAGTCTTTGCGTACTCGACTAACTGAAGATTATGGTATCGGTAAAGAAATGGTTGATCAGATTTTACCTAAAAAAGACGTAGTAAAACATATTAAGTGGTATGGTGCTATAGTATCTATTTTTTAACGAATTCAGCCACGAACACGTCGACTTGTATTCAGATTCCGATGGCGAGGTCATGTTTTTCCGGCAACGTGAAGGACCATTTATTCCATCTCTTAGATTACTTCATAAATGTAGGTAGATTTTTCTGGTGATGATTTTCATAATTTTCGGTATTGTATTTGTGAGTGATCTAATCGATTTAAAACTCTATCGAATAGATTCCAATAGTTTTTTCTATGAAACATTGGAATTATTGCATTTCATGACCTAGTCATTGTTGGCCAGAAATATTTGACTAGTTAATTATGAGGGTGCTAACCGTACAACCAATTTACGATCGTTTCGGAAAAATGCACATTTTGTGTAGTAAATCATGTCCTTTTTTATCTGCATTGAACTTATCGAAAATCTAGTGACCGATATTCTATGTCTACTACTTCAAATTCATGTATAGGCCTATCGACCAGAGTATTAGTGTAATTTTTGAAGCGTCTTATGTGAATCTGAAAAGATTCTCGAATATGTGTTTCTCGTATCATCAACTAATAACAGATATGAAGACAGTCTTCAATTAAGGTTTCAGCGTCTGTCGAACTTTATGTCTTATTATGTATCTTAATATGTATCCATCTTTTATGAAAGTTGACCCACTTTTTCTAAACCTGTGTAAAAATTGTTCAGATCCTTTCATCCTACCTCATCTACAAGTTGACAAAGGTGCCATCAAGCATGTTTTAAATGGCTCAAATGTTATGTGCCGTGGTTTGACATCACCAGGTGCTCGAATGACGGAAGTACCCAAGGAATCGATTGTTGCTATAATGGCAGAAGGCAAAATGAATGCACTCGCCGTCGGTATTACCCTGTTATCTACTGATGAAATGTGAGTTTTTGGGAAACTAAATATTTGAAGTTTTATACCTATCCTTGGAATTTTTACGAATTCGGGTTCTTTGATTCTTCCTAAACTATTTAGGAAAACTGATTGATCTTAATTATATTGGTTTGTTGAATTTAGAACTTGAAGTGTTGCCGGTAGAAGAAAGCATTATTTATTATTTAATAATATTGCAGTGTTACTTTATAGATTTGAACGTTTAAGCGACGAAAATAATATTCACCCAAGCGTATGAGCAAAATCAGTTAAGTTGGAACAGAAAGAATGTAAGGAACTTTGTTATAAATGTACTTTTATAAGTAATTTGAATAACATAACGATACATCTGAGATTTCCCTACTATCCAGTTTTTATTCATAAGAAGTTATATTCTAATGTGGAATTCTGTTTCTGCATTCTGTTCTTGACGAACAAGTAGATATATGTGTAGTTACACTGCACAATGTACTTGTATTTTTCTGGTTATACAGCATCTGCAGCTAGTGAGTCAATCAGTCAGTTAGTTGCAACGTAGAATCTCCTACGTATGTACGTACATCAGTTCAAGTAGCCATACTACATTACCACAGAGATATGGAATTGTCAACCCGAACCCCTAGCAGTAGAGCTAGTAGAAGTGTTAAAGATAATATGGAAGATTAGGATTCAAAGATATTATTCAAGAAATATAATCCAAAGAGATGAACTTAAAAATAGAGAGAACATTCGTGAGGAACTCAGGAGATTAGAATTCAAGAGAAGACTAAGAATGGATGCATCTGTTCCATTGCAACCGATTTTAATCCATGTTATTCAAAGTCTCTAACCATCGGTTACTATTGTGTTGCGGACCCCAACCAGACAGTCTACACCTACTAGCATGGTTCAGTCCATTTGTCAGTGACTTTACGGATTTGTGTCTTGTTTTATTTGACCACGCCTAGCTAATCAAAGGACGAAACTTCTGCAAGTCAGTTCATCCCGTCCTATTATACGAGTCCGAGAAACGACCGCTAGGAAACGAAGATATTCGTAGGTTACTAGTATCCAATCATAGGTGTCTTCTAAGCATTGATCAATTATACTAGGACCGACGAGTAAACGATGCTGTTGTTAGGATACAGGTACTAGATAAGGATAACAGGTCAATAGATGAAGTAGTGAATCTTCATCATTTGAGGTGGTTGGGACATGTGTTACGTATGACAAATCACCGACTGCCTCAACGAGTGATGTTGTCTGATGTAGGGGGTAGGATGGAAGAAAGCTAGGCGTGGTCAAAGTAAAACAAGACACAAATCCGTGAAGTCACTGACAAATGGACTGAACCATGCTAGTAGGTGTAGACTGCCTGGTTGGGGTCCGCAACACAATAGTAACCGATGGTTAGAGACTTTGAATAACATGGATTAAAATCGGTTGCAATGGAACAGATGCATCCATTCTTAGTCTTCTCTCGAATTCTAATCTCCTGAGTTCCTCACGAATGTTCTCTCTATTTTTAAGTTCATCTCTTTGGATTATATTTCTTGAATAATATCTTTGAATCCTAATCTTCCATATCACCTTTAACACTTCTACTAGCTCTACTGCTAGGGGTTTGGGTTGACAATTCCATATCTCTGTGGTAGTGTAGTATGGTTACTTGGTCTGATGTATCTACTTACGAAGTTCTGAGTTTCAGCGGATATACTATACGGAGAATACAGTTTGAATTTATCATGTTATTCATTTGTTATTCAAGTGCTATCAACTCGCTTTGAAAACTGCCTCTAAATCAGATTGATTTTAGTACTTATGATGCTTAGCTCCAAAGACAGACGTCATCTTTATATTTGCTGTGTGTTTAAAATCGTCCAGTAAATATGCTCTTGTTTTGAGGCGATAGCCTTACTGTATCAAGTATGTATCATTACCATTGATAGGGCATATTTTTAGCAATAAGTATGCTTACATTTTCGTTCTATCTGAACATATAGAAAATCCGATTTCTCACGTTTCGTGACTCACTGTAATACACTTAATCGGAGAATATATAGATGAACAAACGTAATTAGCACAAATCTAAATGTTATTGGGGAACGAAAGAGAAACATTTAGTACAATAAAAAAAACAGGTTTGGTTTATTATGTACATTTATCAGTGTTTATGACTAGTACTCAAGTTTGTTTTTATGATAGTGAGATTAAGTTGGGAGTTTTGATTATACATTTCCTCAATTATGGCAAAACTTCCAATATTATATTACATTTCGATAAAAAGGTTCATAGTGAACCTGCTGTTTCTGCGAAGTTTATAGAGCATCGGTTATCTTTACGAAATATGATTTTCGTTTTCTTTAAGTTGTTATGTTGAAAAGTTTTCCTGCATTTATTGATTGAATGTTTGAAACATATGTGATTGTAGACTAGTTTACCGTGATTATGATGATTAAATCAGCTAACTACATTCCTAATATTTATTGTCCAATGATTATTCTCTTCTTTCTATCTCAATAGCTTAACAATCAACAAAGGTATCGGGGTCGAGAATGTGCACTATTTGAATGACGGATTATGGCGTCTCAAAGGCGTACGATAATTTACTTTGTTAAGAGAACTCTTGGCACATTTTTATTTGTATATAGACCTTGTGATCACTTACCTTAGTGATTTGTGATGGCCTTGTATAACTGATAGTGTTCAAGTGTATAAATAAACTTCTTTGATGTGAAACCTTTTCTCCTTTTCTCGACAAGCTTTTTGTAAATCATTTGAGCATTTATATTTACTTTTACGGGACGATGAGAAGACGGAGTCTATCTGAAACATTTGACATATTTTCGTCGTACATTTTGAACAATCTGGTTACACATATACTTGCCAAGGCATTTTGTTCGAAACCTAACTGACAAAGGCAAATTAAATAAAAGAGCAAATGCACCACATTTTTGAGATCAACCCCGTCTTCTCATTGTTCTATCAAAATTTACAAAAAGAACTTATTGCTCTAAATCGTATGTGTGTAAATTATAAATTATATAACACTTTTCTTTGTTGACCTTTTTGGCTGCTCGTATCATGTCTGACTGTGTTACTATTTTTGTTGTATTATCACACATAATAGCACTATGCATTGATTTGAATAATTGTCTGGTTACGAACACTACATCGTACTTCTAAGCCTTGAACTTAGTATTATCCCATGATGATCATTCCTCAATCATTCTTCTAGGTTTGTAAATGTTTAGTCTGTCTAATCCCAACTATTGTTTTATTGTACACCATACTTTTCTGAATCATCGTCTTTAATTAGTTTTTAAAGTAACTTATCCATTAAAACCCTTTCTAGTTTCTAAGAAAGTAGCATAACTAGTGTTTGCCTTTTTACATACTGCAGCTGAATGGTCAATAATTCAGCAATAGCAATTGAATATTACTTGAATTTAGGTTGTTGGTGCTTTTTCTGGTTAAATATTTGACGTGTCTTGTTACATATTAGTCGATATACCTGACTAGTCAACTTATTTTTTTGCGCTTTGATCTATTCACTGTTTCCAGCTGCTTTGTGTGTTATTGTATTTTTATTATTTTATGACAGTCAAAACAGTAGGAATAAATCCTTTTGTTAATGATCTCGCTTATACGACTCAGATACCTTACTACTTAGTATTCTTCAACACTGGATCACTCGACTAGTCCCCGAAACCAGAACACAGCTTGAAAGGTTCTATCCTGACAAACCACGTTGAATGCGGACGAATCATAGTAATAAAAACGTCAGGATATTTATAAATTTTACACGAATAACCTAGAACCTTCTCCAATTATACGACAACGCTGATTTGTTAAGAATGGGCTCATCGGTGTGTCACAAAACAATACTGTATTGAACATAATGTAATCCTGTCCACGTTCTATTAACACATTTTAATACATTAAGTATGTTATGGTGGTTTTTCGTAACATTTACTTGAATATATCACTCACTCTCGGTTCAACACGGTGAAGTAGCTATGAATATAGTGTCAACTTGAACAAGAAGCTTGGTGCTAGTGTTTCAGTCTGCGGCCAATACTTAAAGGTTTTTTTTATCGACGTAAAGTAAAAACTTTAGTCACCTCGCTACACTTCACTTTTGATTGTGGTATGCCAGTAGTATCATTTTCGAGTAACTGCAGCTTTGAATCTCAAAGGCTTCCAATTATTTAAAATTCAAAACAGATTTTGAATCAATCTCATAAGTCATTCAGCTGCAACGTACGTACGTACATCAGTCCAAGTAGGCATACTACATTACCACAGAGATATGGAATTGTCAACCCAAACCCCTAGCAGTGGAGGTAGCAGAAGTGTTAAAGGTGATATGGAAGATTAGGATTCAAAGATATTATTCAAGAAATATAATCCAAAGAGATGAACTTAAAAATAGAGAGAACATTCGTGAGGAACTCAGGAGATTAGAATTCGAGAGAAGACTAAGAATGGATGCATCTGTTCCATTGCAACCGATTTTAATCCATGTTATTCAAAGTCTCTAACCATCGGTTACTATTGTGTTGCGGACCCCAACCAGGCAGTCTACACTTACTAACATGGCTCAGTCCATTTGTCAGTGACTTTACGGATTTGTGTCTTGTTTTACATTGACCATGCTTAGCTTTCTTCCATCCTACCCCCTACATCAGACAACATCACTCGTTGAGGCAGTCGGTGATTTGTCATACGTAACACATGTCCCAACCACCTCAAATGATGAAGATTCACTACTTCATCTATTGACCTGTTATCCTTATCTAGTACCTGTATCCTAACAACAGCATCGTTTACTCGTCGGTCCTAGGATAATTGATCAATGCTTAGAAGACACTTATGATTGAATACCAGTAACTTAGGAGTATCTTCGTTCCCTAATGAACGTTTCTCGGACTCGTATAATAGGACGGGATGAACTGATGCTTAGTATGTTCGTCTTTCGTTTAGAAAATTGTTTTTTCCCTGCGCCATATGTGATGCAGGTTGACAAAAGCCAGTCGAGCCTTTTTTATCCGTTCGAGTATCTTGTCATACACCAGACCATCGGCACTAAAGAGACTCCGACTACCTCACTCCTTATCACTGGTTCAGATGCTGATCCAAGCGAATCGGGTTGTTTGGGGATCGTGAGTAACGGACGTTCGACTGAAGGCCAGTTGAACTGATCCCTAAGTGTTCTGCCCATCTATCTAATCTCACGGATCGAAAATGAATAATAGTCCCCTCTTTTTCTGTAATACTCTCACTAACAATTAGAATTTTCATACCGGTTTGCGTGATTAGTCGGAGTAGTTGTCTATTTCTACCTATCGCCACTGCCTTTTCCATCTCTCTTGCTTTCGCCTCACCACTGTTCATGACCATTGCTTTTGGTTTAAATTACTGGCAGATTTCACTTCTTATTCCACAGCCTTTGGATATCATTCCAAGCTGCCTCAAGATGGGCATCAATTACATGGCTGCGTAACTGTTTTTTAAGTTCCTGAAGTGTTCTCATGGCTCTGCTATCGTTGAGTAGAACTCAGGGGTTTCCTTACTGTGGCTTTCCTACATCCAGTGGAACGTAGAGAAATATGTGCTCGTACTTGAACATGATATGAATCTAAGCATGTGCTCCGGAATGAGCAGCAGTCTTGTACTGAGCCTCTCCATCAGTGACTGTTAGCGATGTGATCTAGTTGGATCCATCGTTTGTTCGATTTCGGGGTTCGCTCAGTCACAAACTTTTATTACTTATACTGAAGGTCGTTGTTTGTCAGAAATAAGCATAGTTGCAACAGACGGTCGCCATTATCTGTTTTTTGAGTTGCGACACTGTGAGATCAACTCAGGTGTCTCTCCATTTCTCTCAGTCTGCTTACTTGAGCACTGAAGTTACCAGCCAGTATTACTATATCAGATCGCTTAACTTTTTGGAGAAGGGTGGAAAGCTTTCTGTGGAATTCATGTTCATCTGAGCTGCAGTCAGTGGGAGCATAGGCAGAGATGAAAATAGGCAACGGTGAGTGTCCGTGTTCTCACCGTTCCTTTTAATCGAACAGTTCACAAGCTAACATCTACTGGAATCCAGTATGAGATAAATGGTTCTGCTTTAGAACTCAATACTATACAAACATCAGCGAAGTCATGGGAAGCAGGACTTCCAGGTACACGGAGCGCAGATTGCAACGGTTCTCTATTTTTAAAAGGTTAAGTCAAATTAATGATTCACTCGGATCCTGTATGCGCGTTTTGGAGATGCAGCATACGTCGATGGCACAGGATTCTGGAGTCCTAGCTAAGGTAGCCTGTTGTTTTACTTGACACGATGTTCAGAAATTAAAATCTCAAATATGTAGTTCAAAACGGGGTTTCAAGAGACCAGGAGTAATGAATACGAGAAGGGTTAGTCGTCGAGATAAGAGAGATTTTAGAGGGTGCAGGAAGGATTCGTTTGTGACCGATTTGGTTTCGTGTGCGTTTACGGGTATGATGGCGGAGGTCACTTCCCAGATGCCCACACCGTGGGATTTTTTTGAGGAACTTGAAAAGGAAGTTCGATTATCGTTCTTCCCACAGGCCTGGGAGCGTGACCACAGAGCCCAAGGGACAACTGCTCAAGGTCGGTCACGCATGACCTTACTGCCGACAACGGAAATCCGTAAGGTGTGACATTATTAGGGTCGATCTCTTCTAACCCCTTTCTTCCGTTTTAAGGAGGCAGCATCACTGAAGATGCTAACTGTCCGAGGGAGGAATCTTACTGCTGTCACACCTCTCTACAGTCAGCAGTACAACTCCTTCAGACCTTGAGTACCTGCTCTGGTCTTTCCGTTCCCTAGTCGATCTGCCTGGAATGGTAGAACCTACAGGAAAATATATCCCTGTCAATATAGCTCAGTTGGGTCATCACGACAGGCAAGCCCAGCCAGCACATTTGCCGTCGATCTAATCCTACCTTATTTCTCTTGATACTACTATAAAGCGAACATCATTTTATAATTTCGGTTTATGAGCTTTAAAGGTTTTCGAGGTCCTCATCTCTGAAGTTATTCACTGTATGGCACTGATTACGCTGATATTCATGTTGACTTATTCAGTATGCATGTTGCATTAGTTTGACTCATCAATCGCCATTATGTATCAAGCTAACGTAAGTAGAGTCTATCATTGGGATTTACTGTTTTAACTGTAAAGTAAAAAAGTATTCTCTGAGATATGGCATACTCGTGAAATAGGTCACATTTTTAAATCACGTGTACTTTGTCAAAGCATACTTATTGTTTAAGCTGTCCAAAATTTTTTTAAAACCCATTGTTTATGTTCCACTGAATACAACCATTTTCTCCAGCTGAACATGTATACGGAAATTTAATCAATTCGGATTGTTGTGATCATATGCTATTAATTGCTAGCAATACGTTTCGACAACGTTAACAAGTTGGAGGCCACTAGTGGATAATTGATTTAAGATATAGCAAGTATTCCTAAAGAAAGTTGTCAGTTGAAACTACTGAGTATCATTACATTTAACTATGCTCAAAATGTGAATGTTGCACCATGATTTCGGGCATTATTTTTATAAACAGATATTCACGGGAATTCTCTTTAAATGGACTATGTGTACTCTGGATGGATTATTTAGGTTAGGACTTTTGTTATGGACGTTGTAATTTGATACTGGAGCGCTCAATGCTTTTTACTGCGGTTAAGAGTAGAGGACCTTCGTAGGTTACTAGTCTTCGATCATAGGTGTATCCGAACCATTGCTCGTGTATCCTGGGACGACCGAGTAAGCAATGCTATCGTCAGGATACTAGTTCTAAGTAGGGATGGCAAATCAATAGATGAAGTTGTGACGCTTCATCATTTGAGGTTGTTGGGACATGTGTTACGTATGGATAATCACCGACTGCCGCGACGAGCTATGTTTTGTGGTGTAGGAGTAGGTTGGAACAAAGTTAGGGGCGGCCAGACCAAAACATGGCAGAAATCCATGAAGTCACTGACAAGTGGATTGAGTCATGTTGGTAGATGTAGGCTATCGCGTTGGGGTCCGCGAGACGAAAGTCACCAATGGTTAGAGACCTTGAACGACATGGCTCAGAATCGTTTGCAATGGCGCAGGTGCATCCACTCTTTGTGTGCTTTTTAATTCTAACCTTCTGAATTCCTCATCATCTCTATCTTTCTCCTTCTAAATTTATCTCACTGAATTATACTTTTCGAATCATATCTTCGCTCCCTAATCTTCTCCATTACTGCTAATAATTCTACTATCGCTATCACTTTTAGATTTGAACTGACAGTTACGTCTCTGTGCTTCCGTGGTATGGCAACCTGAACTGATGTACTTATGTACGAAGTTCTGCGTTGTATCTATCTGTCTTTTACTGCGGTTCACTTTTATCGTTCTGATATAATTGAATTATGAGTTCATTTAGTTAATTTGTGTGATTTGTAAAAGTAAAGTAGATAAGAAATTTCTTATGATGTATTACTGATTATTTCACTTCTCAATGACTGAATTCATCTTTTAATTGAACTTGACGAGATTTTTATTCAAAGTTTGTGAATTTAAAGTTTGTATGTCAGTGATCTCAATGATTTGCCATAATAATGCTACTTAATCTCTACCTAAATTACAGAGCACTGTCATTTTGAGAACGTTGTTTCAATAGACATTTAGGCTTTCATGCGAATATCATGACAGGTATTTATATAAATTATTAGCATAACCTGAAGTCAGATAGTGGGGTGTGAACTCCCTAGTACATTTTATAGATGAGAATTCCTTTTTTCATTACTACTATTTCATTTTTGAAAATATTAAACAGTCATTATTGTTTTAACTTCTTCAATATTTGAAAGATAAGTGATAGATTGCTTTTAAATGATTCCTCAAAATACTCCAAAAAGATTGGTCACGTCAAATATTTAGTTGATGAGTCCTAAACGCTTTTTGTTGGTGATTAGCAAGTTATTTGAATACATCACAAATGGTATACAGCAAATTAAGTCGATCATTTTAGTCTTAAAAATAAACTCAAAAAACGATTACACTAATATCAATCCAATTATGTTTTCTTAATCCGTACAAAACGATGTTCCTATAATTGCCTTTTAATATGCCTAATTTAATTTAGTAGGGTCATTAAATTTCCGGGTATCAATCTTTTTCCACGTGGCTCAGTCACGAGTTTAGTATCGAGATAAATTTCAAAAATTCAATTACTATTGTATGTTGTAGTGACTGGTGATATATTCTAGGTTCGACATCTTAGAACTCATTGTTGAGTTTCTTGATATCCATCAGTATGTATTATTTTCATAAAAAAGGGCCATCTTCAAGTTAACATATTTCGTGGTTAATATGAGATAGATAACTGTAGTCTGTGGTTAGTGTCTTTAGGTGTCATGGCTTAAAAGGGGTCAGATACATTCATTCTATACCGCTCTTAGAATCTCGAATCTAATTATCTGATAAGCGTCATTTCTCGATTTTACTCATTTTTTGCTGGTTATATTTCGTATATCTGTCTTTTTATTACCGTTGACACATATTATTGTTATTCTTATTTATGGTAGACAGTTTTAAACTCCGTGCCATTGATGTATTAGTGAATAAGGTAGTTTTACATACGATCTCTAGAAAGGTTAGTTGATTTAGTCCTTATACTGTGAGAATTTAAGTAGTAGTAGTAGACGTAAAATTTCATGTAACAAATTAAATATTTCAGTGAAATATCTTCGTTAATATACCTGGTGAACGTATTTATTTTGTTTACCCTTAGATATCTGTTTATATGTGCCTTAAACTTGCCGTACTGATACTGATGATTTAAATTGAAGAGCAAATAAGTAAAAGTCAGTGTAATGATTTGTTTTCTTTAAAAGACATTCATTCCATCTGAAATCCATTTTGAGTAGTGAATTTGTCTCTCTTTGGCTTTTAAATTCAATAAATTTATGAGAATTTCATGTCTTTAATATACGAATAGAATGTCATTAAAAATTAACTACAAGTTTTGAATAATGGTTTATTTTAGAAGTTATAAATATTTAGACGACGCTAAAAACATTATGAAATATTAAAATTATTCTTAGTTCTATAAAAGAAAATTAAATTTCCTCACAAATTATCATGAGTTTTGTTAAGGTAAAAGATTTTCGAAGTTTTTTAGATAATCTTGCTAACTTTTAATATTATCTAAATAGATAGAATCTCAGTACAAGAATCAGCATTCACTCTAGTGCATGTGAATTCATTCATTAAGGTCAAGGACCAAAAATGAAACCATTGTCCTAATGTTACCTCAAACAATCAATGCCTTCGGTAAACAATTACAAAGACAGTACTTTGTAATTTTGCTCCCCATATTTTTATTAATCATCCAAATTAGTTTTTTTCTTTTTTCAGTTTCATTGTCGGAAATACAAAGAACGAACATGCATTCTGATCATAACATTATGTTTCTTCACAGCATTTCTGTACTTCAGTAAATATTATATCGTCAATGATGTAATAACAAGTATGTCTGATTGGCAGTGGGGTCCAGCTGACAGTCAAACGTGTTCAATACTTGGTCACTCTAAAAAAGATCCTACTACTAATCGTTTGGCAGTTTTAGTACCGTTTAGGGACCGTTTCACTGAATTGCAAGAATTCATACCTCATTTAGACAACTTTCTCAATAATCAAAACGTCCGTCATACTTTTTTTATTATTAACCAAGTGGATGATCTTCGGTATGTTGAGCTTCCAAATATTTATGTCTAAATAATTGAACATCTGTTATTATATATATATATATATATATATATATATATATATATAAGCATATCTTTTTGTATAAAATTCTAATTATTTCTAGGTTCAATAGAGGAGCTTTGTTAAATGTAGGAGCACTTGAATCTCTTGAAGCTGAAGTCAATGGAATAATCATTGAAAGTATTATTCAAAAAAATTCATTTTATCAGTTATCTTCACGCTGTGTAAAACTTCCTTTTACAAATTATTTAGCTTTGCATGATGTTGACTTACTTCCTGAAGATCCAGCATTAAAATATGATATGCCATCGGAACTAGGACCAATTCATCTTATTCCATCTTATCTTCATCCACGTTATCACTTTTTTAAGGAATATGCTGGTGGTGTTTTAATTATTAGAAGAACTCAGTACAGTTTAGTTGGTGGTATGTCAAATCTATTTTGGGGATGGGGACGAGAGGATGATGAATTTCAGATTCGTTTGAAGTTGAAAGGATTTCAGGTAATAATCAATAGAATTCATATTGATATTGATTCACTGATGGAATTCTTTCATAGTTAAAATAAATTAGTTTTGCTACTTTCATGTGCAGTTGATCTTAGTAGTAAATTCGCCTTTGTATATGTGTAAACAAAATTTCTCTTCGGAATATGAAGTTTTCATGTTTATCAGTTTACTAGGAAGTTCGTTTTAGTAAAAAATAATTTAATGGTTGTGCCGTTATCATTTTCTACAGGTAGTTAGAACATAAACGACTGACTTAACTCATACATACTGTTGTCTTATTTTGACCACCATGAATTCGGTCAGATTGCAACGCTATTATTTTTACATCCCCATAAATAGTATTAGATAACTTATTTTGTTATCTCATAAAATTCATCATGATTTACGTCTTCATTTCCTGACTGTAGTTTTCAACCTGATATAGTGGTTGGACTTGGATGTCATGAAGACCATACTCAACTTGACTGGTTGGAATATTTTGCTTTGGATCCGATCGTTCCAGTCAAGATTGGTTGCAGAGTGGGAAGACCAGTGGCATTATACTTAGAACCGTACAGATAACTCGTGCCGTTTTTTTACAGGGGTGTAACATCCAGCATCTGCTGCGACTCTAGAAGAGTGTTAAAAAGGTTGACCGTTAAAACAAATCACCTCACTTTGGCCAGGTCTTATAGGTATAGAGCTAACACCTCTGGAAACAATCACAAAAAGGCTTCACACAGTTATTCCATAGGTTCTGTGAGTATCCTCCCGCGTCATCAAGACTACCCGTAACCTAGTTTTCTTTCTGGATGCGTTAAAAAGTATTTTTTCCACAGTATATGCAACCTCTAGCAACTTTTGAAACCCTAGATCCTAAGTTCCTGAATATCCTATTGGCTTAAACATATATTGTAATCGTTTTAACTAAACATTTGGTTTGATTCACTTCATTTGTCTATCGTTTGAATTTCACACCATACAGATTCCGAATACAGGTAGATTTGTTATGCATTGACGTAAACACGTCATTTAATATGCTTGAATTATTACGAGTTTCCCTTAGTCGGAAAACGAGAGCGAGCATCGAGGATCCGGCGATACGACATGCTACTCTAATCCTTATATCCCACCTTCCAATTGAGTAAAGAAGAAGACGATATGGAGTAGAACCTGTATCGTACAAACATCCAGAGAGTGCGAGGTCCAAGTCCAAAATAGAAACAGGATCCTGGACCAGGGATCCGGGTCCAGGTCATAGAACGTTACAGATAATGCGTATTTATACAGTTAGGTCGAATAGGAAACATTATTGAAGCCTGTGATATTGACAGTTAGTACGACCAATAGGAAGCAACATTTGAAGTGACATTGATAGTCAGGGCGACCAATAAGAAACAACATTGGAGTACGTGACATTGATTACTAGGACGACCATAATATTGGCCAGTAGAAACTAATCAATTGGAAATGGCCGGTAATTTTCTTAGGATATTGGATGAATATCCTATCAAGATTATACATGTATGACCACTACATTAGATTTTCCTACAGGACTTATCAGTCCTGAATCTTTTGTAGACCGTCACCATAAGGTTGCTTAAATTTCAAACGCTTGACAGTTTTAATTGAAGAAACCTCTTTTGAAATCTTCCTTTTCCAAGTTTATTTTGGATTAAATATTGATGACCCAATAATAAATGTTTCCAATTCACCTTGATCTTGTGCTTCGACAAATATTATTTATAGTGTACTTCAAACTCATAGAGCAGTAAGAGCATTTGACGAATACAAATCGTCTCCAGAAATTTCCCTATTTGATTGATTTTAATGAGTTTAAAATGAGTTTCCAACGATCATGTAGCTGGAAAATTAATCTTTGTCAGAAAATTATTGTTTACAGGTCATTTGAAATGATTTCATTTCTAAACTGCCATATTCACATTTCGCCTTCTGTTATTATCTTTAATTACTTAACGTACATAAATTGGCGCAAAACATACGGACCAATATTTAATTACTAAGTTTTTTCGATGTCGTTATAGCTGTCAGAATGTATTGACTTTTCAAGTTCTCAAGAGTTTGTATCATTCGCTTGTTTACATTAAGAACTGAATCATAGTCATTGGACATATGTTCATCCTTAGCGGACTCTTCAATATGCCATTTTTTTATTGCTAGTTATGGTGTATTTGTATTGTAGCTAGCAGTGAAATCCCAGACGTGTAATTTGTCTTACTTGGAACTAGTCAACTTAGGAGACAATTAACTGATGTAAATACCAAGTTTAAGTCTTGACATTAATATCAACACTGGGTTGCAAGTACATTCAGTTGACGAGTTCCAAATAGAAGGTAACGCACGTCATGGATTCTACTATTCGCTAAACTCAAAATATATTAACGTTTCTCAAAAAGTTAACATTTCATGGTTTTGTTTTCTTCGAAACCACCAGATTGTAACGCCAATTAATGTAACTATGGGACTGAAAGCTTTCCGTCATATTCACCAAGAAGATCAACATAAACGTGACTCTAGAACTTACTACAATACTGACGTTGTAAGTTGTATAAAATTATCTATTTCGCAAATACCACTAATGCATTCTGATTTTTTGTTACAGTCACATTCTATAAATTCTAAGTGAAACAAGGTTAATTGATAGGTGAAAATAACTTCTGATTTCCTACAACCGCGAAAATAATTCCAAATAGATAAGAAGTCATTAGATATAAACCTACTATCACGAGTAAGGAGGGTATATATTTTACTCAGAATACCTGTTTACTTAGCGTTCTGAAAACAAAGTCTAATTTTTCCTACGAGTGTTCTAGACGTGCCGCATGACTTAAGCATAAAATATTTTCGTAACATGAAGGTAGGAGAGTTTAGGAAAAATCTAATTTATTTCGTATTTCCTTCTATATCTGTCTTATTAGAGCAAAGCACACTGTTAAAGATCAATATTTAAAATAGACTATTTGCATAATTTTGTGCCCATATATATTAATCATGGCAATTATGGCCAATATCTTTGTGTTTTGTCAATTATTTCATCACTAGTAAGACAGACATTTTTGAGTTACTGGTTATAATCAATGAACGTTTGGTTATCATCGTTGTCCACTTTAATTCGGTGATTGTGTCATGTCCTTGAACTGTCTGCCACTAATACAAAAAAAAATAATTTTATTTCGATCTAATCGAAAGGCCTTGCCACGATAGGCTATCTAGTTAACGCTGAAACTAGTAACACATGCGTTCGGCCGTTACCAAACAGTTTTGGCAGGGGATAGGAAACTATTCTATCACCAAATAGGTTAGCAAGATAGAAAAAACTAATCAACTGGAACAATACTCCATTTACTCCTGATTCTGACTTACCAGAAAAGACATAAATAAATATATGGTTTGCCGGACCATAACACACAAGGATTTAGAAAAATACAGTTATGCCCAAAGTAACTGTTTTAGGGTACAAAAGTAGTGTATAGGGATTATGTCTAAGTAAACAATAATCGTGTAATGAAACAGTATGATGACAATGAATCATTCATTGACCGAAAGTTTAAGATTTTTAAAATAAGGTAGAAACAACAATAAAGAAATAAATATTCAGCGGGCTTTGAATCGGATGCATTGATGTATTCGAAATGGGCTTCTGTTGTTTGTCACTATCGCTGGTTTCTGTCTTCACACCAGATTGTGAAATTGTAGTCCACTGATTTGAAGGTTTAGTTCTTCGATAAACCATGTAATCACAACTTGATATATACATGCTTGTCTAAAGTATAATAATTATTTGTACCATCATTACATTACTGGGATTAGTTATTATTGTTGTACACTTATAAATTATAAATTCTGAACGGCACTCATTCGGTAGCATTTTCCAGTTCGAATATAATTTATCAGCCATTCAAAAATCTTAGTCAATTAATTCTAGCCTGTTAAAGTTTATCTTGAAACGTCAAATTTAGGTGTGCAGTTTTTTCCACTTGTTTTCTGCGGCTCCCGATAGAATTTCCAGGATGTCGATGTGGTATGCGATTAGTGGATAACGGTTTAGTGCTGTTATTTGCGTAAAGAATTAATGCACATGGTTTCTTTGTGCATTTCGAAAAATAGTGTAATAAAGGTTTCTTCTGTTTTCTTGTGGCTTTTGACTGCGGGGAGGACTTTCTACTAGTTCACTTGTCAGAGGTTGTATTGTGTATTAATCGTATCTAATAGCAGACTTAACAATATTCATTGATGGTAAATGTGTTTTGTAAAGAGCCAAATCTTTCACTTGAAATATATTTCAGACATCTATTCACCTTAATGGTTTACATTTATAATATTTAAACATCAATTATGCATTTCGGTTTTTTATCGTTTAAATATTATTTGCCAAGATTACAATGAATCTCGATTAAGATTATCGACATTTTCGACCTAATATACATCAAATTGTTTACTGGAACTGAGTGGAACTTAGGTTAACCAATAGGACTTATTAATTGGAAAATCTATCATGTACTTAATTTTGATCATGATTGTAATTGATTGGTAAAGTTCCTATAAAATCTTGGAGTAAAATAAAATATTTCCAATATGTCAGTCAGTTAGCCCGTTGCAACGTAGAACTTGGTACGTACGGCCTTGTCAGATTAAGAATGGTGATGAGGAGCTGTTGTGAAAATAACAGTAGAAAATCCTAAGCGTCAGACAATAAACCATCACCACAATAATAAATTTAAACCTAGGCAGACTTTGAATATTTACACGAAGAAGGGTAATACTATTTCAAAGGTTTTACTTTCAACATTCATTTACTGGATACCTGACTTTGTATGAGTTACATCTAAATTTTGCTGTTGTATGTTCATGAATTCTGGATAACTGATACACTCGTGGATTATGATATTAAATTACAAGAAGCCAAAAATCCGTTTCAGGAACCAAAGTTTATGCGTAAATTACAAGTAACTAGTACAAATTTGTCCTTCTGATAGTAATTATGATAGAATTGACCAGAAATCTATTTTTAAAGATGCCATATTAAAACTATGAAACCGAAAACTGACCAAAACCATAGTTGTTGGGGACGTTAGATCCCCAGGACTCGCTTGATAAATGCCCTAATTTTGGATTCTATGTTTCCGAGCATGGGCTAATCAGTTGACCTTGAGATTTCATTTCACTCCGGGAAAGTCTTTGTCTGTGATTGGTTGCTGTTTATTTTAGTGTGCTATTTTTGTGACTGTCCCAAGGACGTTTCTATGATGTATAAATAAACGAGAGTTGTGTGCTTGATTGTATTTTGCTTGCTGGGTGCTTATCAAGACTTCTCTTTTGCAGTTTTTGGATCAAGGTAGCCTACCTGGACGCTGGTTCATTGTCTTGTTCGCGTTTATCGACTAAGGTGAACCCGTAATAGTTTCAAGCATACTTGGTGACGAACCTAACATAGTAACACACAATTTCAACATCTAGATAAACACAATCTAAATCTATTAGGCATCATGTTATTCATGATAACAGTTGAAAGTTAAGTGCTGGGATTCTTAAGGCACCTATGATTGAAAACCAGTAACCTTCGAATATCCTCCATTATTAATGGCCATATTTCGCACCCATAATGTAGAGTGGAGTGAACTGCTGTGTAGTAAACTCTTCGTTTGGCTAGCAGACGGATATCTCGCTTACACCATAAGTGACTCAGGTTGGCTAAAGTCAATCAGGTTCTCTGTATCCCTGTCAAGATTTCGTCACACACGAGGCCATCAAGGCCAATGAGACTTTGAATATAAAAATACTGATCAATACTCTTAACTAATTCACTTTCTCAAAACTATCGATACTTCATAATTTGCTATGATTGAATTGGATTCACTTTTGTACCATTGGGTTAGTAAATATACATTATGTTTGATTTTATATATGCATATTTTATTTTTCAGGTAAACCTAATTCGTAATCCGATCGGCGGTTTAACTTCAGTAAACTATACCGTTGTGAAAAGACGTCTAATAACAATCAGCAGTATTCCAGTTGTTATAATCAATGTTAAACTATATTGTGATTCGGTGAATTGCAAATTGAATTCTTGATACATTATTATAGACATTAATCATCCTATTAATTTGTACATTAATTTAGATATATATATAAATTACTAGTATTTCATTTTGTAAATTAATTATTTCAACATAATCTGACTTGTAATTATTTCCCCATAGATTGAATTAAATATATTCATTCGGTTGTGTGAGTCACCAGTAGATTATGATTGTTATTACTGTTAGTTAAAAATCATTATGGTTATTGAGAATTTAGTATTTTCTGGCTTGATTTCCTGATAGGAATATACTGGATTCTGAAGTTATCTTATTGTTATGGTAAACTATTAGTCATGTAAACATTAAAACCTTTTCTAGGCTGTAACATAGAAAGTGTCTCACAATTTTTATTCTATTGACTATTTTATTGTTGTTAAAATACAAATTGTTGCTAGCGGTAAACATGCAAAGATAACTGTTCTATGGAATAGGAAATTTTATACTAATTACGATTAATTTACTGAATTACTTACTTACGCCTGTTACCCCCAATGAAGCATAGGCCGCCGACCAGTTTTCTCCGACCAACTCTGTCCTGGGCTTCCCTTTCCAGTTCTGTCCAATTTTTGTTCATTCCTCTCATATCTTTCTCTATTTCTCGGCGTAATGTGTTCCTTGGTCTCCCTCTTTTCCTTTTGCCTTGAGGGTTCCATGTGAGGGCTTGTCTCGTGACGCAGTTCAGTGCTTTTCGCAGTGTGTGTCCTATCCACTTCCACTGCTCCTTTCTGATTTCCTCCTCCACTAGAATCTGGTTTGTTCTCTTCCAAAGTAAGTTGTTGCTGATAGTGTCTGGCCAACGAATCCGAAGTATTTTTTCTGAAGACAACTGTTAATAAATACTTGTATCTTCTGGATGATGCCTTTATTTTGGTGTTGCTTGATATTTGTTTGGAGTTCCATATATTTTTCAACTGTAGAAATGCAGCCCTCGCTTTGCCAACCCGTGCCCTCACATCTGCATCGGATCCACCTTGGTTGTCGATGATGCTGCGCCCAGATATGTAAAGGTGGTAACGTCCTCCAAGGCATCTCCATCAAGAGTGATTTGGTCGGTGCATGTTGTGTTGCATCGGAGAATTTTGCTTTTTCCTTCATGTATTTTGAGACCTACTGCTGCAGAGGCTGCTGCTACACTGGTTGTCTTCTCTTGCATTTGTTGTTGCGTGTGCGATAGAAGAGCCAGGCCATCTGCGAAGTCCAGATCGTCCAGCTGCGTCCCAGCTGTCCATTGGATACCGTACTTCCCTCCAGATGTTGACGTCTTCATAATCCAGTCGATCATCAGGAGAAAGAGAAAGGGTGAAAGTAAGCAACCTTGCTTGACACCGGTCTTCACCTCAAACAAGATTGTCAGCTGACCTCCGTGTACGATTTTGCAGTTGAATCCATCATAAGAATTCCGTACGATGTTAACTATTTTCTCAGGCACACCGCAGTGTCGAAGAAGCCTCCACAGTGTTTTCCTATCCACGCTGTAGAATGCCTTCTCTTAGTCAATGAAGTTGATGTAGAGTGGTGAGTTCCATTCAGTTGATTGCTACACAACGATCCGTAATGTTGCAATTTGGTCAGTACACGATCGATCCTTACGAAATCCAGCCTGTTGATCTCGAAGTTGCGCGTCTACAAGTTCTTCATTCTGTTTAACAATACCCTGTTGAAGAGTTTGCCTGGTATTGAAAGAACAGTGATGGCTCTCACACTTGCTGAGATCGCCTTTCTTTGGTATTTTGATCAGGTATCCTTCTTTCCAATCTGATGGTACTTGTTCCTCATCCCAAATCTTCTTGAAGAGTATGTGAAATATTTTCACAGTTGCTTCTACATCTGCTTTCATTGCCTCTGCTGGAATGTTGTCTGGTCCTGCTGATTTGCCGTTCTTGATTTGTCTGATGGCCACACTGATCTCCTCAATCGTAGGTGCGCCAATATTAATTGGGAGGTCCGTGGATGCTGCGTCGATGTTGGGTGTGTTCAGTGGAGCTGGTCGATTCAAGAGTTCTTGAAAGTGCTCTACCCACCTATTTCGCTGTTCTTCAGTGTTGCTGATTACTTTGCCTTCCTTACTTTTCACTGGTCGTTCTGGTTTACGATAGTTTCCGGCGAGCTTCTTTGTTGTTTCGTACAATTGTCTCATGTTTCCTTCTCTTGCAGCCTTTTCCGCCGTCATTGCTAGATCTTCCACATATTTTCGTTTGTCAGCTCTGATGCTCTTCTTCACTTCCCTGTTTGCTTTTGTGTATGCAGCTTGTGCGGTAACTTTCTCCGCTCTTGTTCGGCTGACATTGATTGCTGCCTTCTTGTTCCTCCTTTCTTCAATTTTTGCAAGAGTATCAACAGAGATCCATTCCTTGTGATGATACTTCTTGTGACCCAGACCTTCGTGCCATGTTGAAGTAATTGCCTCCTTGATCCCTTTCCAATTATTCTCTATAGTTGTTTGCTCTCCATTGAGTAGATCCTGAAAGGCCTGGAACCTATTGGTGAGGGCTATCTTGAATTCGTTGAGTTTTACGGTATCCCGAAGAAAGGCCGTATTAAACTTCTGTGATGTTGTCTGCCCCGTTGTCCAGTGCTTCTTTAGCTTCAGTTTCATTTTGGCGATCAGCAAATTGTGATCTGAAGCTATATCAGCTCCTCTCTTGATTTTCACATCTTCCATGGTCCTTCTGAACTTTTTGTTGATACAGATATGGTCAATTTGGTTTTGAGTAGTGTGGTCCGGTGAAATCCATGTGGCTTTGTGAATGCGTTTGTGCGGGAATATTGTGCCACCGATGACCAGTTTGTTGAAGGCACATAGGTTTGCAAATCTCTCACCATTTTCGTTTCTTTCTCCCAGTCCATTTCGTCCCATGATGTCTTCATATCCGGTGTTGTCCATACCAACCTTGGCATTTAGGTCTCCTATTAGCATCGTCAAATCCTTTGGTGAGCATCTGTCGACGATTGACTTCAGCCTTTCGTTGAATTGACCTTTATCGTCGTCATTGTAGTCGTTGGTAGATGCATAACATTGGATGACGTTCATTGTAATGTCCGCTTTCTTTCTTTTGAGCGATGCTTTAATGATCCTGGGTCCATGAGATTCCAATCCTATTAGTGCCTTTTGTGCTTGTGTGGACAGCATCAGTGCAACTCCTTGTGTATGTGAAGCATTTTCCTCTTCATGACCAGAGTATAACAGCAGTTCCCCTGAAGCTAGTCTCCTCCCTACGTCCAATGCTTTTCTTAAGTTTTTATTTCATTAGAGATAATACTTTCGAAGAACTGTCTAGGTGTTTGTTCTTGTCGCTATTGCTTTACACTATCGAAATATCTGATAGTTCAGGACAGCGGCGATGAATCTGTTATCCGTTTGTTTTTTCTTATTATGGACTTTTTTTTACCTGCTTGGAACCTTTGTGGGATCTTAAATATCATTAGACAATGAGACACTAAATAGCCAGTTCTGCTGTCGTTGAGCTTAATCAATATCACTCCATAAGATCCATCATTACGATTCCGTTCTACGAGTATAATTATTTCATTGGTAGACTAACTTTCCATGCTCTTCTTGACAAACATGTATATTAAGGACTTTAACTTCTGATAATATTTCCTAATGTAAAATATCTAAGAAATGTTAAACTTGGTACCAGTCACAAGTTGATTCTAGCGTCTTTCGTCCATAACTCATCTCTTATGATGCATCAACTATAGTTACATACTTGACATTCCTAAGTAATATATTACTGTGGTGCTTATATTTTCTCTAACATTAACTGCTTGCATCTAAAGCGGCGTGAAGCTTTAATATCAGTTGTAAATATATTTATTCACGTTATTTTACACATCCTTTACTTTTGGGAAAAAAGTTCTCGATTGTCAATAACGAATATAACAATACAAGTTGAGTGAATAAGTATTTTCTTCAGATTAGTATCTCGTCCCAACTGTAGCTGTTACATTAAAGTGGTCGGTGGGCTTGCCTGTCGTGATGATCCAACCGAGCTATATTGGCTAGAACATATATTCCTGTAGGTTCTACCATGCCAGGCAGGTCGATTAGAGAACGATGAGACTAAAAGCAGCTAAACAAGGTCAGAGGGAGAAGTCCTACTGCTGATTTTAGAGTGTTATGACAGCAGTAAGGTAACAGCACGTAACGTAACGTAATTGGTCAAACGCAAATCATTCCTACACCCCTCTTATCTTCACAACTAACTCTTCTCACTTCCATTTATCACCCCGTACCGCTAATGCAAACGGTGCGATTCCACGAAACGTTATTCTTGATCTCCTAAAACTCTGCTCTAAACTACATGTTGGAGCTTTTAATGTACGGATATTGTGTCAATTAGGGCAACAGGCTTCATTTACTACGACTTTAGAGTCTCACGCCGTCGATGTATGCTGCGTTTCCGAAACGCGTGTACAGGATCCTAGTAAAATACTTAATTTGATTTCATCTTGTCAAAATAAGGGAACAGCTCGATTTACACTTCGTGTACCCAGTAGCCCTTATGCTGCTTTCCGGGGTCTCACTGGTGTAGGTATAGCATTGAGTCCTAGGGCAGAACTAGCTATCCTAGACTTGATCCCTGTAGATAGTCGCTTGTGCGCTGACCGACCGAAGCTGCTACCTTGACGTGGTGGTCGGGCTTGCCTATCGTGATGACCCAACCGAGCTATACTGGCTGGAACATATGTTCCTGCAGGTCCTACCATGCCAGGCTGGTCGATTGGAGAACGATGAGACTGTTGGCAGCTACCCAAGGTCTGAGGGCGAAGTCGTACTGCTGACTGCAGAGGGGTGTGACAGCAGTAAGGTGTTTCCCTCGGACAACCAGCATCTGCAGCGATGCTGCCTTCTCACAAGGAAGGAAGGGTTAGAAAAGGTCGGCCCTAAAAATGTCACACCTCCCCTAACTCACGGATTTCCGTCTCCCTGGGTAAAGGTGCCCACTAAGGGCCTTTAAGAACGGAGCTAATCCTCAAAATACCTTTCGTCAAAAGGCCGTGCGTGACCGGCCTAAACAGTTGTCCGTTGGGCTTTGCGGTCACGCACCAACACTAATCCATCTTCCTTTTCAGGTTCCTCAAGAAACAACCTTCCACGGTGTGGGCAGCCGGGAAGTGACAACCGCCCTCATACCCATAACAGCACGAGAGACCAAATTGGTCGAAATCAAATCCTTCCTACACACCCTAATGTCTCTCTTATCTCTACGACTAACTCTTCTCACACTTCCTTTTCTCACTGCACCGTTAATGCAGACGAAGCGAGATCACGAAACGTCGTTCCTGGTCTCTTGAAACCCCGTTCTTAACTACATGTTGGAGCTTTTAATGTACGGACATTGTGTCAAATAGGGGAACAGGCATCATTAGCTAGGACTTTAGAAACTCGTGTCATCGATGTATGCTGCGTCTCGGAAACGCGCATACAGGATCCTAGTAAAATTATTAATCTGATTTCACCTTGTCAAAATAAAGAAGCAGCTAGATTGACTCTTCGTGTAACCAGTAGCCCTGATACTGCTTCCAGGGGTCTTGCTGGCGTAGGCATAGCATTGAGTCTTAGAGCTGAACAATCTCTCCTTGACTGGATCCCAGTAGATAGTCGCTAGTGCGCTGTCCGGCTAAATGGGACAGTAAGGACTCGGAAGGATAGGGACACTCGTCGTTGCCTCTTCATCGTATCTGCCTATGCCCCCCACTGACTGAAGTTCAGACGAGGTGGAAGATGAGTTTTACAGAAAGCTTTCGGACTTCGAAAAAGCTAGGCGCTCTGATATCATAATAACGGCTGGTAACTTTAATGCTCAATTAGGTAGACTAAGGGAAAATGAAAGACACCTTGGTGGATGTTATGGTGTCGCGGCTCAGAGAACAGACAATGGTGACCGTCTGTTGCAAGTATGCTCAGACAACCGCATATTCTTAACAAACACTAACTTTAGCCATAAGGAAAAACATCTGTTGACCTGGCGACCTCCAAAGTCTTCTCAACGTTGGACGCCACCAGATCACATCGTCATCAGCCACCGATGGAGGGGTTCGATAGAGGACTTTCTCTCGTTTCGGGGCACATTTTTAGATTCAGATCATGACCAAGTGCGAGCTCGTATTTGTCTGAGGCTTACTGGACGTAAGAAACACAACGTAAGGAAGCCTCTTAGGGTTTTACCTAATGATAATAAGGCGAAGAATATATTTCAGGAACAACTAGAAAGACAGTTAGGCGACCATTTAAGCGATTCCCATCCGGAAGCAGGTTGGTGCGATATCAAAAAGGCTGTGGAAACAGCAGTGATATCTGCTAGGAAGGTAAAACATGTGGTTAGGACGAAGCCGTGGATTTCAGTCGCATCCACCGAACTGATGGATGCTCGAAAACGCATCCCACCTGGCTCTGAGCATGATGAAGAGCGTAGTCAGTTTAGGCGCAGACTCATAAAAAGTCTGCGTAACGATGGCGAACAGTGGTGGGTGGCGAAAGCAAAAGCGATATAAAAGGCAGCGGCGATCGGCAACAGCAGACAACTTTTCCGCCTTATTAAAGAAACTGGTATTAGGAATCCTTGTGTAAGTGAGACTATTTCAGAAAATGACGGGACTATTATTTATTCTCAATACAGGAGACTGGATCGATGGGCAGAACACTTTAGGGATCAGTTCAACTGGCCACGAGCCACTCTTAGGTTACCCACGATCTCCAGTCATCCTGAATGGCAAATCGACTTAAGTCCCCCTAGTCTTAATGACGTTGAGAAAGCGTTAGGAAATCTGAAACGAGGACGAGCTGCAGGTCCTGATAGACTAACCACTGAGATATTTAAGGTCCAGTTTTATCGGCTAGGTTGACTGAAATCTTAGGTAGAATCTGTGAACTGGACGCAATCCCATACGACTGGTCTCAATCACTGATTGTCCCAATCTAAAAGAAAGGACAAAAGTCTTCTTGTGACAATCACAGGGGAATAAGTCTAACTAATATAGTATCTAAAATATTGGCCTCAATAATACTTCGACGCTTAAAGAAAGCTCGTGAAGAGCAGACTAGAGAAAACCAGTTTGGTTTTCGACCAGGACGTGGTTGTATAGACCACATTTTCACACTACGACAGGTCCTGGAACATAGACACACATTTAGGCGTCCTACAATAGTTGTTTTCCTGGACCTAAAAGCGGCATTTGACTCAGTGGATCGTGAGGTTCTGTGGCAGTGTCTGTCATTGAAAGGTGTACCAAAGAAGTACATTAACCTTATACAAGCACTCTACTCGAACACCACTGGTCGGGTGAGAGCATATGGCGAACTGTCATTTGAATTCTCTACATCAAGTGGTGTCCGTCAGGGATGTCCACTCTCTCCATTCTTGTTCAACTTTGTCGTAGACATCCTCTTAGAGTTAACATTAAGCTCGTCAGATTTTTCAGGGGTTGACCTTCTACCAGGTGACTCGCTTATTGACTTAGAATATGCCGATGACATTGTCCTACTTGGTGAAGATGCTGACGAAATGCAGAGTCATCTGACTACCCTAAGCAACAATGCGAGTATGTTCGGGATGCGGTTTTCCCCCTCGAAATGCAAAATGTTGCTTCAAGACTGGGTTTCATCGGCACCTGAACTAGTGATAAGGAGTGAAGTGGTCGAGCGTGTGGACCGCTTCATTTATCTTAGGAGTCTCATCAGTGCTGATGGCCTGTTGACTGACGTAATCTCAGCTCGGGTACAGAAGGCTCGATTGGCTTTTGCCAACCTGCGTCACTTATGGCGCAGGCGAGATATCCGTTCTCTAATTAAAGGACGAGTGTACTGTGCAGCAGTTCGCTCCGTTCTCCTATATGGCTGTGAAACATGGCCAGTGAGAGTAGAAGATATTCGTAGGTTACTGGTTTTCGATCATAGGTGTCTTCGAAGCATTGCTTGTATACCGTGGGACAACCGAGTGAGCAATGCTGTCGTTAGGAAACGAGTACTAGGTAAGGATGGCAGATCAGTAGACGAAGTGGTGAAACTTCATCAGTTGAGGTGGTTGGGACATGTGCTGCGTATGCCGAACCACCGACTGCCTCGATGAACTTTGTTTTGTAGTGTAGGAATAGGTTGGAAGAAAGTTAGGGGGTGCCAAGCCAAAACATGGCATAAATCCATGAAGTCATTGACTAGGTGACTGAGCCACGTCGGTAATTGTTGACTACCTGGTTGGGTCCGCGAGATGATAATAATCGATGGTTAGAGACCTTGAATGACATGGCTCAAAATCGTTCGCAATGGCGCCGGTGCATTTATTCTCTGTGTTCTCTCAAACCCTAATCTTCTGGATTCTTCAACACCCCTAGTTTCGACTCTCTAAACTTTACTCACTGAATCATACTTCTTGAATAGTATCTGCTAATATTAACCTCTCCGATTACTTCTAATTCCCTTACTACCTCTTCTACTATTGGATTTGCATTGACGATTACTTCTCTGTGCTGATGTGGTATGGCAACCTGAACTGATGTACTTATGAACAAAGTTCTACGTTGCATCTGACTGACTGACTGTGCGCTGACCGACTAAACGGGAGAGTAAAGACTCTGAAAGATAGGGATACTCGACGTTGCCTGATCGTCGTATTTACCTACGCTCCCACTGACTGCAGTTCAGACGATGTGAATGATGAGTTTTACAGAAAGCTTTTGGACCTCCTCCAAAAAGCTAGGTACTCTGATGTGGTTAAAATAGATGACTACTTTCATGCTCAAGTAGGTAGACTCAGTGAGAAAGAAAGACACCTGGGTGGATCTTATGGTGTCGCGGTTAAGAGAACAGATAATAGCGACCGTCTGTTGCTACTGTGCTTAGATAACCGTCTATTTCTAGCAAACACTAACATTAGTCATAAGGAAAAACATCTTTTGACCTAGCGACCCGCAAAGTCGTCTCAACGTTGGACCCATCTAGGTCACATTGCCACCATTCACCGATGGAGGAGTGTCGCTCGTACTGGGGCACATATCTAGATTCAGACCATGCACTAGTGCGAGCGCGTGATCGTTTGCGACTTAACGGATTTAGGAAAGACACTGCAGGGAAAGCTCTTAGGGCTTTACCTATGGTAGCAGAGATATGAATATACTTCAGGAACAACTATAAAGACAGTTAGGCGGCCATTTAAGTGATTCCCATTCGGAGGTAGCATTGAATGATATCCAAAAAGCTGTTGAAACAGCATTGATATCTGCTAGCAAGGTAAACCATAAGTCTAGGTAGAACTCGGGGATCCAAGTAGCATCCACCGAACTGACGGACGCTCGTGAAAAAGGTATTGAATATCGAGAGCATTCTAAATTTGCGCAACCAACTTCGACCTTGGATCTCCAGTCAGCCTTAATAGCATGCTTGTTATTTCTGGTTGCTGTCGATCGCTTTAATAATTCAAGGTGAGTGCTTTCTATGTGTTTGCTTAATTGCTGGCTCAATTTTTTCAACCTTCTCATTTACAAATAACCTCACTTTCTACTCCTTATTCCCCTAGCACAATCGGTACCATCAGAATAAACTCAAACTTATCAAAGGCTTAAGTTACAGTATTGATCTGTTTATCATACACAGTACTAAGGCATTTTGAAATTCATTTTCTCCTACTCCAGTGTTACTCGACTCAAATTTCATGTTTATGTATAATTTTAGCGACCCGAGTTACGAAAAGGGGAAATAAATGCTAACAACTGGTTAATGAAGAGGACATTATATCACTGAAGAAAGGTAAGGTAAAGGTAAACACGCACCAAGAAGTCTTATTTTCCCCTGGCGTGAGTAAATAGTGCTACATTTTTCCCTTTAAAGTCGCTTTGAATCTTCAACTGTAGCTGAATGTAGGACTTCTGCACTGCATTTACGTTAAATTTTTGACTTACACTAAACGTACTCTGATTCTTTGGAGCATTATTGATTTTTATTCGTGATAAAAACCGTGACATCAGTCTATAAGCATTATCTCTAAGTCTTACTCGATTACGGAGATCCCGTGATGTGATAACCTTGACGAAACCCTAACTTGACTCCTAGTATGAATACCTAACTCGTCATTACTACACAGGATACTTTCAAATGTAGGGACTAATTATTCAAGCCAAAGCTGTTACCGCACACTCATTTTTCTTACTGTTTGCAACTAATTGTTTTGAAACTACGCAGCGTTCCCTAGTTCTCGGGTAAGTCATCATTGTGACGCTCTTATCCAGCTCACTGTCGATTTTGTTATAAGTAAACTTCCATATATCGTAAGGCGGTGTTAAAAACATAGTAACCATGACACTGCTAAAGGAGTATTACATATAAATGAACAGTTTTGTTTATATAATTAGATTCTACGTTTCTCTATTCATTTAGTTATGTTAAGCTCATGAATACTAGTGTACTTCGATTTACATCTCTTAATACAGAAGGCAATAACGGAGTACTTGCGTTTCATGTGGAGCAATGATGTCGACTCCAACTGTAGCACTGCTACCTTAATGTAGTGGTCGTGCTGGCCAGTCGTGATGATTCCGTCGAGCTATATTGGTTGAAACATAAGTTCTTATGCGTCCTATCAGCAGCGACTCTGCTTTCTCATTACGAAAGTAAAAGTTAAGAAATAGTCGACTCTATAAATGTCATATCTAACCTTCAGCTAGTCAATCGACCGCAATGCAGAACTTCCTACATACATACGTACGTACGTACGTTCAAGTTGCTATACAACAGCAGCACAAAGAGATGGAGTTGTCAATACAAATCCAATCGTAGTAAAGGTTTTAGCAGTATTAGCGATAATGGAAAAGATTAGAAATCGAAGATCTGATTCGAGAAGTATGACCGAATGAAATAAATTTATCTACTACATATCCATATAGTAGAACTGTCTTTACATTTGTATTGAAAATTCTGACTTTGGTGTTTAGAGTTCCAGATGTTATTCGACATCTAGATCATCTGCGAACTCTGCATCGTCAAGCCGCCTCCTAACTGTCCAATGTATCTTGTGCTTCCCACCAGATGTCAAACCACAGTAGCGAGACAAAATGACGCTAACAAGATGAATAGCAAATAGTCGAAATAGTTGTTGTCCCAATGATGATGTGAATGAATAACCATAAAGGTTATTTTATGAAAGGACGAAATAAAAATATATGTATAATAGAGTGCTGAAACTAAAACTTGAATGTATTCGAAACGTAGTAGCGGCCTCTGATCCGTGTTACCTATTGTCTCTGACAAATAATTTTAACGTGTACTCCAACCAAGTGGTCTATATCTACCAACACCAACATGGTACAGACTAACAGTGACTCAATCAACGAATACCAAGTCTTAGTTTGGTCATCTCTAGCTTTTTCTCACCAATTCTGCATCAGGTTTTCGTCTATCGAGGTGGGTGGTAGCTGAGGATACGTAATATATAGACCAGCCACTTCAGTCAATCAAGACCCATAACAGATTTGCTCAATTCCCTTAACGCCCTATGCGTAATTATAGCACTTCCCACTCATTCGCTTCT